>JAHRHZ010000054.1:20103500-20175930 GCA_024137785.1 Ginglymostoma cirratum
TCAAGCAGCATCATAGGAGCAGGAAAGCTTGATGTTTCGGGCCTAAGATTTCTGATGAAGGGTTTAGGCCTGAAACGTCAAGCTTTCCTGCTCCTATGATGCTGCTTGGCCTGCTGTGTTCATCCAGCCCCATGCTTGTTATCCTGGTAAATCAGACTGTTTACTTGTAGCTGGGTGAGTTGTGAAGGGAGCCCAAGAACGAAGGGCAATTGAAATAAAATTAAATGAAAAAGACTTTGAACTAAAAAGCTAGAGAACCTCCTTTACACAGAGTAGTGAAGCTTGGTCCTCAATTGCTGAGGTGAATAGAATCAATGTAAACAATCAAGATTAGACTGGATAAATGATAGGAGGAGAAGATGATGAAGAGACATGGACAAACGTGATTGTGGCAGACTATTGAATTATCTAGTACCTTCGTGGTGGAAATCAGCTTCTAAACATTATCAACCACCAAACATCCTTTCTAACTTTAAAAACCTTCTTACAAACCTTTGATTTGATTTATTATTGTCATGCACTGAGATACAGTGAATAGTATTGTTTTGCGTGCTGTTTGTTATCATGATTTTTGTTATCCTTGTAGTTCTACCGTGTTTCATCTGTTCATATGAAGTGCTTTGGGATTATTTTTAATTAGGGTGCTGTAAGAATACAAGTTATTTTTGATGTTTGAATGATAGTCCTGGGACTGCCTCCAGCTGCCTAAGTCCTCGGTTCAGAGATCCCTCACTATACATTTTACCTTAGTATCTACTCCTTCAAGTTGCTCTTTAAAATCTGCATTTTTTGGAAACCTCTATGTGGCCTGGTGTCACATTTTGTCCAATAATGTTCCTGTAAAATGCCTCTGGGTGTTTTTACAACACTGAAAGGTGCTACGTAAAGAGAAACCGATGTTGTTAGTACAGGCCAGATTCACTAGTGGATTTAGTCCTACAAACAAATGCTTTCTTAAAAAAGCCCATTCACAGGATGTTGATGGCAGGACCAGCAGTTATTGCCTTAAGAAGGTGATGGTGAGCTACTTTAGCAATGGAGAAGATTGCTCGGTGTTTTCAGAGAAAATTAGGTGTCTACCAAATTGCTGTGGATCTGGAGCCATGAGTGGGTCAGATTCCCTTTCCTAACGGACATCAGTAAACCAAGTAGCTGTTTTTGCAAAAATTACAAACTGGTTGTTTTATTACCATTATCGATACTGGTGCTATTTGTTTTAAATTCCAGATTTATTTAATTTATTGAAGTTAAATTCTTCTAACTGCCATGTGCAGATTTGAACTCGTGTTGATCCATTAATCCAGTTTCCTGGGTTAGTATTTTAGAAACATAACCTCTCTATTACTATGCTGCTGCCTCATCTTGTATTGTGCTGATTCAAATCATTCATTGGCCCGTGACCCCAATGTTGGGATCCTGGCTCAAACTCCCAATTCAGGATTCTCCTGAAATATTATGTGGAAAAAAATAGTATAAAGCACATGATCTGTGAACTTGCAGCACATCCAGTGCAGTTCACATGGGAAACAGTAGGTTAGCTGACAGATGCCTGTTGATGGTATCACACTAGGGGGAGCTCTAGACAAAATGTCTTCCCACTACCACACCTCACCAACCCCCCACCGCCCCACCGAACCCCAATATGCTTCAAACTTACAATTTTACAATGGTCACAAAAGTTCACTGAAAGACAGTAAAAATATGGGGCCAAGGCATATAGAATTATGTGACAATTTACTTTTTAAAAGACACGTGATTCAGGTTTGGGGACCTTATCAAGCAGCCCTTATTCTGGAGAAATTCAATAAATAGGTTAATTTGGCATAGATTAGTGATATATCCAGAAATATTTATGCTAAGGCGCATGTGGTGTCTACAATAGCAATTGCTATTAATGTTATATTTTCTGCACCACAAACCATTCCAATACATTTTTCATGGGAATGTTAAACTTAAGCAGCGTGTGAGGCAGTATAAGTGATTGATGTCCATCTGTTATTGTTCAACATTCACTTCATTATATATTTTATCTGAAGAAGGCTAGGGGAAAAAAGCCATACTCAAATTTAAAAAGGTCAGTTCAGGTCACCTTTAAGACACTAAAGTTCTGTGAATAAGCAGATTGGCATTAGTTAAATCAAATGCTAGAGTGCAATTGGTAAATGTGCGGTAACAATCATTTGTGGAGGATCTGGGAATTGAAAAATGTTCAGAGATTTAATGTGCAAGGAATAGATTTGAGTATTGAATCCTTTACCATTCCGATGTGCCGTTTTCCTTTCACCCCAATTATGACTACTCATCACTACCACTGTTGTAAAATATTGAAGAAAAAGAAAGATTTACTTTTAGACAAAGTCTTTCATGAACTCAGGATGTCCAAAGCACTTTGTAGTCCATTTATTATTGATTGAGAAGTCAAATGAGAATCCTGCTTCGAGGACCCTGTCACTGTCGTTTGGAAATATTTCAGAGCAACCTGGTGATGACTTGCCCCTCAAGATTTCTATTTGTCAAACAATAAGGGACACAAGTTTAAAAATGGGGAAACTGGGAGAATAGAAAGCAGGAATTTATTAAGTGGGACTGAAATAAATGAAGGGAACTGACCTGTTGGAACAAGATCTGCACAAAATCAAAGAACCATGCAGCACAGAAGGAGGTCATTTGACTCATTTGACTCTTTGGAAGTATCTTCCAGTTAACCTGACTCCACTGTACCTCCCCAAAGCTGTAATTTTCTTTAAATATTAATTCAATTCCCTTTCAAAAGTCATTATTGTGTCAGCTTCCACCAGATACTCAAGCAGCATGCTCCAAGTCCTAACAACTTACCACATCAGGAAAAAAAATTGTCCTCACCTCACCTTTGGCTCTCTTGTGAGTACATTAAACATGTCCTCTGGTTACAAGTTCTTCTGCCAGTTAGAACAGTTCCTTCTTATTTACGTCTTGAAATCCCTTCATGATTTTGAAAGGCTCTATTAAATCTCCTCAAAGGACAACAATCCCAGCTTTTTGAGTCTCTGCATTTAACAGATGTCTCTCACTTCTGCTATCAATCTAGTAAATCTCCTTTGCATCCTACTCAAGCCCTTGTTCTTTGAGTGCCCAAGTATTATGTTTGCTCTAGTTTAGTTTTTTTTTTCAATCTACATGCCCAAATCCCACCAATGCTCCCACCAATGGAGGCCTACAATCCTCTTACTGGTCAAAGGATACACTCACAGCCTTTAATTTTTACTTCAGTAGTTTATATTCAAAATCTGGAAACAAAACTTTATGGTGGATATTTTAAATATGTGCAAGGCGTGACTTTAAAATAAATGTTGGATCTTTAGTGCATGTCTGGAGGTCTCATTATCCATTTATTTGAAGACTACTCTTAGAAAGTAGGAAATTCGAGCTGGGGTAAGTTCTGCAGCTCCTGAAGCATACTCTGTCACCTTGGTTGATCCTTAATTTTACTTCCATGTGCAATCCCTGTATCTGTAAATTCTCTGGGATTGAGACTTCCAAAAAATCACAAGCCATCTGAACAAAAAATATCTCCTCATCTAAGTCCTAAAGGGCTATCCCATTGAGGTGGATTTATGCCCCCTAGGACTGGACTTTCCAGCCACGGTGAACGGTGTTCTCACTCTCTTACATATTCCAGTGAGAATGTTGCTGTTTATTCTAAACTGTAGAGAGTATAGGCTTATACTACTCAATCTATCACCTCTCCAGCCCTGGTCCAACACAGGAATGCTACCTCCAGCAGCTAACCTGTTCCTGGCATAGTTGGGGACCCACAAGCTGTACTTCATGAATTACCTTGAAAGGCTATAATTTATTACCCATCACTTGGTGAAATGGTCACAAGGTCACCGCCTGGACACTAATTGGTCAGTTTAGGGAATATTAGAATGTAGGGTGGCTGGTTTCCACCCAGTATGGGGCCATACACCCCACCCCGCCCAATGCCACTCCAGCATTGGGATCCTAACTCAAAGGCCCTTCATCCTGCCTTTTGTGTTGCCTTCTGTTTTGTAATGAGAGGGAGAACGGTTGGGTGTTGGAGATAGAGCAGTGTTGCTTAAAACTCCCTTCTTTCTGTCCATGACTCTGATTAGACATGGGCAATAATTACTGGCCTAGTCAGTGTAGACCACACTGCAAATGAATAAAATAAAAACCTTGCCACAACAGCAGAACTGGGAGTGCAAACTAAGGACGTTTTGTTGCATTAACGATATTTATGCAATTATGTATATGGATTTAGGATATTAGTGCAACAATCTAAGATATTAAGTTCGGAGTATGAACCTGCTGCCTCTGAACGTGCAACCTACAGGGAGATAAACCAGGAACGATAAATTTCTTGCTGGTGTTTGAAAGCCTGGTGTACTTCCTTTGTGTTGGATAAGTTTGGTATTTCCCTACTCTGATTGTGTGCCAGTCTAATACTTAATGGGTCTGTCTAGAGGTAAGTGTTATTATTCCTGTAAACCTGATGAGTGAGAACTGCACACTAACCTGCAGTGTGCTGTAAACTGAGATTGCAGATTTAGCCATGTTACTTCTGACTGGAGGAAACTCTATTGCTTACACTTAAAAGTCAGCTTCAAAAGTAAGATACTAATAGCGCTGAGAAAATAACTCACATAAAGGGCGTTGAGGCTCCCTGTGTTTACAGAAAGACACAGAGGGATTAGGAAACTGTTAGTTTTAGGATCTGATGTTAAAAAAATGATTCCAGTGATCGAACATTTGGAAATCCCCATGTGTACTAACAATTAACTGCGAGTCTAAGGCGAGACTACAATTCCCTGATGGATCCAAATTAGGGACCTGTTGTTTTCCAACAAGATTCCAGTTTGTTCAGTTTCCTTCAGTCATGGCCATAGTGACAATAATTCCATCAAACGCTGCCAACTGCTGCTTTCCTGGACACACACAGGTCACTCTCAGATTACTTTGTATAGAGTGCCGTGACTGCCAAGCAAGAGGGGGGATCAATGAGACCATTTTAACTCCCGACTATTCAGACCGACCGCAATTAACACCAGCGCCCAAACCCCCTCTCCCCACTTAACCTGAATTATGGAGAAGCTTGTTTGGATATGCACAGCTCCTTAGTTTGCTCTCAAGTATAACAACTCCTGACATGTTTTGTTTTAGTTTAAAATTTGGTCTCCAGGCAGTTAAAGGGATGGAATTTCAAGAGCTGCAGGATATGAAATAGATCAGGGCTGTGAAAAGACAGGGGGTTAAACTACCTAACAATCTCCCTTGCTGGTGTCAACGGAGCCTGCCTTACCTTCAACATCCATCCACTTTCATTTGGTTGGCCTTTCTCACATGTCAGCATTTCTCAAAATGAGTGGCATTTTTTTTGTTTCTCCTAATGGTTTCTTCTGAATGTTCAGCTGAAGGCTGAATTACAGAATTGTTACAGTGCAGAAGGTCAGCATTCAGATAGGAACAAAAGTTTACAAAGTACAGTATAGTGTCTCAGAACCTGACATTTCACATTAAATTCATTCAGCATTCCAATGATAATTTGCAACAATATACAGCATTTAACACAGCGCAGCATCCCAAGGTGCGTGCACTTTAATTCCAATCACATATAGAGATATTAGGCCAAGAGACCAAAAACTTGTCAGAGAGGTAGTGTAGTGAGTGTAAGGAGGTCAGCCAGCTGGACCTCATAGAATATGAGTTCACTGATTAGAGCTGTTGATTTGGTCCTATCAGGGAGTCCTGGATGACAGAGACACTGACACTCTAGTAGCTGACTCTGAATGAGACAGCACTAAAATCAAGTACTGTGAATGTGTAAATAAAAGGTGACTTGGTGATGGATAATAAGTTCTGTGGAGTTAATTCAGTAGGTTATAAGGGATATCTTAAAATCACCATAAGACCAAAAATAATTGGAGCGGAACTAAGCCATTTGGCCCATTGAGTCTGCTCCACTATTCAATATGATCATGGCTGATCTGATAATTCTCAATTCCACTTCTTGACTTTATCTCATAATCTTTGATTCCCTTAATGATTAAAAATATGTCTATTTCAATGCTGAATATATTTAATGAGCCAACCTCCACAGCCCTCTGTGGTAAAAAAATTCACAGATTTTGACAAAATAAATTTCTCCACGTTTAAGGCTTTAGGAAGGATATTATTAAGCTGGAGAGGGTTCAGAAGAGATTTACCAGAATGCTGCCAGGTATGGAAGGTTTGAGTTATAAAGAAAGATTGGATTGGCTGGGACTATTTTGATTGGAGCGTAGGAGGTTGAGAGGCGACCTGATAGAAGTTTATAAAATAATGAGAGGTATAGATAAAGTTAGTAGTAGCTGTCCTTTCCCGAGTACGGGGGATTTCAAGACTAGGGGGCACATTTTTAAGGTGAAAGGAGAGAAATTTAAAAAAGACATGAGAGGCAAATGTTTTACAGAGGGTAGTTCACATGTGGAATGAACTTCCTAAGGAAGTGGTGGACGTGGGTACAATTACAATGTTTGAAAAACATTTGGATAGGTACATGAAAAGAAAATGTTTGGAGGGATATGGACCAGGAGCAGGCAGGTGGGACTAGTTTAGTTTGGGATTATGTTTGACATGGGCTGGTTGGACCGAAGGGTTTCTTTCTGTGCTGTATGACTCTATGATTTTTTTTAATAGGTGACCCTTCCCTTTGAGATTATACCCTCTGGTCCTTTCCACAGGGAAAACAGCCTCTCAACATCTACACTGTCAAGACCCCAAAGAATCTTACATGCTTCAATAAGGTCACGTCTCATTCTTCTAAACTTCAAAGAATACAGGTCCAAACTACTTATCCTTTCCTCATAAATTAATCCCTCCATACCCAGGACCAACCTAGAGAACCTTCTCTGGACTGTCTCCCGTGATCTTTCCTTAGATCAGGGGATCAAAACTGTTCACAATATTCTAGGTGTTGTCTGCCTAGTGCCTTCTATAGTTTTGTAAAATCACTCTGCATTTTATACTGCACTCTGTTGAAACAAAGGCCAACATTCCATTTGCCTTCCCCGCTACCTGCTGATCTTGGATGCTAGATTCATATTTGAGGACCCCAAAGTTCACTTTGCTGTCACTTTCTTAAATCTTTCTCCATTTAAATAATATTCAGCTCTTCGACTCCTCCTGTCAAAGCACATAATCTCATACTTTCCCACGTTATATTCCAACAGCCAATGTTTTGCCAACTCACTTAACCTGTCTATATCCCTTCATCACCACTTGCCTTCCACTTATTTTTGTATTACCTCAAAATTTGGCAAGGGTGCATTCACACCCTCCAACTCAGGCATTATATATTATAAATGAACAATGCCCCAGCAATGATCCCAGTGGCACCCCATTAGTTTAGGTTGCCATCCTGAAAATGGCTCCATTATCCCAATCCCTGTGTCCGATTATTTAGCCAATAAAGAGGCAGTAGCCTAGTGGTATTATTGCTGGACTGTTAATCCAGAGACCCAGATAATGTTCTGGGAACCTGGGTTTGAATCATGGCAGATAGTGGAATTTGATTTCAATAAAAAAAATCTGGAATTAAGAATCTAATGATGACCGTGAATCCATTGTCAATTGTTGGGAAAAACCCATCTGGTTCACTAATGTTCTTTAGGGAAAAAACTGCCATCCTTACCTGGTCTTGCCTACTTGTGACTCCAGACCCAAAACAATATGGTTGACTCTTAACTCGCCTCTGGGCAATTAGAGATGGGCAATAAATGCTGCCTAGCCAGCGATGCCCTCATCCCGTGATTAAATAAAAAAAAAATTCTCTATCCATATTAATATATTACCAACATATTCCCTGAACAGTCATCTAATTGAATTCCATATGCCTTATGCATGCTACCTTATTGAATGCCTTTTGGAAACCCAAATATCTACATGTTCCCCCTTATCTATCCCACTTGTTACTTCCTCAAAAAAATAAATACATTTGTTGGACATGATATTCCCTGCATGAAGTAATGCTGACTCTACTTGATTATACATGTTTCTAAATGTTCTGCTGTTACATTCTGTAAAATGAACTGTAGCAAAGTCTATCAAAGGAGGAGAGAGAGAGAGGTGAACTTTTCAAGTGTGATTAGAAAGTTAATAAAGAGGAAGAAAATTGCTTATGAAAATAAACTGGCATGATATATTCTGTCAAACAAGAAGAGTTTCTATCAGAAAGAAAGACAGTCACTAAAATGAGTAAGATCCTTGGAGGATATGACTGGGGAATTAATAACAGGTGAATGGCAGGTGAAAGCAATTTAAACTAATATTTTGCATCGATCTTCATAGAATCATAGAATCCCTACAGTGTGGAAGCAGGCCATTCAGCCCATTGAGTCCACACCAATCCTCTGAGGAGGATCCCACCCAGACCCATCCCTTACACCATCCCTATATTTCTCACCCAGACACTATGGGCAATTTAGCATGGCCAATCCACTTAACCTGCACATCTTTGGACCATGGGAGGAAACCAGTGCACCCGGAGGAAACCCACGCAGGCACAGGGATAATGTACAAACTTCACACAGACAGTCGCCCGAGGCTGGAATCAAACCCGAGTCCCTGGCGTTGTGAGGCAGCAATGCTAACCACTGTGCCACCATGAATGTAATAAATAGCCCAAAGGTGTCAGATAACCAAGGTGCTAATAGAAGGGAACGTCTTGTGGCAGGTCTTGAGGCAGAGATAAGCTAATGAAACTGAAGGCAGACAAGTTGTCAGGACCTGATGGCATGCATTGAAGGGGTTTGAAGGAAATGTCTGCAGAGATAATAGAGGCATTAGTCAAAATATTCCAGAACTCACTGGATTGGAAACCACTAATGTGACATTCCTTTTCAAGAAGGGAGACAGACATAATGCAGGAACCTCCAGGCCATTTAGCCTAATATTGGTCATTGGGAAAATGTTAGAGACTATTATTAAGGAAGAAATTGCAGGACATTTCAAAAATCTTAACACAATCAAACAGAGTCATCATGGTTCTGTTTGATAAATTCGCTAAATTTATTTGAGCATATAACAAACAGAGTCAATAAAGGAGAGCTGGCAGACTGTGGCATATTTGGATTTTCAAAATGCATTTAAAAAGGTGCCATGTGAAAGGTCATTGCACACACTAGAATCCGACTGGGGGTAATGAGTTAGCAAGGATTGGTTAACACACAGAAGACAGAGATTTGGGATTAAGTGGTCTTTTTAAAGCAACTAGTGGAGTACCACAAGGATCAGTTCTAGGGCCTCAATATTTAACATCTATGCTAATAATTTGGAGGAGGTGAGTTGGGGTCAGAGGGTAATGAATTCAATTCGCTGACAATATAAAAAGAGGTAGGATAGTAAAGGACATAAAGTATCTGCAAGGGGATTATAGGTAGGTACAGTGAGAGAGCAAAAAGATGGCTGATGCTGTTTAATATAGGAAAGTGTGAGGTCATATACTTCGGTAGGAAAAATCAAAATTTAAACTATGAGTTAAATGGAGGGAGGTATTCCAAAAAGTGCAGTGCAGAGGGATTTGGGTATTCTTGTGCATGAAACATAAAAAGTTAGTTTGTAGGTGAAGGAATTACTTAAGAAGGTGAATGGAATTTTGGCCTTTATTTTAAAACAAGGATATCTTGTTACAACTGTTCAGGGTGTTGGTGTGACCTCACCTAGAGTACTGTGTATGGTTTAGTCCCTGCATTTAAAAAAATTATGTGTGCATTGGAGTTTTTTCAAAAGTGATTCATAGGCTGATTTCTAGGATAAAGGGGTTAACTTATCAAGAACAGCCCCAGGAGGTTAGGTCTTTATTCATTAGAATTTCGAAAAATGTGGGATGATGTCATTGAAACAACTCAGATTCTGAAGGGGCTTGACAGGGTCAATGTTGGGAAGATGCTTCCAACAATGGAGAATCTTGAACTGAGAGCATAGTCACAGAATAAGGGGCCACTCATTTAAAACTGAGATGTGAAGGAATTTTTTTCTCTGAGAGGACTGTGAATGTCTGGAATTCAGTACTCCAGAGAGCTGTGGAGGATAGATTACAGACAGTAATTAAAGATGAAGTAGATAGGTTTTTGGAATATTGGGGTGTTGGGTTATGCTGAACTGGCAGAGAAGAGAAGTTGAGGCCTAGAACAGATTAACCACGATCTTGATGAAGGGCTGAGTGGCCTACTCCTGCACTTATTTTCTTATGATCTTATACTGTAAAATATGATTATGCTGCATTGTTTGTAAAACAGAAAGTCAGAAAGATATTTTGGGGAGTGGGGCAAGGGGGGATTTAAATTGACAATGATGAGCATATTGCTTCTTTATCACTCTGTACTCAGCTTAAATTACCACTGTAATGGTATCCAGTGTGAATGCCATAGATGAGGCATCAATGTAAATGCAAAAAAAGTTACATTTTGTGAGTTTAATCATTCTTGAATATTCTTTCACCAGAGGACTGTGAAAACAAAGAATGCTTCTCAGTTTGCTTTGTATCTGTTCTTGTAAATGGTGAAGCTTAAATATATTCTGTGGCATATGGGATACATCTGACCTCCTGTGGTGTCACTGAGTATCTCACAATTTGGAGCATGGTTACACTGTTTAGTTGCAAAGGCTAGGGGCACTGTACTGTCAGAAGTGCCGACAGTAAACCCTGGAGAAGCTCCAATCTGGCCTTTCAGGTGGAGGTAAAATATCCCATCGCAATATTTCAAAGCCTTGGAGCAGACTTAGTCGTAATGTCCTGACCAACATTTAGACCTCAGACATCATCGCTTAAAAATAATGATCTGGCCATTTATCTCATTGCACTTTATTCGAGCTTACCCTATGTAAACAGGTACTGCGCTTCACACTTCACAGCAGCAGCTATTCTTCAAAAATATTTGATTGGCTCTGAGTTACTTTGGGGTTCTGTATAAACACAAATCTTTTACCTTATTACTCTCTAAGTTATTTCAAGGTCAGAAAAAAAACAGCAGGACAATATACTTTCTAGGATTTCCATGTCTAGTATTCTTCAGTAGTTTCTTGCTTCCCAAATGAATTACTTCCAGCTGTGGAAGGGCTGTTGTGGTGCAATGCTACCTCTGTGTCAGGAGACCCAGGATCAAGTCCCACCCACCCCAATGACGAGTAATAACATCTCTGAGTATGCTGATTAAACAACATCTAAGAATCGGCCATTATTTAGACTTTCTTTCGTTGATGCCTCCTGTGAAAAGCAGGCAGCTGAGTTGTCACATAACATAGCCTGACACTAATGCTGGAGTATCTGCATTCTGGGCATCACATTTTCGGAAGGACATGAAGGTATGAAAGAAGATGCATAAGAGATTCTCAAGAATGAATCCAGGGACGTTGAATTGAGTTACCTGGAAAGATTGGAGAAGCTGAGGCAGTATTCCTTAGCGTAGGGAAAGTTGAGAGGAGAATTTGTTGAAAGTTTTCAAAATCATGAGAAATCCAGTCCGAGCAGATACAGAGAAACTGTTTCAATTGGTAGAAGGGTCAAGAACCAAAAGTCACAGGTTCAATGCTAATAGGCAAAAGAAGCAACGCCAACATGAGAGGAAACATTTTCCTGTAGTGAGCAGTTAAGATTTGAAGTGCACTGCTTGAACATGTAGTGAAGTAAGTTCAATTGGGGCAATTAAGAGGGCAATGAATTATTGTCAGGAAAGGGAGAAGGCAGTCCTGTTTGTAGATTTTTGGAAGGAGGAAGAAGTGGGCTATGAGATTCGAGGCATTGTTGGGGGAAGATCATGGGATGAGATGAGGTTAGTGATCATTGTGGATACAATAGCCTGAAGTTCCAAGGTGGGGTTATGGTCCAGGAGATAGGAGGAGGTATCTGACAGCTAGCACTCAGCCTCTGTAATGTAGAGGTCAGTACAACAATAACAACAGCCACACCCATGTTATTAGGCTTAATTACAAAGTCAGGGTTGGGTCTGAGAACATAGACTTCAGTCAGTTTAGATGGAGACAGGTCCGAAGAGATGGGGTGGGGGCAGCGAAATTAAGGTGACTAATTTCACGTCAACTGTTCTCAATGCACAGGTTGAGAGCTGGTAAAAGGCCAGAGGGTTAGAGAGTGTTGGAGGTGGGTGAAGGGGTCTGTGGGACCGGGAGAGGTCTCCTGTCTGAAGAAATGGGCTCGGGGGCGAAAGTGACGAAAGAAGAATTCAATGTCATGGCATGCCCGAGGTGGTGTCAAAGAGGGATAAAACTAAGATCTTTGCCGAATACAGGATAATCAGTATCAGACAGGGCAGAAGCGATAGTAAATACTTAACAGGAGGTGGGGTTGGAGAGGGAATGGAGTCAGAATATCCATCCCTGGATCATCCACTATCAACATCTTGTGGTTACCATTCACTGAAAACTGAACTGGCCTCACCATTTAAATAATGTGACTACAAGACTAAGGTCAGAGCAACTCACTTCCTGACTCCCCAGAGTCTGTCCACCGCCTACATGGCACAAATCCAGACTGTGATGGAATACTCCCCACTTGCCTGGATGAGAGCAGCTCCCACACACTCAAGAAGCTCGACACCACCTAGAATAATGCTGCCCACTTGATTAGCACTCCACCCACAGGTGCTCCCTCCACCACTACACAGAAGCAGGAGTAAATACCACCTGAAATTCACCAAGGCTCCTTAGTGACCAGTTTCTAAACCCATGACCACTACCACTAGACAGACAAGAGCAGTAGGTATATGGGGAAACCATCACTTGCAAGTTACCCTCCAAGCCATCACTGTCCAGGCTTGAAACGTATCACCGTTCTTTTAGTATGCTTGGGTGAAAATGTGGAAATCCAGTGTAAGAATTGCATTTCTATGGGATTACAGTAGACCCTCTGTCAAAATTATGGTGGAAGATTGCAAGAAGCTGTGTGCAAATGTAACCCCATTGTGCATTGCGCAGCACAGTTCTTCCATCCTTACAGTAAAGTCTATGTTTTAGTTTCCCTTGTACGATACCAAGGGTAGTTTGCCTGCGTTTGAGCAGATGTACGGTATTACAGTCGTGCGGTTGTCCAAACCGGAGCCATATAAAACATTAGAATTTAGTGGACAGTCAGCCATTGACTGGCTGCATTTAACTCAAAGAAATGATGAAGATATCAAGCGGATGTTATTGGTAAAATGCAGGTCAAGCACTGAGAAGCACTTTACCTGATGTTGGGATAAAGTTGCATGAAAGCTGTCAGTGCGATCCCCTTTCCATAAATAAAAGCCTCCATTAGTTGACACAGTTTGGGATTGGTTTCTTCTGTTACATGATATAGTCTAGATAGATAATGAACAGAATAATCTAGAACTTTTAAGTTACTTTATTGAATCCAAATGCAATGCTTCCCCTTCCTTCAAAAGCTCCAGATGTTTTCATTATTTTATTGAGAAGGGCAATTGAAACAGTGACAGATGTACGTTATAAGCGTAGAACTATCAGCACTCAGATCCACTGAGGTTACTTCGCTCTGTTTAGAGAGAAAAGCTTTCATTTCCATGCCCCAAAGGCATGGATACAAATTCAATGGTTGTCATTTTATATTTAGTTAGGTCAGCTCCAGAAAGTTAAATGCTACCATTGTAATCACGTTTGTTCCTTATGATCTGATCTGTAATGCAAAACTTCCCAATCATCATTGCATATCATGATATTTCGGTAGGAAACAGATTGGAATTTGAAGAGTCGGGGACTATGAATAGAAAATATATCTTCTGATACTGCACACTGATTACATTCCTCATCACTGCTACTGGTGAGTGATACTGTTATTCAGTACTCGCAGTGTGTGTCAAATAAAACATCCCTTGAAGGGTGTAAGTGATAGGTGTTCATCAACCGTCATAGGTTAAAGCTCAAATCAACTAAGCTATTTGGGACAAAGCTTCTTAAGTCAAATAAAATCTGTTTAATATATTGGTTTTAAATATTTCCCCATCACATTAGTGACATGTTGTATTGAGATGTTTTGTAAAAGGAGCCTGTTGCCAAGTTTGTCACAAAGTCTAGTGGAAAGTCAGAAAGGCTTCATTCATATAAACCATATTAATTGTTTTCATGGCAAGATGTTTCTATGGGCAGAGATGGAAGGCTGAGATGGGGATAGGACCAGGAATGGGTCAGCACAGTATTTCCCAATGAAAGTGGTAGGCAGCTTGTAAACAGGAGAGTATTAAGTACCATCCGCTTTGATATAATACAGACCTGGAGAGACATGAGCTCAACATCCCAAAGGAGTAAGTCCAACCAGATCTTTCTTACGGGTTCTGTAATGCTTCTTATCATATTAATGGAAATTCCATCTTGCAAAATCATCTTGTTTAAGCCAATGCGCTTTAGATTAGCAAATAGTTATTCTTAATCTCACTAGACAAAGCAGGCCCTATAGATCCCCATCAGGAAAGAGGATAGAGTCATAGAGTCATAGAGTAATACAGCATGGAAACAGGCCCTTTGGCCAAAACTGGTCCAGCTGACCATGGTGCCCCCTCAGCTAATTCCGCCTACCCACATTTGGTCCATATCCCTCTAAACCCTTCCCATCCATGTACCTATACAAATATTTTTAAAATGTTGCTATTGTACCTGCCTCAACCACTTTCTATGGCAGCCCATTCCATATACGCACCACTCTCTGTGTGAAGAAGTTGCCCCTCAGGTCTTTCTTAAATCTTTCCCCTCTCACCTTAAACTTCTTCCCTCTAGTTTTCAATTCCCCATCCCTGGGAAAAAGAGTATATGCATTCATCCTATCTAAGCCCCTCATGATTTTATATACCTCAATAAAGTTACCCCTCATTCTCCTAAGTTCCAAGGAATAAAGTCCTATCCTGGCCAATCTCTCTCTATAACTCAGGCCTACTAGTCCTGGCAACATCCTCGTAAATCTTCTTTGCACAATTATCAGTTTAACTATGTCTTTCCTATAATAGGGCGACCAAACCTTAATAGAATACTCCAAGTGTGGCCTCACCAATGACTTATACAACTGTAACATAACATCTCAACTCCTGTACTCAATGCCTCAACTGATGAAGGCCAGCATGCTAAATGCCTTCTTCATCATCCTGTTCACCTGAGACTCGGCTTTCAACAAACTACGTACTTGTACTCCTAGGGGTCCATCTGTTCCACAACACTCCTCAGGACCTTATCATTTACTGTATAAGTCCTACCTTGGTTTGACTTTCCAAAGTGTAACACCTCACACTTATCTGTAAAGAATTGCATTTGCCAATCCTCAGCCCACATTCCCATCTGATCAAGATCCTTCTGTAATTTTTGATAACCTTTCTCACTATCAACGATATCTCCTAATTTTGTATCATCCACAAACTTACTAATCATGCCTTTACATTCACATCCAGATCATTTATGTAAATAATAATTAACAAAGGTCCCAGCACCGAATCCAGGGCACACCACTAATCACAGGCCTCCAGTCTGAGAAACAACCTTCAACTATTACCTTCTGCTTCTTACCACTGAACCAATTTTGAATCCAATTAACAAGCTCTTCCTGGATCCCATGCAACCTAACTTTCATGACTAGCCTGTCGTGCGTTGGCAGGATGTTGGCAGCAAACCTACATTATAATAAGCAAAATTACTGAGAGCTCATACAACACACGTACAGAGCTCATACGTACAGCAACAGTTGGAGAACAACAGTAGAGCCACTTAACCATGCTGAGCTACAGTCTCTGGGATTCTGCCCTCTCTCTTGCAGGCTAAAGCAGACTGCAACAGGAGGGATGCCCACTGTACCCACAGTGTCCTCTGTAGTGTCTGTATCCATTAAGTGCCCATCAAAAGATTGTCTATTGGATTATCAGAACCAAGGCTATAGGTCCTGAACCAGCCAGTGCTGCATATGCCCCAAAGTAATTTACAGACCATAAAGTGTGCTCCCTGGTATAGGAAACACAGCACAGCAAGCTCCCATTAAAGCAGCAAGATAAGGACCAGGTGATCTTCTTATGTTGTTTGAGGTATAAATATTGGCCGGAAACTTTGGGATTATCATCTACTCCTTATCAATTTGCGCCCAATTGAGTTGGGTGGCAGGTGTAATAACTCACCTGAAAGGCAGCATCCCCCTCAATCCTGTGTTCAGTGTCAGCTTGAATTAATGGGCTCAAGACTTGGAGTATATTATTCCATTCCCTTCCTGTGATTGGGTTTGGAGTGGGAGTTTGAGAGGTGGGGGAGGGGCAGGGGTGGGCATAAAATTTCCTGCTTGGCCTTCCACATCACCTTCCTCAACATTTACGCAATGTTGGAGTGGGACTAGCAAGGCCTAGGAAGCTAGTCTGTCTGCCCTTGGCCCAACTGTGGTCCTTATGTGGTCAATTAGTTTGCCATTTTCCACTTTGCCTGAATCTTCAGGTTGAATGGAGGAGCTCAAGGGCAGGGCAATACCCAGAAGGTTATCTTGCTCAGGTACGAAGGATGGGTGGGGTGGCCAACTCCATCAAAGGCGTTTTTTAAAACATCAGATACCTCCTAACAGTTCTGTCCCTGTGGGTGATTCCCGTGGAATTTAGATATCACCTTTCACCTAGTTAGACTTGTCACGACCTCAGGACATCCCTACTAGTTTTGCAGCCATTCAGATATTTTCAAACTGTGGTCGCTCTGTTGTAATTATGAGAAAGAACATGCTGGAAGATTTTGGGTCTGGACTTGTTTCAGGACAGGATGATATAGACTTGCAATGATCGATGGTTAAGGTTCAATCTGATTTCATTGATGAGCTGGGTCTTCAAGTATATTTAAGGCTGAGCTGGACAGATTTTTAACGAGTAAGGGAATCAAGGGTAGTGGGGATAAAGCAGAGTGAAAGATTATTAGATCAGCCATGATCTCGTTGAATGGTGGAGTGGACAAGATGGACTGAATGGCCTACTTCTGTCCCATGTATGATAGTATTATTGTCTTATGGTAATGTGAAAAATACAGCAGTAAATTTTCACACAGTAAGCTCTGCGGGCAATAATGTACTAATTAACTAAACTGTTTTCATTCATGTTGGTTGAGGGATAGATATTGGCCAGCATACAGGGAAGGAATCCTCTGTACCTTTTCAAGTCATACCATTTTTCTTCACCTGAGAAGTCAGACAAGGGCATAATTTAGATTTCATCTGACGGTGGGGACTGCAGTGAAGTGTCAGCATGAATTTTGTGTTCAGACCTGAACGCTCAAACTCTGGGGCATAAGTGCTACCATTGAACTTTGGCTATTGTCATAATATAGGCAAAAATACTGCATCAATGTGCAGCTAGCAGCTGAAGATAGCTAATAAGTTAGAACATAGAACATAAAGATGCCAGAGAGCCACTACGAAACAGAGCAATAAATACAGAAAACAAGAAAATATGTTTTAAAAGTTAGAGCACAATTGATATTGTATGCAGTTCAAATTTCTCTAAAATTCCAAAAGATTTCAATTAAAATCATTTAGGAAGGAAATAATTTATGTTTGATCATAGTGACTTATTCTACAATGATACTTCAGAACTGAAAATTATCAGAAGAAGGTCTTTTCGATGAAAATTGCAGAGTCTGGTGAATTAAAACAGTGCCATGGAGTGTTATTTGATACTTTAGAATTGGTACTGCATGACTCATAAGACCAAGGAGTACAAAGTGAAAGCAATATTTAAATAATACACATTATTACAAACTTATGTCCCATTTCAGAAACACAAAGGTCAAATTTTGCTGGAGACCCATGAGTTAGATTTGCTTGCACATTTCATTTTTAAAAGCTGTTGCCCATGATGGGTTGCTGGAGGTGTGAGCTGATCGGAGCCCCGCGAGGGCAACAGGGCACTTGAATCTTAGTGAATGGTGGGACAAATAGTGTAATGCCTTAAGCAATGAGATAAAAAATATGATAAATAAGTAAAGGAAAGACCAAGAAAGAGGGTCAACTCAATGTCATAGCAAGTGCAGAAAGACAATTGAAGAGAAAACAAGAAAAGTAAAATGGATTAAAAGAGTGCAAAGAAACCAAAAAGAAAAGAATGCCACTTTTAAAATCTATTAACATCTTTCACAACCCAAAGAAGTGAAAATCCTTTCCTAAATACTTGCTTTCTGAGATTACCGGCATTGATCAATATTTTGTTTTGCCTTGTTTAAAAAGTACCTACGCTACTAATCACTAGACTTAATTTTGGTGGAAAGTTTAAGGCTTTGAAAGTTCTCACTTTTTCTGAGCTACTTTGGCTCCTCACTACTTCCTATTTGATTACAAGTTAACTTAGGAAAGTTAAACAAAATGCCTAGTGCTTAACAATCTAAGTACTCTTTCACTCTTCCAAACTTGAATCCATTTTGTTAAGGTCCCACCTGATGTTATTTACTGAGCAAGTCAGATGCCAGACTGAAATCAGGATTGACAGATCAGGTTTTGTTTTGTTTTAATGAGGTAGTCTCACGAAAACATAAATATACAATGTTGCAGAAAGGGGACGTGATGGCCTAGTGATATTATCATTAGACTGTCAAACCAGAAACCCAGGTGATGTTCTGGGGACTTGGGTTTGAATCCTGCCTTGGCAGATGGTGAAATTTGAATTCAATAAATAACTGGAATTAAGTGTCTCAAGATGATCACGAATCCAATATTGATATTTGGGGAAAAATCCATCTGGTTCACTAATGCCCATTAGGAAGGAAACTGCCATCCTTACCTGTTCTGGTCTACATGTGACTGCAGACCCACAGACTCTTAACTACCATCTGGGCAACTAGGGATGGACAATAAATGCTGGCCTAGCCAGCGATGTTCTCATCTTGTGAATAAAAAAAATTGGTTTTAACAACAAACAGAAACTTATTACCCAAAAGAAGTGAAGATAAAATAGAATAAACAAGATTCCGCATGGTAGACTGATTAGTAAGGTTAGAACACTTAGGATCCAGAGCAAACTGCGCAATTAGATACTAAATTGGCTTGAAGATAGGAGAAATAGGGTGGTGGTAGAAGGTCGTTTTTCGGACTGGAGGCCTGTGACCAGCAGTGTGCCACAAGGATTGGTGTTGGGTCCACTGCTTTTCGTCATTTATATAAATGATTTGGGCGTGAATATAGGAGGAATGTTTTGTGAATTTGCAGATAACATCAAAATAGGTGGTGTAATGGGCGGTGAAGAAGATTATCTCAGAGTACAATAGGACCTTGGTCAGACGGGCCAATGGGCTGAGAAATAGCAGATGGAGTTTAATTTGGATAAATATAAGATGTTGCTACCAGAGGAAGTGGTGGAGGCAGTACAACATTTAAAAGGCATTTGGAATGGCACAGGAATAGGAAGGGACATGGGTCAAATGCTGGCAAATGGGACTAGGTCAGATTGCGATGTCTGGTCAGAGCAGATGAGTTGGACAGAAAAGTTTGTTTCCTTGCTGTATGACTCTATGACTCTATAATAAATATTATTTACATATCACATAAACCTAAGGAATTTAAATTGTACGTTAAAAGTATAATCCCATTAATCTAAAAACACGCCTTTGGTAATCCTAAAAATACTCCTCTTCAGATCTTGAAAGGACCCCTTGTATTAATACTCACACCTAAGAATCCCTTTCTCTAATACCTCAATATGTTTAACTTAACTGTGATTTCAAAATCTCAGTCTGGAAAATTTGTTAACATATTCCTAGAGTTTTCATAGACCTGAATTTAAAATTCTCAGCTTAAAAGAACCTCTTCACGGTTTTATGCATACGCTTTCAGTCCAGGTTTATCACTAAACGCCTTACTCTATGTTAATCTAGTGTTAACAAATTTAACTATCTTTGTCCTTTCTTAGGAGTACCACTTTCTGCTTTCATCTAAGTACTTCTGAAGAACTGCCCAAAACTATAACTAAAACTGAAATCTCTCGCTCTCTCTCTCTAAGCCAAGTTTAACAAAACAGACTTGAGAATTTTCTAACAGAAACCTTGATACACAATTGTTTACCTTGTTTGATCATAGACTCCTTTAACATACTCAAAAACAAAAGTTAGTTCTGAAGCTACATTCCTCGCACTGTTTTAAAAGGAATTTCAATTGCTACAGAAATACCTAAAAGTTGATCATTAAACTTTTCAGACACACAGGAAAACCTGTTTGTCACTAATTCAAAATGCAAAAATCCAAACTAAAAATAAATTATAATTTTGTATATATGTGTATATTAATTATGCAGTTTACTTCACAATATGATCGAAGACGAGATTCAAACGTCTGATCTCCCAATGAAACTGAAATTGAATCCGAATTGGGGACTTCACAAAATTAATATGAGCAAAATAAACTAATTAAGAAAATAATGGCATGGAAGGGCGACAAATACGCCCAGGACCAAATAGATGAGAGCATTGCAGGCACTTTAATTGTAATATTACAAAGTTCTCTCAGTTTGGTATCAAGTTCCTCTCGATTAAAATAAATTGCTTTTATCACTCTGCCATTTAATTGAGAGAGGAAAGACAGGGGTTATAGATTGGTAAACCTAACATTTGTTCTTTGGAAAGTACTAGAATTTATCTTTAAGTGTTATAGTTAAAGAAAGCATCCAGCATGGTAAAGGATGAGATAGCAAGAATTGCAGATGTTGGAGTCAGAGTCAATATAGTGTGGAGCTGAAGCAACACAGCAGGTCAGGCAGCATCAGAGGAACAGGAAAGTTAATGTTTTGAGTCGGGAACCGAATGAAGTTCTGATGAAGTGTCCTGACCTGAAACGTCGACTTTCCTGCTCCTCTGATGCTGCCTGACCTGTTGTGTTCCTTTAGCTCCACACCGTGGTAAGGCATGACTCTGATGAACCTGATCAAGCTTTTCGAAGATTGAAAGAAAGTAATGGACAAGTAAATCATAGAATTCCTACAGTGTGTAAGCAGGCCATTCAGCCTATCAGGTCCACACTGACCCTCTGAAGAGCAACCTACTCTATTCCTGTAACCCTGCATTTCCCATGTCTAGTCAACCTAACCTGCATATCCCTGGACAATTTAGCATGGCCAATCCACCTAGCCTGTACATTTTCGGACTATGGGAGGACCCAGAGGAAACCCACGCAGACGTAGGTTGAATGTGAAAAATACATAGAGACAGTTGCCTGTGGATAGAATCAAACCTGGCTGCCTAGTGCTGTGAGGCAGCAGTGGGGACTACTGAGCTTCCATGATGATCTAGTGGTATTATCAGTGGGCAATTAGTCCAGAAATTTAGCTAATGCTCTGGACACCTTGGGCAGTAATAGATGGGAGCACCACCAACCCTCTCCAAGCCACTCACCTTCTAGACTGGAAATTTATCACCGCTCCTTCACTGTCGCCAGGTCAAAAGTCTGGAATTCCGTCCTTAACTACATTATGGGTCTACCTACAGCACATGGACTGCAGCTGTTCAAGAAGGCGCCACATTCTCCAGGGCAATTAGGAATGCTGGCTCAGCCAGCCATGCTCATGTCCCATAGGTGATTAAAAAAAAATTGAAAACCTGCTTAGGAATTATTGTTAAGAGATTGGAAGTTGGCCATTACTCCAGTTTTCAGGCTGTGAATAGTGGTGTTCTGCAAGGATCTGTCTTGGAACCTCATCTATTCATTTTATTAATGACTAAAGGTCAGAAGATAGAAAATCATGTATCCAGACTTCTCATGACAAAGATGGGTGTCATTGTAACTATTGTAAATGACAGAATGAAATTACAGAGATAATGGCAGATTAAAACGACAAAACTGTAGCCAATGGATTTCATTGTAGAAAAATATAAAGTCCTCCACGTTGAAACTTAAATAAATAAACCAGGGAACATTCAAAACAGTGAAAAGTTGGCAACAGTAAAGATTTAAAGAGACTCGGTACATCGATAAATGGTTCATTAAAATGACATGAACTGATATGCACAATAATTAAAAGAGAAAAGTTAAATGTTGCTTTTATACCTAGAGATGGAAAATACAGGGATGTAGAAGTCATATTTCCCCTGTGCAAAATCCTGGTTAGATCACACCTGCAGTACCGCAAACATTTCTGGCCACTACATCTTCAGAATGATGTGTTTCCCTTGAACAGAATGCTGTGTAGACTTGTCAGAATGATATCTTGGTACTACTTATTAATTTAAGAGAATAGATTACATAAACTAGGAGCAAAAGTAGAAATATCTCAGCAGGTCTGTCAGCATCTGTGGAGAGAAATCAGAATTAAAATTTTAGGTTCTGTGATCCCTCTTCAGGAGGACTCCAAATGTTGACTCTGATTTGTCTCCAAAAATGCTGCCTAACCCTACTGAATCTTTTCTGTTTTTGTTTCTAATTTCCAGCATCTGCAGTTCTTATGCTTTTTTTTTGCATAAACCAGTGTTGTATTCCCTGAAGTTTAGGTTGCGAAGTGGATGTTTGGTCAAAGTTGACAAGGTATTAAGGGAACAGATGGATAACGTGAAGAGCAGTTATTTCTGTGGGTTGGGGAATCTGGGTCCAGGAGACATATTTGAAAAGTTAAAGCCAGCAATCCGCCAATATTTTCTTTCTTATGTACCGTCCTATACCGTTAAGTGTTTAACCCTTATCCCATAGTGCTTATTTCCCTTTCCTAAACATATAATTTGTATTAACCTATATTCAAAGGGGGAGGTGATGGCCTAGCGGTATTACCCCTGGACTGTTAATCCAGAGATAATGTTCTTGGGACCTGAGTTTGAATCCCGCCATGGCAGATGATGGAATTTGAATTCAATAAATATCTAGAATTAAGACTTTAATGATGCCATGAATCCATTGTCGATTGTCAGGAAAAACCCATCTGATTCACTAATGCCCTTTAGAGAAGGAAACTGCCATCCTTACCTGAGATAAAAGGTACTGCAGATGCTGGAGAATCCGAGATAACAAGCATGGGGCTGGATGAACACAGCAGGTCAAGCAGCATCATAGGAGCAGGAAAACTTGACGTTTCGGGCCTAAACCCTTCATCAGAAATGCCATCCTTACCTGGTCTGGCCTACATGTGACTCCAGGCCCACAGCAATATGGTTGACTCTTAACTGTCCTATGGGCAATAAATGCTGACCTAGCCAGCAATGCCCTCATCCCGTGAATGAATAAAGGAAAAAAAAATTTATTTGTCATTCATTGATGTACTTATTCAGGGTTATTTGCATTGTGTTTACTGGTCACCAATGATTTAAACATTCACCTCCTCCATATGTTGCTGACTGGAACCGTATTAGACTGTTCTGTACATGGCCCAGCCTTCTGGAGGTTGGTTGAAATTGCTGCTCTATCAGTCCTGCTCTTCAATTCACAAAAAAGGCATTTGTTGTGACACAATTGAGATGTTTCCTTTGCCTCTACCCAGCAAGCACCTTGAAATTATTAGAGATAAAAGGTACTGCAGATGCTGGAGAATCCGAGTTAACAAGGCGTGGGGCTGGATGACCACAGCAGGCCAAGCAGCATCATAGGAGCAGGAAAACTTGACGTTTCAGGCCTAGAACCTTGAAACTATTACCAGTTTAACATTATTGGAACCACCCTGTTGGTATACCTGCTGTTGAGAATTTAAATTGCAAACAGGTATATAAAAACTAGATTCCAACTGCCTTGTGATACGATGCATTTATTCTGCCAACAAATTCTCTATTTTATTTCTGGCTTTAAAGCAAATAATAAAATGTTAGGAAAATGTTTAGCCTCTGGTGAATATAGGTCTAAAAAGGGAGGACAATTTCAGGCCCCTCTCTCCTTAGCACCTTCGCGCTGTACATCATTCTCACTTAGACAGTAAAAAGAAATTCAAACCATAGTTCAACTGATTTCTCTGACAGGTGCTAATCAGCAAAGCACAGCTGCAATCCCATCAAAAATGCTTTCTGGTTACAATAAGTATTAGGTATCGGTGGTGAGATTTTATCAAAGGCTGTAGCTCAGTCAGAATCATTAGAAGTTTCAGAAAATGTAAGCTTTCTCTCTGTCCTAATGTCATGACCTTACATTCTTGTTTATATTATTCTGTAGCTTCTAATCTGAAGCTCAGCAGTTATTTAATCACTTTTAGACCACACAGGCCAAACAGATCCTGCAACACGCTGAGCAAGGGTTCAAATTTACTTGGGAAAAAAAAGGGTGACTGTGACCTGAAGGGTATCATCAGGTATCCCACTTTCATTGAATTCGAAGATAGATCAAAGACTCCTGAAACATGGCAAACAAAGGTTTCTGAAATTTAAGTGTAATGTACACAAATGTAGCAATTAAAGCAGATAGACGTCGGAATGTTTTCCAAGTGGGTTGGACATAGTCTAAGAGTTTTTTACAACATGACCTCTTCCCTCCAGCCCTACCATCCAGTCAAACATTTTTCCCACCCTCCATTTGCAATAATTTTGTAATAAGATTAGTGTTCAAAAGGATTATTGGAAATTAATTGAATTCTTGAGAGAATCCCAGTCAATCATCGAGGCTTGAAAGCTCTAGCATGTTTTAGCACACTGCCCCAAATGGCAATTTATGATGTTCATTGGAGGATTTTGAATTTTGATGAGTTGAAAGTTTGGTTTATAGGTCTAAAAGGGGACAGCAATTTCAGGCCTCTCTCTCTCCTTAACACTTACCCACTGCATGTCAAGAATAGTGTTCAAAAATATTATTGGAAATTAACTAAAATCTTGAGAGACTCCCAGTCGATCTTAGAGGCTTGTAAGTTCTAGCATGTTCTAACACACTGCCTCAAATGGCAATTTGTGATGTCCATTGGAGGATTTGGAATTTTCATGAGTGAAAGTTTGGTTCCATCTCTGACATTACTTATTCCACAGTCCCAAAAATTCCATTGTATGATCACTGCCAAAGCTCCACTTCTCAAGCCCTGTGGATATTCCATTCTCCACTATTCCAGGGATGTACATCTCGATTTGTGAAAATAACTTTGACTCACAAGGTCACTTCCCCGACCTGAACATACTTTCCCAGCTCCTGGTATACCTTATCACTTTATGTTTTAGCTTGGGAGAATGCTGGACCCAGTTTCTAAGTGTTGCTGCAGAGAGTCACTGCTGAAGTCTTGCAACTGGAGAGACTGTTTGTCTGGACAGAGAAACATACACTTTTTAAGAATTCATTCATGGGTTGTGGGCATCTCTGACTGGGCTGGCATTCATTTTCCATCCCTAATTGCCCAGAGAATCAACTACATTGCTATAATTGAATCAGTCACATGTAGGCCAGATCGGATAAGGACAGCAGATTTCCTTCCTTAAGGTGCTTTAGTGAACAAGATGGGTTTTTAAACAATAATTGCCATTAGGCTCATATTTTTATTGAATTTAACTATAACCATCTTCACACAGTGGCATTTGAACCCCTGTCCCCATAACATGAGCCTGGAGTTTCTGGATTACTAGTCCAGTGATATTGCCACTACACCAACATTCCTCCCAGATTTGGCTCTCAGTCTTGCATTGCCGCTAGCCAGTGGTATAGGCTGAAAATGAAAAGCAAGCTAGGGCACAGAAATGGGAAGCTTGGTAACTCACTTCACCCACACTATTGATGCATTGCATCTATCTGATGGACACAATTGATATGAAACTAGTATAAATGATAGAGGCTTAAATGATACGGATAGGTTGCATTTTCGAGGCTTGTATTCGGTAGAGGATTGTGGATTTAAAATATCCTAACTGAAGTGTTTAAGATGATTAAAGGATTTGTAGTGTAAATAGGTGGAAACTTGGTCACAGGCGTCAAGAACAAGGGGATATAGCAAAATCAAAGTTAGGATATTTAAGTGACACTAAGAAACATCTTCACTCAAAGGGTAATAGAAATCTGGAATGTGAAAGCTGTTTAGGATGGACCAATTAAAAATCTCAAAATCAAGACCTTCATCTGGCAATGATTAATAGTCATTGTAGGCAGATGCAGTTAAGATATTGATCGGGCATGGTCTAATCAAATGCTGGAATAGAGCCGAGGGTCTGAATGGCCTACTCCTGTTCCAATGTTGCTATGTTTGAACTTCTATTGGTTCAGATCTAACTTGTGTCCGATCCCAAGTCATTTGGTAGGAGATCTTAATCTATCTGACAGATAGTTCTACAGATTATCCAGCAATTTCAATTCAGTCAAGGTAGAAATGTGGGAGTTAGGAAATCAGAGGCACAATTTTTCTGATGTTGGGATTTCCCTCCCAACCATCTGAAGAGTTAGCAGCCAATGCATCTCCGTTAATATTGTAGCCCTTTTACACAATTTTGATTGGATGGAATTGGGACATTTGCCCCTGGCAACTGGAACATCTGTGAGGACAGAGGTTTGGGTACTTTGCCTAAAGTGGAAAGGAGCCAATTGGTTGAAGGGAGTCTCCCCTCTCTTTCCATGTGAGGCTTTATCACAGAATGACCTTCTGGGTCTCCTTCCTGCTCATGATCGCCTCCTGTCCACTGGAAAATTGAAGCTGGGAGGGAAATGGTGGGCAATGCATATCTGCATAAGGATCTGCAACCCAGGCTTGTAAAATTGTGAACAAGAATAGAGGGTAGTGGGCAGATCAATTGTGGAATTTTACAACACACCCCCGTCATTCCAAACTTTATTTCTGATGTGAAATTCTGCCCAAGGAGTTGAGTTGCTTTTGTCAGATACTTGCTGGATTAGTGCAGTGAGAGATCTTGCAGCAGGGGTTTTGAATGAGGCCTACACATATCAGTAATACAAAACTCACTGTTTGTTCCAACATTTTCAGATGTTTAATGATCTTTATCAGAAACTCCTAGAGATCACAGTTCTAATTTGCACATCAATCAAAAAGAACAAGCTTTGGCTTGCTTCAGATAGTGATTTCAACACGGAAGGCTACATGTGAAGTTTACATTTCAGTGTAAAACAAAATGGAAAGAAGGAGTATTGTTTCAATGGTGATATTTTGGGAACTGAGGATATACGAAGGAATCTGGGTGTCTTTGTACACCAGTCAACGAAAATAGACAGGCAGGTGCAGCAAGCAATTAAGCAGGTGAATGGTTTATTAGCTTTCTTTGCGAGAGGATTTGAGTTCAGAAGTAAAATGTCTCGCTACAGTTATACAGGGCCTTAATGAGACCACACCTGAGATACTGTGTGCAGATTTGGTTTCCATACTAAAAAAGTGTACACTTGCCACAGTAGAATTGTAATGGGATCGTAAGACCATCTTGTGACGAGAGAATGGTTTGTCTGGGCCTGTATTCACTAGAGTTTAGAGGAATAAAAGTGGATCTGATTGAAACATATAAAATTCTAACAAGGCTGGACCAACTGAATGAAGGCGGATGTTTTCCCAGTTGGGAAGTCTAGAACTAGCAGACACAGTCTCAGGATATTTAGGGCTGCAATGAGGGAATACTTCTTCACTCAAAGTATCGTGAACCTGCAGAATTCTTGTGGAGGGCAACTTACAGAATATATTGAAGAAAGGAATAGGTAAAGTTATAGATATTAAAGGCATCAAGGAGTTGGGGATAAAGTCGATAATTAGGCTTTAAGGTAGAGGATCACTTTGAATAGCAGGGCATGCTCAAAGAGCTGAATGGTCTGCTCCTGCTCCGATTTTCAATGTTTCTTTGTTTGTCCTTAAGACTCAGAAATGACTCAATCCAATTAAGTCACCATGGGATGTAATATTATCTCTTTTTTTGAACTGGAATGCAAAATGAGGTTTCTGAGTATTTAATTTTAAGCATTGTAAGCATAAAGGGATCAAGGGTTAGGGCAGAAGGTAGGAGAAGAGATTAGAGAAATATATCAGCCATAATCGAACTGTGGAACAGAGTTGATGGACTGAATGGTCTAACTTTGCTTCTGTATCTTATGGTCTTATGTACAGAAGAGAAGGACTAGACTGCCGTTTCGGCAAAAGTACTGTTGAAGGTGCAGTCTCACTATTGTTTTGCTGTGAAAATAAAGCAGGCACCATGAGTCTTCAGCCTCCTGCTCCAACCTCTTTTCCCCATTGAAAGCAGGCAGCAAGATTGGAGTTTTTCATTGGCACTGCAGGTTTCTCCAAAGCTCAGACTATCACTGAATTCAATTAAAATCTGGAATTTAGAGTATAATGACAGCCATGAATTCATTGTTGATTGTCAGGGAAAAAAAAAACACCACCTGGTTCACAAATGTCCTTTAGGGAAAGAAACTACAATCCTTACCTACATGTAACTCCAGACCCACAGCAATGTGGTTGACTTTTAACTGTGTTCTGGGCAGTTGGGAAGGGCAATTAATACCGTCTTAGGCATTGAATCCTCATCCCGTGAATGAATTAAAAAAAATCAGTTGAACTCCAATTACTGACAGGGAGAATTTTCAGGTAGCCTCGGATTGCAGGGCCTACATATCAAGTACCTACCCTAACATAAAGATGGCCTTGTACTTATGCACAATAAAAGGGGCAAAGAATTTACTTTGTCTGAGAAAGGCATGAGCTAATCTGGCACAGACAGTTTGGATTTGTAGAGATGGGGCAAGCAACTGAATGGAATTTGTTTTCCAAGAGTGTGAATATTTATGAAAGGAATGGGTGGATGGGTTATTAAATTAAAACACTAAGTTTTCACTTCTGGGACCCAGATATATTCAAAAATAAAATTAAAGTTTTTGGGTCCTATCACAGAAATGTCCGAATTGAAGAGGGAGATTGGTGTTTGGAATTCTGACCCTCAGCGATTGGCACAGGCTGGGCCAATGAACTCTTTTGAAAGTAAATGAGATAGATTTTTAGTTGATATGAGCATAAAAATTATGGAGGGCAGACAACCACATCTGAAGACTCAAGGGGCCAAATATTCTACTTTTGCGCTCCTATGGAGTTCTGAGGAAGGGTCACCGGACCCGAAACGTTAACTCTTGATTTCTCTTCTCAGAATCTTCCAGACCTGCTGGGCTTTTCCAGCAACATTGGATGCAAAATTGGTTTAGTGGCTGGAAGCAGAGTGTAAAGGTCAAAGGGTGCTTTTGTGACTGGAAGCCTATATTAGGTGGTATTTGGTTGTGGTTATTTGGAACTAACAGCTGAAAGGAACCCTGAAGGCATTTCAGAACCATTTAGATGATCATGTAGAAGGCTATGGGCAAGGTGCTGGAAAATTGGATTAGAGTAGGTGGATTTTAATGACTGGTACATCCATAATGGGCCAAAGGACCTCCTTCCATCTTGTAGAAACTCTATGACTCTCTGTATGATTACATGAACCCCTTAGGTGCTTAATGTGAAACCAGACTACAAAACAGCTTGTGATATGTGGCACAAGGCTGAAGTGATTGCTAAGTTGGAATAAGAATTAGCCTGTTAACTATTTCAACCTATTCCATTGCAGCAGGAGATCGAAAACATGAGGACAGCACTTTGTTCAGAACTGAGCTGATAGAACAACTTATTTAAGAGCAATTAATGGTGATCCTGTGCCACATACTCCACAGCATTCCATCCCTTAACAAGTATAAAAATCACAAACTTTCCCATCTAGATGGAGTTGTAAAATTTACAGTTCTGAAAAAGGCCCGGTGTAAACTATAGTTACCGACTAAATTTCAAATAATGTCCTTAAAATGAACAAGCTTGTACTGGGGAAACAATTTCAAAATCAGAGATAGTGAACACAGGAATGTTCTGTGTAAAGAGCCTTAAACTGATTGGCAATTGGAAGTATATCAAACAGAGTTTATTCCAAAAGTGGTTTCCTTGATGAAATTGGTATTTTATTCGATGGGTTTTTTTTCCATTTGAGATCTAAGTGTATTAATTCTTTTCACTGGATCAGGGCCTTGAATACAGAGTAGATTACAGATAAGTAGCGCGTTAAATCTCACAAAGGTTGGCTGAGATCACAACATTTATAAAACCTGGAATAAACCCAAGGTTCCATAAAAATCACCCAGAAACACATGCAGTTACTTATAGTGGATGTAGAGTTAAGATAAACTAACATCCTGTAATAATTTACTTTATTTATGCTGAAGATAGATAACTAGGATAAGCTATCCTCCAAGTATATCTTGTTTACACCAACACCATAGGGAACAGTTAGCAAGGGTTCATGGAGGAAGTCTTGGTTAAAGCACCGGAGTTGAATCTGAATAAATCCCTCCACTCTGGGGAATGAATTCAATTTGATCACACTGATCCAAAGTGAGGTCAATCTGCTTATCGTTTACATATTCCTAAGGCTTATCCAGGGCAAGCAATGATCGGTGAAAAGTTGAGGAAGAGGATTCTACTCAGTAGGAATTTAGACTGTTTCTTTTCCACCAGCCTTTTACTTGAATGAATTTAATTCAATTTTAATTTCAAGGGATTAAGCCGTAACCCAAACTAACATTGAAATGGTGTACCTTGATCTTTGTAGGTCTATTATTGTGATGGATCAAATTGTATGAAAATCTTGTGGTGCAGATGTAGTGTCCCTATCTTTGGGCCAACGGGCCTTTTTCAAGTTCCACCTATTTCAGAGGTGTGTACCCTATCTGGACAGGTTGATTTTTTTATTTTAGAAAGGACTGGCTTCTGAAAATTCTGAATAGTTAATTCTTCCATGGTGCATACTGCAAATATGGGACCAACATCCTTGCAGGTGGTGGGTTTTCTCGTGCTGTTGAGAGGAATTGAAACTAGTTCAGCAGGGGACTGGGGCACAGACTGTCAGTACCATAGAGAAACAGCAGAAATTGTTACAGGAACCAAGGGAGTTCAGCCATATTGAGTTTCAGAGAAGTAAGGCAAGGCTGAATGGTCTCTACTTTAATGTTAGGAGCACTATAAGGAAGACGGTTGCATTAAGGGTGCAGAGTGACATGTGAAATTATAATGTTGCCATGACAGAGAATGTGGTTGAGGGAGGGGCGGGATGTCCAACTCAACTGCTTCCTCTTCTTTATTCACTCACCCCTAGACTGGTCACAACAATGTTAATTGAAAAGGACTTTGGGGACACCTTTATCCCAGACCAATGTTTATGCTCTAAAAGGAGAGAATTTTCTTCTGTTAAAGAAAACGTGTATTTATTAGTTATTGAATGTGAGATGAAGCAGAAGTATAACTCACATATACCCAGATTATGAATGAAAAGTGAATCCAAGAAAAATATAAATCACAAAAGATGTACAGATTAGTCTCCACGTAATTTTTGAAGAATAGATAATGGAAAGTTGTTGCCATTATGTTGAGTGACATTAATAACATTGATATTGACCATTGCAGAGTCAATTCTGATCTTCTTGTCTTTGCAGGTTAGCTGAAATTCTTTCGTCCTCTTTCCTCTTTGTTGGTGCCTGGCTCCTCCACTCAAGGCGAGAGAATGTCTTCTTTCAGCCTATAGTGCAGGATTGCCTAGTGACTGTCCTCAAACTGCATCCTTTATAATACCCTAGTTGGTTGCAGTTGGTGTTCAACCTATCATATTTTTTATTCCTCAAAGTGTAAAATGCAAAATGTGTCTTTTGACTCATGCCTTTGATCTGGAATATAACCTACAGGAAATATACTCCTGCTGAAAGGAGGTAATTAGGTTGCCTTGCACCTTTGCTTTTTGAAGTCTCTGTCTTTATAGCTCCTTTGACACCCTACAAGGTAAGACATCCCAGGGTAGATGCAGGGAATATTTCAGCAGTCATTGATTGAATTCTTAGAAGTTACATTATTGACCAGGCTTGACTTGAAGGTTTGGTTTAAAAAAAAAACAAGTCTTGTCCAAAAGTTCAATATACTTGTCAGTAAATTGAGTCTTGATCTGTCACCATAATAATGAGAAGTGTTAAATAGTATTCCTCTGAGTCCAGTCCAAAGAGAATGAGATTTTTTTCTCTCAGAGGTTTGATAGTGTGTGGAATGCTCCTTAGCCAGAAGGTAGTGGAGGCAGGGTCTCCAAATATATCGACACTGAGTTAGGTGGATTTTTGCCAGCTAAGAAAATTAATGGTGATGGAGTACAGATGGGAAGGTTGGGATAAACCTCAATTAGATCAGCCATGATCTTATTGAACAGTGGTACAGGCTTGTAATGTCAAATAGCCTACTTCTCCTAAGTCCTATGTTCCTTTTAGTCCAAGGTTACAATGGTCAGGACAGGGACACTGTCCTGACAAAAGTCCTGCAGAGGTGTCCTGGAGCTGGGATGACTGAATTTCAACTACCTCATCATTTTCCAGTGGAGATATTCCCCCTGAATTCCACTGAGCTGGGTTTGCTTGAACACCTTAAACTCACACGCAGTCAAATGTTACCTTGATGTCAAGGACTGTGTTAATCAGATTTAGAGGCTGGAACAGAAAGAAACAGTCTGGGAGATACTGTTAGGAACAGCAGGGAAAAATTATTGTTCTCTGGTGGCTACCAGGCAGAATGCAGAAACATATGAAACAGGAGCAGGCTATCTAGCCCATTAGATCTGTTCCATCATTCAATATGTTCAGAACTGCTCCTCCATTTCAATGCCATACTCCTGCTTTCTCCCCATATACCTTGACATCTTTAGTAACTAGGAATCAGTTTCTTTCTTAAGTATATTCAATGGCATGACCTCCGTAGCTTTTCATGGTACAGAATTGCATAGGTTCATCACCATCAGAGTGAAGACATTTCTCCTCGTCTTAGTCCTAGATGGGCTACTCCATATCCTGAGACCATGACTGCTTGTTCTAGAACCCTGAAAGGGGAAGCATCATATCTGCATCCATTCTGTCAAGACCTTTCAGAATTTTATACATTTCAATGAGATTCCCTCTTAATCTTAGAAACTCTCATAAATACAGGCCCTACTTGACCCAAGCTATTCCTATACAACAATCCCACCATTCCAGGAGTTAGTCTGGTGAACCTTTTAGAACTCCCTCTATAGCAAGTAAATCCTTTCTCAGGCAACAAGACCAAAATTGCACTGTACTCCAATGTGGTATCACCAGGACATTCTTGCTCCTGTACTGATCTTAAATTCTTTTTGACCCTCTTCCTTTCCCTGCACATGCAAATATGTTCTCTGGTCAAAGAAACGGAACCTGGTGAGCCAAAGAGAAGGAATCCTCAAAGTGGGCCTTGGAAGTGGTACAGAGCTTCTCAGAAGATGATGTTCAATCTACTTTAGGTTCACTAATGTTCTGTAGGAAAGGCAACTGCTGCCCTTACCTCGACTGGCCTACATGTGACTCTAGACCCACAGCACTGTCTTTGACTCTTGACTGTCATATTGGTGATTAGGGATGGGCAATAAATGCTGGCCTGGCCAGCAATACCCACAGATACTATGATTTAAAAAAAAGGACTCTGGATGTTATAACTCATTGGCAGCTAAGAATAGCTTTGGACTGGTTCCTTTAAGAACCACAGTTACACTGAGGGTGCGTCACTACATTTAAACTAGCATAGTGTCATGTTTGTGTTAAGAAACTAATAAGAAATACCTGTTCCATAGTTTAGAGGATTAATGGCTAACTAAGGAATGTTTTGTCAATGTTGATCTTAATTTGTTTATTATAGTCAAGGTGTTAAAATTTGAAACCATGTTGTTCTATTTCTTTAGGTTGATAACAGGAAATTCAAATCCCTGTCTAACTATCGTTGGTCTCTACAGGAACCAAACTAATATCCTATCTGTGATACCACACTTAGTTCTAAAAATACATGCAGAAAAAGAACAAATTTCAAGGAAGCAGTGAATTAAGGAGCTGCCCTTTCATCTTCAGAACCATGGTATGTATTCAGTCCACTCTTTTTGTTGCTGGGAGGGCTTTGAGTGAAAATAGTTTAGAGAAGTCTCCACCTAGTTTTGTGTATGTGTGTTGGAATTCAGCACAGATTGGCACTGTTAGTAAACAAGGACAGATGGGAGAGGAAATGAAAATGTCGCATTAAAGAGCAGGAAGGAGTGCACTGCTCAGGATTTGCTTAAGGCAACTGGGTAGAGGAAAAAGAGTTTTACCACTGCCATCTGATCCATCTGGCCTACAGAGCCCACAGTTGCAAATAAAGGATAATAAGTATTAAACACCAGCAATGTTCAGCAATCTTTGCTAAGTGTAAAATTAACCAAAAAATAAATCTATAAAAATGAGCTGCCAATTCTAAATCTGCTCAATAATACTGTCTGAAGAGGCATCTTGTACAGTAGAATGTGCCCTTTCCGTGGCATATTCACAAATTGTGCTTTTTATACCAGAATCTGCTGTAATAGTACATCTACCAGTGTCCACCATTCATTAGATTTGCACATACATCTCCAAATATTTTTGTCAATTAACTTGCTAAAAACATGAACTTGTACAGTGAGGGAAACAGACCTGTGTGAACAGGACAACCAGCAGGGTACCTGATGACCCTGTTCATGACATTAGACTGTGCACATTTGGGGATGGTCAGTGGCCAGCCCTTGTAGCCATTTCTCACTTCCACTCTGCCCCACAGCTGCCTTGACCAATCTAGTGCCACTCAGTGACTTACCTGATATGACTCAGGGTCTTTATCTTCTGTAGGGGAGTTTTCTGTTTCCAAGAGCTATCAGGTAATTAGAGCACTGCCAACAGTGAGTAATGCTGGAGGCCCAGGCAGCAGTGAAAAGTTTGCATCAATAGGAAGAGTTGGGAGGTCCCAGAGAAAGGGGCAAGGTGTTGGACAGGTGAAGCTTGGACCTGTGCGTGGTTTCATATCTCCATTGGGTAAGGGCCATCAGGGTAGAGGGGAACCATGCCCCCAGGCTGCAGGCTTACCTGCCAGATTTACCTCGTAGGCGAACACATTGTGGTGCCCCACTGATGACAGAACAAGGTCCTCCATTGTTCCTCAAGGGGCTTGTGGGAAGATGGTAGGAGAATGGGATTGAGAAACAGGTCAGCCATGATTGAATGGTGGAGCTGACTTGATGTGCCGAATGGCCTAATTCATATCCTCCATCTTATGGAAGGCTATTCTTGTGCCTTTCAGGCTTGGACATTAGATAGGGGAGCCAGAGAAGTGACACACTGCACCTTCCAACCTGTTGAACTGAGCTGCCCTCACCGATGACCCACCCTCTGATGGAGCAAAATAACATTCCATCCAGGGCTTTACAAAGATAAACATTCATAGCATGCCCGCACCGCATTTATTGCTTTCCCCTAATCGTCAGCCATGTTGGTGAGAGACTGGAGTCACATGTAAGCCAGACCAGGTGAGGACAAAATATTTCCTTCCCTGAGGACATTAGGTTTGAACCAAATGATTTTATTTATGACAACTGACATAGTCACCATTAGGTAAGCTTTTTATTCCAGACTTTTATTGAATTTATTGTTATGCATGGATTACCTATTGTGAAATTCTACTTCAAAAGTACAATGTGATTGTAAGACAAAATGGGACATTCTGACACTTTGTGTTCATTGTTATAAATTGGATGAGTGAGTTTTTTTTACTTTGCAAACTTTGTGCAACATAGAGATATTCTATTTCTTCAGGTGCTTGATTGTTAGCAGGTTCTACAGACTTCAATCAAAAGCTCTTCAAGTAGAGTAGTACAGTGCTTACGCACTTCCATTACTGTGAATAACCACTTATCCTTCTAAATTAGTCCTAGACAGCTTTCAGCCTCACTTCAATTAAGTAATTAACTTTTACTTCTTTTTAGCGTCAGTTTTCACATCTTTGTAATGTATAACTTTACTAAAAACTAGACATGATGGAAATGATTTCCTCAATGTTGTCAACAATATGGACCTTGCTGTAACTCAGATTGTGTTCTGAGAAGGAACAGCCCCACATCTATCGCTTATATAAGCCAAGTTCTTGTTTCCAAGTCTGGTTTCTCAGACTCTGAATATCACATATCAGATGCTACAGGCACGAGCCAGTTTGAAGGAAAGTGAAAAGAATCAGATGAGATGATCATTTCAAGACAAATTCATCTGGCTCCTGAGAGCTGCCAATAGCTTACAACTGACTGCCACTCTTAATGACTCTCTCATTAATTTCACAATGTTACTCAGGGAATTGCTTTCGAATTTACTTAAAATCCTTTTCTTTTAGCAAATAAACCTTGTAGCCTTAAAGAGACAAATCTGCAGCAGAATGGTATATTTGCATGGCATATGAGTAAGTGTCCGAAATCTTGTAAATAGACCTGGGTTTTAGTTTATTAAGGTATAGGTTAGCTTAACTTGGCTATTTTTGGGAGTTTTCTTTTAACAACACATTTTGGGCAGCATGGTGCTCAGTAGTTAGCACTGCTGCCTCATAGTGCCAGGGACTCAGGTTCACATCTAGCTCTGGGAGACTGTTTGTGTGGAGTTTGAACATTCTCCCCATGTCTGCGTTGTTTCCTCCCACAGTCCAAAGATGTCCAGGTTAGGTGGATTGGCCATGTTAAATTGCCCATAGTGTCCAGGGACGTGCAGGCTAGGTGGATTAGCCATGGCAAATGCAGGATTACAGGGATTGGGCAGAACGTTCTTCGGAGGGTCAGTGTGACTCAATGGGCCAAATGGCCTTCTTCCACACTGTAGGATTCTATGTTTTACATTCACTGTAGTTAGCAAACAATTTATTGTTTAAAAACAAACCATTTTGTGACTCATGGTTATACTATCATGGTCTCGTTACTCACCACTATTATTTCATTATAGTGAGAAACTACCAACAGACGATTATATCAGAATTACATCAATTCAATTATATTGAATTAAGGAATTAATAATAGCATAACTAAGGAAGGCTGGGTCTTTACTAACATTATTTTGTTAGTGTCATTAACTACATCTGGTCTACATCTAGCCAATAGGGAGGGCATGGCTTGGTGGTGTTATCACTAAGCTACTACCAAATACCCAGGTGACATTTTAAGGGTGGCATGGTGGCTCAGTGGTTAGTACTGCTGCCTCACAGTGCCAGGGACCCAGGTTTGACTCCACCCTCAGGCAGCTGTCTGTGTGGAGTTTGCACAATCTCCCTGTGTCTGTGTCAGTTTCCTCCCACAGTCCAAAGATGTGCAGGTTAGGTGGATTGGCCATGCCAAATTGCCTGTAGTATTCAGGGATGTGTAGATTAGGTGAGTTATATGGGAATAGGTCTGGGTGGGGTGCTCCAAGGGTCAGTGTGGACTTGTTGGCCAAAGGGCCTGTTTCCACACCGTAGGGATCCTATGATAGAAGGCTCAGGTTCAAGACCCACCTGTCCTGGACATGCATCATTCTACCAACAGGTTGATTGAAAAATATTCAAATACAAATTTAAGCTGTTTGTAGAAAAGAGAATAGCCATCTAAAGCCTCTAATCATTTTGGCCTGACCCTGGATGACCAAAAGCAATATCCATAATGAATGGAGGCTTGTATTGTTTCAGATAAGGAAAGGTCTTGAAATGTTAGATTGTCTTCATGTTCAAGAAATACTGCACAAATAGTCCAATCCAATGAAATTAACCTAACACCATAATTGGCCAATTAACATTTTTTCTGAATCAAGATGAGGTAATGCCAGAATAGAGGTTCAAAGTAAGGTCTCGAGAACTATTTTACGAATAGACCAGGAAGAAGAAAGTGTACACTCAGTTCTGAGTGTAGAAATAATCATTCTGGGTGTGCTGTATGTTCGCGGTGCCAGGATTTTGTCCTTGTGGGAACCAGAGATCATTTTCATTTCTATCTGGACTGGGTTGTTGGCTAGCTCAATTGGCTGGATAGCTGCCTTGCAATACAGAATGACACCAATGGCTTCAGTTCCATTCCTGTATTGGCTGAGGTCAGCGTGAAGGTCCTGCCTTCACTACCTCACCCTTTGCCTGAGGGGTGGTGACCCACAGGTTAAACCATCATCAATTGTCTCTCTCCCTGCAATGAAAGAGAGCAGGTGACTTTACGTTTGTACTTGGGGCTGATCATCCAATGAAAGTTGTAAAGTCTGTAATATATTCTCAATAAGACTATCTCTTTCTTTCCACCCTTTTCTATTAAATAATTATATTATTTTCTATCTCCTTGTCTGGTTCATTGCCTGAAGTTTGAGTCTTTGCCGAACTAAAATGGCTTAAATGATTAATTTGGTATTGGGTAATTTGTTGTGTACAACTAAATTAAACTAAATCTAAATTTTAAATTGAACACCCTTTTTAAACTCACTGTCTTGCCATGATCAATCAATGAAGACATTCAAATAAATGTTTAACTCTGGCGACTCTATTTCAGTTTGGGTTCCACTGAGCAAACGGGGAATTTACTAATAAAGAAATAGAAGTTGTTAAAATGTGAAGTTATTGAGTTTGTTACGTTTTAGGACTGTTTGTTAAATTTAATTAAATGGTGATGTGAAGTGATTCATGTTACCTTCGTAGCAATTCTTTTGCACAATGTAGATACCATGGCTAAGATCTCATTTATTGCCCATCCATCATTGTCCTTGAGAAGGTGATGGTGAGCTGCTTTCTTGAACGACTGTACAGTCAGTTCTGCTGTAATGCGTTAATTGCATTCCTGTGCAACTTTGCATTATAGAAAACTGAGCTATAGAAATAACGCGGCCTATGGGAATAGCGAGGTTAGGGGCAGGCCACCAAAACATATCATTCAAAGTCACTCAAAAATCACTGAAAAGCCTAACATAAGGGATAACACAGTTTGAATAAATGTTTAATTCATATTTAATAATGAAATAAAAGTAAATTTAACACCTTACCTTGAAAAAATGTCAAGGTGACTTGATGCGGGAGGAGGCTTTGAGATTGCTGTGTTGTTAATGCAGGGGCTGAGGGTCATCATCATCATCATCATCATCATAATCACCTTCAGGTGCAGTTGTGGTTACAGGGTTAGGGCGAAAAATAGTTAATCCAGAAGTGGACGGTTGTGGTTCATTGTCTTCTGACAGTTTCTTGGGGGTTGGCTTGAAAAAGTCATCCAGTTTTTGCTGCTTTGCCCTTTTTCTTCTTTAGTGAAGAAGCTGCTCATAAGGTGCCAAGTAAGATCTTATTCCATGAACTGCTACCCTGCTGCGCTCTGCATTGTAATCATTGTCCTCTAAGAGCTGCAATTGCTTCTCATTTTCCCTCAAGGATAGAAAACAAAAAAAGGAGTGGAAAGCTCTTATGGTGCTGTATCCTGGACTTCATCTTCTTCATCTCCAGCTTCCACTTCCCCCTCAGCAACAAGCTGTTGTAGATAAGCTTTAGAAAGGACTTTGCAGTGGGACTCAAGCAGCCCTTCATCATCCTCACTCTCCACTTCTTCAAATCCAACTTACTTTGCAAGATCAACACAATATTCTTTGATTCTTGGGAGCTCCTCTGAATGATCAAAGCCTTTAAAATCTTGAAAAAATCTGGGAGAAGCTTCCGCCAAACAGCATGCAAGCAGTCCTTATTGACATCACCCTAGGCCTCCATGATAATGTCAATTGCATTCTTGATGTTGAAGCTCTTCCAAAATTGAAGAGCACTGTCCTTATCCTGCTCAGTGGCTGCAATCAGCCTCTTAAATGTGCGCCTTAAATAATAAGCTTTAAAAGCTGCTATTGCACCCGGGTCCATGGGTTGAAGGAGAGAGGTTGTGTTTGGGGGTAGAAATAGCACTTTGATGTTTTCAGAAAGCTCACCAGTGGTGGGAGGATCACTTGGTGCATTATCCACGAAGAAGGATTTAGACCCGAAACGTCAGCCTTCCTGCTCCTCTGATGCTGCTTGGCCTGCAGTATTCATCCAGCTCTACACCTTGTTATCTCAGATTCTCCAGCATCTGCAGTTCCTACTATCTCTAAGAATTTTGAAATCCAGATTCTTTTTTCCTGCAATACTTTCTAAAAACATCTTTCAAGACAACAACAATAAGGTCAGAAAAAAATTGCTGCGTCATCCAACCTCTTTTACTTGACCTAAAGTAGACTTGAGGTAACCTTTCAAGGCTCGCGGGTTGGCAGAGTGATGCACCATCACAGGCTTAGGCTTTAAGTCCCCATGGGCATTGGCACCCAGCAGCACAGTCATATGATCCTTTGCCACCTTCAAGCCTGGAGAGTGTGCTTCATTCATAGAAATGTAGGTTCTTGATTGTATTCACTTCCAGTAAAAACCTGTCTCATCCAAACTGGATGTAGCCTTCTTCATCAATTAATTCTTTTTACAGTGGGAGGAAATGCCATCTCATGCTCTTCATCTGCCCTGGCAGCTTTGCCACATAACTTTACATTATGAAAAGCATAGTGGTTCTTGAAACCAGCAAACCAGCCACTGCTAGCACTGAAGGCAGGCACATCTGCAGGATTTTCAGCTTTTTTTCTTCGATCTTCTTAAATTGATAAGGCTTTCTCTTTTATTGTGAGAAAGTTGGTCCCAGATCACTTTTTCATTTGATCTCCGATTCACACACTTAGAAGCCGCTCCATCTCGTCAAGTTCCTTTGTCCATGACCTTGCAGATTTGCTAGCACTCAGGCTTGTTCCAGCAATACAGCTTGCTTTAATCTTTTCTGCATTGTCTCTAATGGTGTGTAACGTAGACTCCTTTATTCCTGTTACATGAACTATATCACATGTTCTCTCATTACACTCAAAATGCTTTATAGCATCAAGATTTTCTTCCAGTGTTATAGCCTTTCTTTTATGTTCACCACCCAATTTTATCACCAGGATGAAATTTTATCACCAGGATGCTTCTTTCTAACATTCTTGTCACTTTGTCCTTGCACTTTTGTGGGGGACATGGCAGAATTTGCAAAAAAAAATGAAAATCACGGAAAATTGTACCTCTCACAGAAAGCACTTCATGACAAAATCTACGAAATGATCACATGATGCCAGCGCAGAGACTCTTTTAGCGCTAACATTGCACATGCTCAGGACAAATACCGCAAAATGATCATGTGATGTCAACATATACTCCTCCGCGCACCAATGGAATGGTGTTGTAGCCAACACAAGTTCATATTTTAGAAATAGCGTTCCCTTGTTCGTCAGTCACATTATGGCCAAGTCACGTTGCCAGAACACGCGTTATAGCAGAACCGACTATAGTCCTTTGGGTGTAGATTCATCCACAATAATATTTGGGAGGAAGTTCCTGGATTTTGACTCGATGACCTCTGAAGGAATAGTGATTTCCAAGTCAGGATGGTAAGCGGTTTGGAGGGGAACTTGCAGGGGTGGTGTCTTTATCGTGAGGAGGTTGCAGGTTCCGAAAGGGCAGTTTAATAGCCTTGATGAAGTGCAGAAGTGCATCATGTAGGTGATAGACACTACTGCCACTGTGCGTCGGTCTAAGATGGAATAATTTTTGAAGGTGGTGAATGTGATGCCAGTCAAGTGGGCTGTTTGTCCTTGATGGTACCGAGTATCTTGAGTCCTTATCCAGGCTGTTGTGGAGTATTCCATCACAGACCTAACTTGTGCCTTGTAGGTAGTGGACAGGCTTTGGTGAATCAAACAAATTTCTAATGGGAGATAGGGAAATGGCAGAGAAACAAAATGAGTATTTTGTATCTGTTTTCACTGAGGAAGATGGAAGAAATCTCAGGAAGTTAGAGATACAAGTGACTAGGGACAATGAAGAGTTGAAGGAAATAAATATTAGTAAGAAGGTTACCAGAGAAAATAATGGAACTGGAAGTTATTAAAGCCATAGGACATGAAAATTTACATTTAAGAGTGTTGAAGAATGTAGCTTTGGAGACAGCATCGTCCAAAATTCCATGCGTTCCATATGTCCATAAGATAATGGAGCAGAATTAGGCCATTCAGCCTATTGAGTCTGCTTCACCATACAATCGTGGCTGATATGTTTCTCAATCCCATTCTTTTGCCTTCTCCCGGCTACCCTTGATTCCCTTACTAATCAAGAGCCCAGTTATTTCCGTCTTAAATACACTCAACCTGGCCTCCATACCTTCTGTGGTAATGATTTCCACAGGTCCACCACTTGAAGAAATTCTTTCTCATCTCAATTCTAAAGGTTCATGCCCTCACTCTGAGCCTGTACCGTTGGCCCTAGACTCTCCTACTAAAAGAAACATCTTCTCCACGTCCACTCCATCCAGGCGTTTTAGTAATCTGTAAGTTTCAATGGGATCCCCTCATCCTTCTAAACTCCATTGAGTACGGTCCCAGAGTCCTTATGTGCTCCTTATATGACAAGCCCTTCATCTCCCGAACCATTCTTGTAAACCTCCTCTGGATCCTCTCCAAAGTCGGCACATCCTTCCTAAGATATGGAGCCCATTCTGGAATAATTCCTTCAGATTGGGAGCTTGCAAATGTCACCCTCGATTTAAGAAGGAACAAGAGAAAAAGTAGGGAACTACAGACCAACCAGCCTTACACAAATGATGCTAGATTTGTAGTGTTCCTCTTCAGCAAATTCTGTTTTAGTTTGCATCTGTGTGCTTTGTTTTATTTTAGCCTTGCATCAATATGAGGGAAAATGACAGAATCTATCCTAAAGGATATGGTAAATGGATAGTTGGATAAAAATAATCTAAATGGAGATAGCATGGATTTACAAAGGCAAGTCATGTTTAACAAAGTATTTGGAGGTTTTTGAGGATGTTACTAAAGAAATTGATAAAGGAAGTCAATAGAAGAATTCTGAAGAAGGGCCTCGACCTGAAATATCAACTTTCTGCTTCTCTGATGCTGCCTGGCCTGCTTTGCTCCTCCAGCTCCACACTGTGTTATCTATATAATGGAAGAGATACACTTGAATTTTCAGAAGTTTTTTGATAAAGTCCCTGAGGAGGTTGGTTAGTAAAATTAAAATGCATGGGGTAGGAGATGATGTACTGGCACAGATTAGTAATTTGCTAACAGGCAGAAAACAGACAGTAGGAATAAACAGGTCATTCTCACATTGACAGACTGTGCCTAGTGGGGTACTACAAGGATCAGTGCTTGGACCCCAGCTGTTCATAATGCCTTCGATATAATATTTCCAAATTTGCAGATGGCTCAAAGCTAAGCAGGAATGTGTGTTGTGCGGGAGATATAAAACATTTTCAGGAGAATTTGGACCGGCACAGTGATCAGGCAAGAACACAACAGATGGAATATAATGTGGTGAATTGTAAGGTTAGCAACATTGGTAGGGAAAAGAGATGTGCAGAGTATTTCTTTAATAAGAGATTGGAAAATGTAGATGTGTAAAGGGACCTAGTTGTCCTTGTTCATGAGTCACTGAAAGCTAACATGCAGGTGCAGCAAACTGTTAGGAAAGCTAATGGTATGTTGGGCTTCATTGCAACAGGATTTGGAGTTTGAAAGCTGCCTTTGGTTGGATAAGAGCTTGGTCAGAGCAGACATGGAGTGCTGTGTGCAGTTTTGGTCTCCATATCTCAGGAAAGATGTTGCCATGTAGGGAGTGCAACTAAGGTTCACCAGACGTGTTCTTGGGATGACAGTACTGTCTCATCGGGCAAACAGGGACTATTTACTTCAGAATGACAAAGAATGAGAGGTGATCTCATTGAAACTTACAAAATACTTAAAGACAAAATAAAACAAAGAACTGTGGATGTTGGAGATATGAAACAGACAAAAACAGAAATTTCTGGAGAAACTCAGCAGGTCTGGCAACATCTGTGGGAAAGAAACAGTGTCAAAATTTTGAGGGTCACTAAACTCGACATGTTAACGCTGTTTTCTCATATACTGCCAGACCTGCTGAGCTTCTCCAGAAATTTCTATTTTTGTCTGTTACAAAATACTTAAAGGAATAGACAGGGTAGATGCATGTAGGATGTTTCCCCTGGTTGATGGCAGATGCCATTTGGTGGTCTGAGATGAAGAGAATCTTTTTTACTCGCCTGTCCAAATTCTCCTGAAAATGTTTTACATCCTCCTCACAACACATATTCCTGCTTAGCTTTGTGCCACCTGCAAATTTGGAAATATTATATCCAAGTCATTATGAACAGCTGGGGTTAAGTACTGATCCTTGTGGTACCCCACTAGGCACAGTCTGTCAGTGTGAGATTTTTAGAATTCTTAACCCCAGAGTGCTGTGGAAGCTTAGTCTTTGAGTATATTTAAAGTAGGGGTTTGATACATTTTTGACAAACAATAGTGCAAAGGGTTATGGGAACATATGGGCAAAAGTCATTGAAGAGTTTGACTAGAATCATAGAAGCCCTATGTTTCAGATAGAGGCCATTTGGCCCAACAAGTCTGCACTGACCCTCTGAGAAGCATCTGACCCAGACTCACCCTCCCCACCATATCCCTGTGACCCCACATTTACCATGCCTAATCCACCTAGCCTGCACTCTATGGGACAATTTAGCATGACCAATCCACCTAGCCTGGACATTTTTGGACTGTGGGAGGAAACCAGAGCACCCGGAGGAAATCCACGCAGACAAAGAAAGAAGATACAAACTCCACAAGACAGTTATTCAAGGCTGGAATTGAACCTGGGTCCCTGGCACTGCAAGCTGCCATACTGCTCATGGTCGTATTAAATATTGGGGCAGGCTCGACATGCTGATTGGCTGTCTCCTGTTCCTAGGTTCCTATGAGACAGGAAGTGGGTTACTCCCTGCAGAATTCTCAGTCTCTGATTTGGGCAGAATGTAACGGCGTCCTGGTGAAAAATAAGATCAGCAGGACATTAAAAAATTTTGTTTTGTTCTGTTTTCTTTGAACAACTCTCTTTAATAGTTATAAAGATGCTGAAAATGGGAGAAAGACAAAGCTATTTGGCTGATTGTCATGCATCATCCATTCTTTAATGAGTCATATTACTTTCCCATTGGTGTAGGAAAATCGTGTGTCACAAGATGGATATGTTGGCTGACTAATAGCTGGAATGTGGGGTAAGTCATGTGATGAAACCTCCAGGACTGCATTTAACCACAGTTGGCAACCCTATTGCTGAGTCAATGTTAGTCAAACACCCTCTCATTGACCTTGTGTACTCTGTGAGAACTGTAATCCACTGGCTGGTAAATCACATTGTAAATGCAGGGATCAAGACCCTGAGCAGTTTCTATATTCAATGGCTTTTTTTCTTCCCAGTCCATTAGCCATTAATATTTTAAGGCAAAGTATTACTGAAGGTTAATTGCAGAGTAACATGAAAGGATTCCCATGGTACAGTACTGGCTGAAGCTTACACCTAAAGAGAAAAATGCAGTTTTAAAGTCTAAAGACAAATGTTAAGTGCTGTTGTTTAAGCCTGAAAATGTAATAGTCTAAAAAAGAAACTTGAAAATAAATACACCAGCCAACTGAAGTTAATCGAACTTTTCATAGATTGACACCTGTGCTAAAACAAGAGAGAGAGGAATTTCAGACATGTTAAATGATTGTATACCATTATAGTCATTAACTTTTAGCAGAAGTTCATTGAACTGCATGACTAAAGGCTTTATTGAAAGCAGTCCGGTAACAATTTCTTTAATGTAATTCAGCCTCTGACTTCAGACAGCATATGAACATCTAATAGCTGATATTTCCTCTCATCTTTTCTCCAACCTCTTTTGGCTTTAAGGCTAATTGAAACACACAGACATTTTTAAGTCCCACCACAACAAGCCTTGAAACAAGCATGGCTTTTTATCTGTTTCTCCCTTAAGTAAATATTACATGTTAGCACGGTGTCATTAAAATTTGTCCTTTCATACTGTGATTCACCACCCCTTTCTTCTTCCTCTTATATTCTATGCATGACGGTCTTCTATGTTTCTACAAGGATTTGGAACTCAGGAGAGTGTGCGGCAACACACAAAGATCAGAGTAATGAGAGTGATTTTAATTATTTTGGCAAAAAGGCGAATGCAAATACAAGAAAAACATAGGACCAGGAATAGATCATTTAGCCCTAAAATCCTACTTTATCATTCAACGATAACATGGTGGATCTGTGTACTTTGTCTCATAAACCCTAATTTTTTAAAAATTCATTCATGGGATCCAATGGCTATGTCAGGTTTTATTGCCTATCCCTAATTGCAGTTAAGAGCCAACCACGGGGCTGTAGGTCTGGAGTCACATGTAGGCCAGATTGGGTAATGAGAGCAGGTTTTCTTCCTTGAGGGACAATAATGAACTAGACAAAATTTTCCTGGCAATCGGCACTGGTTTCATGGTCATCACTGGACAATTAATTCCAGATTTTTAATTGAATCCAAATTCTGCCATCTGCCATGGCGGGATTTGAACCTGGGTCCCCAGATCATCAAGAGGGTCTCTGGATTGATAGACTAGTGATAATACCTTTGGTTAATTTTTTAAAAAATCTCAGGTTTAAAATGAATAGGTTTGGAAGAAAGCCTAAATGTCTACCATCCTTTCATATAGAAGTTCTCCATAACTTAACTCCTAATAGTTCTATCTCTAATTTTTTGACCTTGTCTCCTAGTTATAGACTCCCCTGCCAGCAGAAATATGTTCTCTCTCTTGTCCTTTTCCCTTTAATACCTTTAAAATTTTGATCAAGTCACTCTTTGACTGTCCAAAGTTTGGGTAGTATTTTAGCACAGACTTCTCTATGTTACTCTCATAGACCCCAGCAAGGCTTTCAGCTTGGTCAGCAGAGGAAGACTCCTTAAACGGCTGCCAAAAATAAGCTGCATATCTGGTCTCCTGAACGCCATTTCTTCTTACAATCAGAAGCCTTTAGCAATGGAGTAAAGCAGTGTTGAATCCTAGTGCCACCTCTATTTGGAACATTTTTCTCCAGGCTACTATTGTAAGTCTTTCGCAACTCATTGAGGGTGACTATCTGCTCACCAGAGTTAATGGTAAGCAGTTCACCTTAGCAAGGCCAGAGAATATAATCCTACTCCATGAGTTGCTGTTTGCTGATGATGTCGTGCTGGTACCCCATTCTGAGGTTCACTTGCAACAAATTGTAGGTCGGCTCTCCTAGCTCTGCAAGGAAGTGGACTGACATTCAGTGTCTGGAAGACCAGAGTTATGGCTCATGACATAGAGACTCCATTGACAAATTCTGTCTGGAAGTCATCAACAGCTTTGTGTCAACGTGACATGTAACCTCTCCCCAAGGCTGCATTTCAAAGATGTTTCCAAGAAAGATTTCAAGTTTAACTGAGATTGGAATGGACACATGGGAAATTCTTGCTGCTGGCCACTGTGCCTGGAGGTAAGCAGCCAGGAACAATGTGGAGACAGCACAGAGTAAAGGAAACGATTGGATGGTGTGAAAGAGAGCCCAGAGAATAGCAAGAACTGCAGATGCTGGAGCCAGAGTCAACACAGTATGGAGCTGGAGGAACTCAGCAGGTCAGGCAGCATCAGAGGAGCAGGAGAGTCAACGTTTCGGGTCAGGATTCTTCATCAGGACTGGTGAGGGGGAAGGGAGCTGGGAAACAAATAGAGGGAGGAGGGCTGGGGCTCGGGGAATGCAGGTGGGTTGGTGATAGGTGGATACGGGTATGGGGTAGTAGGGATTGTTCGGTGGGAAGGGTAGGGTGGATAGGTCGGGAAGAAAATGGACAAGTTATGTCAGGTCAAGGTGGTGTGGATGAGAGGGAGAGTTGGACATGGGATGAGGCCGGGGTTGAGGAGATTTTAAAACTGGTGAATTCTATGTTCAGGCCATTGGGTGTAGGCTCTTGAGGTGGAGTATGAGGTGCTCCTTCAGTTTTTGTGTGGCGTCATTGTAGCACTGGAGGAGGTCCAGGATGGACATGTCATCAAGGGAGTGGCGGGGTGGGAGGGGTGTTGGGATGTTAAAATGGTTAGCGACTGGAAGATGTTGTTGATTATTGCATACAGAGCATAGATGCTCCATGAGCCAGTCCCAGAGTCTGCACTTGGTCTCACCGATGTAGAGGAGGCCACATCGGGAGCACCGGATACAGTAGACCAGGTTGGAGTATGTACAGGTCAACCTCTGTCGGATTTCAAAGGTTTGCTTTGGGCCTTGAATGGAGGTGATGGGGGAGGCGTAGGGGCAGGTGTAGCACTTCCTGCAGTTGCAGGAAAAGGTCACAGGGGTAGTGGGGGTAAAGGGGAGTGTGGAGTGGATGAGGGAGTTGCAGAGTGAGTGGTCCCTATGACAGGCAGATAGGGGCGGGAAGGGAAATATTTCTTTGGTAGTGGGGTTGGATTGTAGGTGGCAAAAGTGGCAGAGAATGATACGCTGGATGTGGAGGATGGTGGGGTGATATGTGAGGACCGGGGGGGAGGGGGTTTGAGGGCAGAAGTGTGGGAAATGCAAGAGATGTGGTTGAGAACATTTTTGATCACCAGAGGGGGGATGTTGCGGTCCTTGAAATAGGAGGACAGCTGGGATACCCAGGAGTGGAAAGTTCCTTCGTGGGAGCAGATGCGGGAGAGGCAGAGTAATTGGGAGTGAGGGGTCGCATTCTTGCAGGAGGGTGGGTGAGAAGAGTTGTAGTCCAGGCTGGGATTGAAATAGATGTCGATGTTGAGATGGTTACCAGAGATGGAGATGGAGGGGTCCAGGAAGGGAAGGGAGGTATTGGAGATGGTCCAGGTGAATTTGAGTTTGGGGTGAAAGGCGTTAGTAAAGTTGATGAATTAGTCAAGCTCCTCATGGGAGCACGAGGCAGTACTGATACAGTCATCAATCTAGCGGAGTAAGAGGTGGGGGATAGTGCTGATGTAACAGCGGAAGAGGGACTGTTCCATGTATCCTACGAAGAGGCAGGCATAGTTTGGACCCTTGCGAGTGCCCATAGCCAGCCCGTTAGTTTGTAGGAAGTGGACGGTGTTTAAGGAAAAATTGTTCAGGGCAAGGACAAATTCTGTTAGGTGGATGAGTGTGTTGATGGAGGGGGACTGGTTGGGCCTGCGGGGGAGGAAGAAGCGGATGGCATGGGGGTTACAAGTGTACAGGAACTGGATGTCTATGGTGAAGATAAAGTTTTGGGGGCTGGAGAATTGGAAGTTTTGGAGGAGGTGAAGGGCGTGGGTAGTGTCCCAAATATAGGTGGGGTGTTCCTGGATCCGGGGAGGGGGAAAAGACAGAGTCAAGGTATGCAGAGATAAGTTCAGTGGGGCAGGAGCAGGCAGAGACAATGGGTCAGCAGGGGCAGTCGGGTTTGTGGATTTTGGGAAGGAGATATAAACGGGCGGCATGGAGTTGGTGAGCAATGAGGTTGGAGGCTGTGGGTGGGAGGTCACCTGAGGTGATGAGGTTATGAATTGTCTGAGATACGATGGTCTGGTGATCAGGTATGGAGTCATAATCGAGGGGGCGGTAGGAGGAGGTGCCAGAGAGTTGGCACCTGGCCTTGGCGACGTAGAGGTCAGTGCACCATACCACTACCGCACCTTTCCCTACCACCCCTCCTTATCTGCAGGAGAAAGAGAGCCCATTAGACGTGAACGTAAGTCAATTCTGATTATCTATGCCAGCTGCAGAAGGAATTGCCCCTTATGAATTGGCCTCTGTGGCCTCAACAGACAACGTTTAATTTAGAAATGACAAACATGACAGTCATTTTTGTCTTCCCCCATGATGGATTGAGGCCAATATGTCACGTGTAATTAGAGATATTAAAGCAAAACTATCCCTTATTCTTTGGCAGTCATCAGCTTTAGTCATCTCAAGTCCCACATTTCACTATGCACATGTTAGGTGTCCAGTCTGGTATTATATTGTGTGTACTGTGTCCTTACTGAAAAGCTGGCTGTAAGATAAATGCCCCCCAGTCAGAAGTTTTGTCATTGCTTGTGGAAAAACTGCCAGTTCTGTTTTAAATCACCTTTCATTTTGGCCAGTGCTGGGAGAGGAGAATTTCCAACAATTGTTGTGTCTGACCCAATGTTTCAGGTGTGGCATGCTTCTCTGTTCCTTTCCAGGGTTTTGTAGTAGCCTTCATAACTCTGAACATTCTTGTGTTTCTCAGTTGGTCACTATGTTTTTATAGACATCTTCAACACTCCAAGTCAGCTCCACTTTTGACACCACATTATACGTGTTCAACCCAGTACTATGTTGCCTGTGCTGTGTCATTATTGAAAAACTGGCTTGAAGCTGGATGTCTCATGGTAGAGGTTACCTGATCGTGAGAAGACAGGAAGCACATTAATAGAGTATTGCATTTCTTTCCTGAACATTATTAGTGCCTAAGGCTGATTTAAGGGTTGAACTGGCAACACCTGAACATTTGCATAGCTGCATGGAAAAGGTAGGCAAGTGAAACTCGCTGAGAAGGGCTTACAGAGAGCCAGTGCAGACATAACAGGTTGAATGTCAACCTTCTATACTGTCTGCCATCCATCATTCTATGATTCTGTCTTGGTGATATTCTGAAATTCCCTGGTCTTTGTTTATTTCAATGTTATAAGATGGAAGGACATTATGTTTCTACTTCTGCCTCACTTTCTAAATCGACATATAATAATAAAAATAAGTTAAGAAGCAGGAACAGAACAAAACTCCCTCCCTATTGGAGTAGGAGCATTGGTATAACATTTGAAAAAAGGAAATTTCTGGCTCAGTATCTACTGTTCCATAAACTAATTAAAAGCAAAGGCACTTACCAAAATGGCATCTTTGTAAATCAAACTCTAATTACTACATTGTATTTTGGGATTGATATATAAACACGCATCATCTGTTAATGATCAAGATAAAATAAGAAATGAGTAATTCCAGATTTTGGTGAGGGTCGATTCCTGGCAACAAATGTAAACAAATTCTGCCCATGTCTACATGAGGAAAACGTTCTAAAACTCATGCGTGACTCCTTAGATTAAAAAGCGAAAACCTCAAAACTGAAGTCATTTTAAGAAGTTTCCAGAAGTATGCTGAGGCAAGAAAATGAAACTTTCTCCAAAACTACAAAGACATGAAGATAAATGAATCAACTGAATCCTTGTGGAGTGAGATGATGCTGTCGTCATTTTTCATTCTGACATTTTACTAGTGTTTTGATGCAAAGAAACAAACAATACATTTTACGCACAGTAACTTAAATCTGGAAATCAATTCACTAGACAAGAAATGGTATTCACATTGAATAAGTAAGAGTTTCCAAGTTGTCATCCAAAGTGGTGATCGGGATACAATGAACGGCTTCTGTTAATGCAGAGCCTTCTTTTTAAGAGACTTTACCTTAAGTGCATTATGCACTGAGTTCACGCAATGTTTTGATTCTGCATAAGTGATCTGCTGAAGGGCTTGCAAACTGCAGACACAGGAATAAGTTCGTTTGCTGTAATCTCTTCTCCATAAGTTACAATGTGACTTTTTTTATTCATTCAGGAATGTAGATGTCGCTCGCTGGGCAGTGTTCATTGCCTGTCCCTAGTTGCTCTTGAGAAGGTGGTGGTGAGCTGCTTCCTTAAGCTACTGCAACCCATGTACCGTAGATAGGCTCCCAATGCCGTTAGGGAGGGAATTCTAGAATTCTGACCCAGTGATACTGAAAGAATGGTGATACATTCCAAGTCAGGAAAGTACATGGCTCGGAGGGAAACTTGAAAATGATGGTGTTCCAATGTATCATAAGAATATAAGAAAAAGGAGCAGGAGTAGGCCATCTGGCCCGTTGAACTTGCTCCAGCACTCAATAAGATCATTTCGTGGATTCAGCTCCGTTTTCCCGCTTGCTGACCATAACCTTTAATTCCTTTAGTGTTCAATAATCTACCTATCTTTGCCTTAAAAATATTCAATGAGGTAGCCTTAACTGCTTCACTGGGTAGGGAATTCCACAGATTCACAACCCTTTGGGTGAACAAGTTCCTCCTCAACTCAGTCCTAAATCTGCTGCCCCTTATTTTGAGGCTATGCCCCCTAGTTCTAGTTTCACCCACCAGTGGAAACAGCCTCCCTGCTTCTATCTTATCTAGTCCCTTCATAATTTTATATGTTTCTATAAGATCCCTCTTCATTCTTCTAAATTCCAATGAATATAGTCCCAATCTACGTAATCCTACCTCACAAACCAACCGTCTTAATTCCGGAATTAAACTAACGAGCTTCCCCTGCACCCTCTCCAGTGCCAGTACATGCCTTCTCAAGTAAGGAGACCAAAACTGTGCACAGTACTCTAGGTGTGGCCTCACCAGCACCCTATACAGCTGCAACAAAACTTCCCTGTTTTTAAACTGCATCCCTCTAGCAATGAAGGCTATCCTTATCCTTCTAAATGGTAGTGGTCATGTGTTTGGAGGGGGTGGTACTGTTTAAGGATCCTCTGTGAACTTCTGCAATGCATCTTGTAGACAGTATACACTACTGCTACAAGTATTGGTGGTGGATGGAGTGAATGTTTGTAGATGGAGTGATATTCAGCAAACCATTTTGTCCTGGATAGCGTCAAGCTTCTTGAGTGTCATTGGAATTGTACTCATCCAGGCAAGTTGGGAAAATTCTATTGCACTCCTGACTTGTGCCTTGTAAATGATGGATAGGCTTTGGGCAGTCAAAAGTTGAGTTATCTGCCGCAGCCTGTAACCTGCTCTTGTAGCCACTGCGTTTATATGGCTAGTTCAGTTTAGTTTCTGGTCAATGATGACACCCAGGATGTTGATGATGGGAGAATTCAGTGAAGGTACTGCCATTGAATGTCAAGGGATGATGGTTAGATTCTGCCTTGTTGGAGATGGTCATAGCCTGACATTTGTGTGGCACTAATGTTCTTTGCCACTTTTCAGCCCAAGCTGAATATTGTTCAGGTCTTGCTGCATTTGGAATCGACTACGTCAGTATCTGAGGAGTCAGTATCTGAGGAGTCGCAAATTTTGCTGAACATTGTGCAATCTTCAGTAAACATCCCCACTTCTGACTTTATGGCTGAGGGAAGATCATTGATGAAGCAGCTGAAGGTGTTGGGTCTAGGACACTATCCTGAGGTACTCCTGCAGAGATGTCCTGGAGACGCGACACTGACCTCCAATAACCACATCTATCCTTTCTTCGTGATAGCAAGAACTGCAGGTACTAGAGTCAGAGATAACACAGTGTGGAGCTGGAGGAACAAAGCAGGCCAGGCAGCATCAGAGGAGCAGGAAAGTTGATGTTTCGGAAGAAGGGTTCCGACCTGAAATGTCAACTTTCCTGCTCCTCTGGTGCTCCTGGCCCACTGTGTTGCACCAGCTCCACACTATCTTTTTTGTGTGTTGGATATGACTTCAACCAATGGAGAGATTTTCCACTCATTCCCTTTGACTCGAGTTTTGCTTGGGTTCCTCGATACTAAACACAATCAAAGGCAGCCTTGATGTCAAATGTGTCAACTCAGCTTTTTTGTCCATGTTTGAACGAAGGCTGTAATGAGATCAGATGCTGAGTGTCTTGGCAGACCCCAAACTGGGCATCATTGAGTAAGTTATTGCTTGAAGCGCTGTTGATTACGCCTTCCATTATGTTATTGATTATTGAGAGTGGACTGATAGTGCAATAATTGGCTGGTTTGGATTTATCCTGCTGTTTGTGTACAGGACATACCTGGGTAATTGTCCATGTTGTCATGTAGATGCTAGTGCTGTAACTGTGCTGGAACAGCTGGCTAGGGGAACAGCAAGTTCCAGAGCATAACAGCATAAGAAGCTGAGATGGATCATCCACACAGCACTTCTGGCTGAAGATTGCTGCCAAAGCTTCAGCCTTATCTTTGAACTGATGTGCTGGGCTCCTCCATCATTGAGAACGGGGGTATTTGTGGGGCCTACTCCGACAATGAGTTGTTCAATTGTCCACCGCATTCACAACTGGATGTTGCAGGACTGCAGAGTTTAGATCTGATCTGTTGTGTGATCACTTAGCTCTATCACATGTTGCTTATGCTATTTGGTACGTAAGTAGTGCTGTTTGATAGTTTCACTAAGCTGATAGCTTATTTTTAGGAATGCCTGGTGCTGCTATTGGCATGCCCTCCTGCACTCTCTGTTGAACCAGGGTTGATCCCCTGGCTTGATGGTAATTGTTGAGTGGGGGATACACTGGGCCATGAGGTTACAGGCTGTGTTGGAGTATGATTCTGCCATTGATAGCCCATAGCGCCTTATGGAAACCCAGCTTTGAGTTCCCAGATATGTTTGAAATCTATTCAATTTAGCGTAATGATTGTGACACAATGGAGAGTATCCTCAATGTGAAGATGGGATTTGGTGTCTCCAAAAGATGCTGTTGTTGTCATTCTCATTGATCCCAACGTCAGCTTCATGGAGGGATACATCTGCAGCAAGTAGATTGGTGAGGATGAGGTCAAGTCTGTTTTTCCTCTTGATGGTTCCCTCACCACCTGCCTCAAACCCAGTCTAGCATCTGTGTCCTTCAGGACACAACCAGCTCGATCAGTAGTGCTGCTGCCAAGCTACTTTTAGTTATTGAGCTTGAAGATCCCACCCAGAGTACATTTTGTTTGTCTCCCCATTTGCTTAAGGAGTACGGATTCATCAGCAGATTGTGGGGGTGGAGGGTGTGTTGTGGTGGATGGTAATTGGTATTTTTAATTAAAAATAGGATCAGGAATGGCCTTTCAGCCTGCCCAATATTCTTTTTTCTCCTTTGTTCATTTATGGGATGAGGGTGTTACTGCTAGGCAACATTTATTGCCCAGAGGGCAGTTAAGAGTCAACCATATTGCTGTGGGTCTGGAGTCACATCAGAACCAGATGGGTTTTTCTCCAACAATTGACAATGGATTCATGGCCATCATTAGATTCTTAATTCCAGATATTTTATTGAATTCAAATTTCACCATCTGCCATGTTGGGATTCAAACCCGGGTCCCCAGAACATTATCTGGATTAACAGTCCAGCAGTAATACTGGTAGGCCATCACCTCCCTGATATTCAACATGATCATGGCTGATGCTCTGTGTTAATACCATATTCCTGCTTTCTCCCCATACCTTTTGATTGCTTTAAAATCTAACTATTAATCAATCTCTTTTCTGAATATTTTCAGCGACTTGGCCTCCACCACTTCCTGTGGTACAGAATTCCATGGGTTCACTAGCCTTGGAGACAATAGGTCTTTCCTCTTTTCATGGTATGAGAATTGGTGGAGTTGTGGATAGTGACAAAAATTGTCAAACGATACAGCAGGATGGAGTTTAATTTAGACAAGAAGATGATGCATTTTTGGAGGTCATATGCAAGAGGGAAGTATACAGTACTTTAGGAGCATTGGCATACAGATGGATCTTGGAGTGTAAATCTATAGCACCCTAAAAGTGACTATGTAAAGTGGATAATGTATGAAAGAAGGTGTATGTCATGCTTGCCTTCATTGGTCTGGAAATTGAGTATAAAGATTGGTAACTCATGTTGCAGATATGTAAGAATCATAAAGTCATAGGGACATACAGCATGGAAACAGACCCTTCAGTCCAACTTGACCGTGCCGATCAGATAGCCTAAATTAGTCTTGTCCCATTTGCCAGCATTTGGCCCACATCCCTCTAAACCCTTTCTATTCAAGTATCCATCCAGATGCCTTTTAAATGTTGTAATTGTACTAGCCTCTACCACTTAAAACATAGAACATAGAACAGTACAGCACAGTACAGGCCTTTCGGCCCACAATGTTGTGCTGGCCTATTATCCTACTAAGATCAATCTAGCCTGCATACCCTACATTTTACTATCCTCCGTGTGTCTATCCAAGAGTCGCATAAAAGTCTCTAAAGTATCTGACTCCACTGCCACTGCCGACAGCACATTCCATGCACCCACCAAGCTCTGTGTGAAGAACCTACCTCTGACATCTCCCCTATACCTTCCTCCAATCACCTTAAAATTATGCCCCCTCGTAATAGTCATTTCCGCCCTGGGAGAAAGTGTCTGGCTATCCACTCTATCTATGCCTCTCATCATCTTGTAAACCTCTATCAAGTCACCTCTCATCCTTCTTCGCTCCAATGAAAAAAGCCCTAGCTCCCTCATCCTTTCCTCGTAAGACCTGCCCTCCAGTCCAGGCAGCATCCTGGTAAATCTCCTCTGCACCATCTCCAAAAGCTTCCCCATCTTTCCTACAATGAGGTGACCAGAACTGAACACAATATTCCAAGTGTGGTCTAGCCAGAGTTTTATAGAGTTGCAGCATAACCTCACAGCTCTTAAACTCAATTCCCCTGCCAATGAAAGCCAACACACCATATGCCTTCTTTACAACCCTATCAACTTGGGTTGCAACTTTGAGGGATCTATGGACGTGGACCCCAAGTTCCCTCAGTTCCTCCACACTGCCAAGAATCCTGCCATTGACCCTGTATTCTGCATTCAAATTCGACCTTCCAAAATGAATCACTTCACACTTTTCTGGGCAGAATTCCATCTGCCACTTCTTTGCCCAGCTCTGCATCCTGTCAATGTCCCGTTGCAATCTACAACAGCCATCCACGCTGTCCACAACTCTACCAACTTTCGTGTCATCAGCAAACTTACTAACCCACCCTTCCACTTCCTCATCCAAGTCATTTACAAAGATCACAAAGAGCAGAGGTCCCAGAACAGATCCGTGCAGAACACTACTGGTCACTGAGCTCCAGACTGAATACTTTCCATCTACTACCACCCTCTGTCTTCTATTGGACAGCCAGTTTTATATCCAGATGACCAAATTTCCCTGAATCCCATGTTTCCTTACTTTCTGAATGAGCCTACCATGTGGAAACTGATCGAATGCCTTGCTAAAATCCATATATACCACATCCACTGCTATACCTTCATCAATGTGTTTTGTCACATCCTCAAAGAATTCAATAAGACTTGTGAGGCATGACCTGCCCCTCTCAAAGCCATGCAGACTATTTCGAATCAAACTGCGCTTTTCCAAATAATCATAAATACTATCTCTCAGAATCTTCTCCAATAATTTGCCCACCACAGAAGTAAGACTGACCGGTCTGTAATTTCCAGGATTATCCCTATTCCCTTTCCTGAACAAGGGATGACATTTACCACCTTCAAATCTTCTGGCACTACTCTAGTGGGCAGTGAGGACGCAAAGATCATCGCCAAAGGGGCAGCATTCTCTTCCCTCACTTCCCGTAGCAACCTTGGGTATATCCCGTCTGGCCAAGGGGACTTATCTATCCTCATGTTTTTCAAGATTTCTAGCACCTCTTCCTTCCTAATATCAACCTGTTTGAACCTATCAGCCTGTTTGATGCTGTCCTCACAAACATCAAGGTCCCTCTCACTGGTGAATACTGAAGCAAAGTATTCATTAAAGACCTCCCCTATCTCCTCTGACTCCACACACAAGTTCCTCCACCATCCCTGATTGGCCCTACCCTCACTCTGGCCATCCTCTTGTTCCTCACATAAGTATAGAAAGCCTTGGGGTTTTCCTTGATCCTACCCACCAAGGTTTTCTCATACTCCCTTCTAGCTCTCCTAAGTCCATTCTTCAGTTCCTTCCTGGCTACCTTGGAGACCTCTAGAGCCCTGTCCGATCCTTGCCTCCTCAACTTTAAGCAAGCTTCATTCTCCCTCTTGACGAGGTGTTCCACATGTCTTGCCATCCAAGATTCCTTCACCTTACCAACCTTTCCATGCCTCAGTGGGACAAACCTATCCAGTACCTGTAGCAACTTCTCCCTAAACAATCTCCATATTTCTGTCATGCATTTCCCTGAGAACATCTGATCCCAATTGGTGCTCCATAGTTCTGGTCTAATAGCGTTGTAATTACCCCTCCCCCAATTACATACTTTCCCATACTGTCCACTCCTATCCCTCTCCATGACTATAGTAAAAATCAGGGAGTTGTGATCCTCTTACTCTGGCAGTTCATTCCATACATGCATCACCCTCTGTATGAAAAAGTTGCCCCTTAGGTCCCTTTCAAATGCTTTCCCCCCTAATGTTGGACTCCCCCACCTGGGGAAAAGACCTTGGCTAATCACCCTATCCATGATTTTATAAACCTTTATAATGTCACGCCTCAGTCTCCGATGGTCCAGGGAAAATAGCCCAGTCTGTTCAGCCTCTCCCTCTCGCTCAAACCCTCCGAAACTGGCAACATATTTGTAAATCTTTTGTGAACCCTTTCAAGTTTCACAACATCCTTCCTATGGCAGGGAGACCAGAATTTCACACAATATTTCAAAAGTGGCCTAACCAGTGTCCTGTACAGCCGCAACATGACATCCCAACTCGTATACTCAATGCACTGACCAGTAAAGGCAAGCAAACCAAATGCCTTCTTCACTATCCTGTCTACCAGCGACTCTACTTTCAAGCAACTATGAACCTGAACTCCACGGTCTCTCTGTTCAGCAACACTCCCCAGGACCTTACCATTAAGTGTGTACTTCCTGCCCTGATTTACCTTTCCAAAATGCAGCACCTCGCATTTACCTAAATTAAACTCCATCTGCCACTCCTTGAGACATTGGCCCATCTGATCAAGATCCATAAACTTCAGTTAGGCCTCATTTAGAGTATTGTGTGCAGTCATGGGCCCCGTACTATAGGAAAATATGGTGGCTTTGGAGAAGAAACGGAAGAGTTTTACCAAGATATTGCCTGGATTGGGGTATATTAGCTATAAGGGGAGGTTAGGTAAACTTGGATTGTTTTTGCTAGAGTCTCAGAGGCTGAGGGGTGACCTGATAGAAGTATATAAAATTATGAGAGATATGGATACGTGGATAGTCAGAATCTTTTACCCCAGGTGGAAACATCAAATATCAGGGGCATAAGTTTAAGATGAGTGGGGGAAGTTTAAAGGAGATGGGTAAGACAAGATTTTTACACAGAGAGTGGGAGGTGCCTGGAAAGACTGCCAGGGGAGGTAGTAGAAGCAGAAATAATAGCAAAGTTTAAAATACATTTAAACAGACACCTGAACAGGCAGGGAGTAGAGGAATATGTATCATGTGCAGGCAGATGGAATTAGTTTAGAATGGTATCATGGCCAGCATAGACATTGTGGTCAGAAGGGCCTTTTCCTGTGATGTACTGTTCTTTGTTCTATGCTCAGTCCTAACTAATCTTCCTTGCATCTTAAGAATGTGACCCCTTGCTCTAGACTCTCCAACCAGGGAAAGTGTCCTCCCTGCATCTAGTCTGTCCAGTCCAGCTCGAATTTTATAGGTTTCAAATTCCCTGTCAGCCTTCTAAACTCTTGTGAATGTTCCGCATTCAGATTGTAATCTGTTGCTTTGAGATTTCATTCGCTTTGGAGACATTAATGAGGACTAGTAGGCAATTCACTTTTGACTGCATGCCACTTGGTCATAATCTGAAAGATACTATTTGTGAGTATAACCATGTCAAGTTGTTGCTTAACAACCCTGTGAGACGGCACTCCCACCTTTGGCACCAGCCTGGAGGAGAATTTTGTGGAGGTGGATGGATGTGGTTGCCATTGACTTTTCCAGTACCCAGATTAGTGCCAAGTGCTCCATGCCTTTTGTGAGGCTTTTTTGAGGTTTGCTGCAACTGAAGAGCTTCCTAGGCCATGTTGGAGTGCAACCGCCAAATCAACCACATTACTATCGGTCTGGAGCCACTTGTAGGCCAGGGCTGGTGTGGACAGATGCTTTCTTTCCCTAACAGGCAGTAGTGAAACAGATGAGTTTTTAAAATAATCGACAATAATCAATCTGGTCAGTTTTAATTCCAGGGTCTTTAGAATGTTACATAGGTATCGGGATTATTAGCCGATGGATAATACCACTATGCTATCCCCTCCCTCACATGCTTTCCATTTACCCAAAAAGGTGCAGCTCTAATAATACTCAAGGAGTTCAACATTATTCAGTATAAAGCGGACTTCTGAATGGCATCCCATTCACCACCTTAAATAGTCTTTTTCTCGTCCACAGACACATGGTAGCAGTATGTACTACCTACAAGGTGCACTGCTGTAACTCACTAAGCCCGCCTTGACAGCGTCTTCCAAACCAGTGATTTCCACTAACTAGAAGAATGAGGTCACTAAATGCAATGGAAACACCACTGCTTGCTATTTCCCCTCCGAGTCACATAGCATTCGGCATTAGAACTATCTTGTGGTTCCTTCACTGTCACTGAGTCAAAATCCTGGAGCTATCTTTGTAACAACGCTGTGGGTCAACCTCCGCCAGATGGGTGGCAGATGTTCAAGAAAGTGGCTCACCATCATCTTCTTCAAGGGCCGCTAGGGATGGCCACCAATGCTTTCTCAGCCAATGATACTTGCATCTCATGAAAACATTAAAAGAAACGCTGCCTTGTTTATTGATTTGGAATGGATGAAGCTTTTTGGGATCCTTGCAGCAATCGATCTGATCTGTTTGGCCTGAGTCCAGGTAGAATCTAAATCGTCCGACTGGTATCAAGGGTCTGAGGTAGCAATCTCAATTACATTTGCTGTAAAATCAACATTTTCTCACACACCTCCCTCTACTTGATGCTTCTGTCCAGATTCTAACATTGAGTTTCTTGGATGAAATGCAGGCTTGATGTGCCAGCTGGACCTTTGTTCTATACTGCTTCATTTGTTTTAGTGTGTAATCTGTAAAGAAGGATTACAATGATACAGCCAGAGTTGTGAATCCTCACGCGGCCAATTAATGCCAACATACAAAGAACAAGAGTGGGTCATCAGTCCTTTGAGCCTACTCTGTTATTCAATAAGACTATCGCTGATCTGATTTTAACCTTAACTCAACATTCCTGTATATTCCTGACAATTTTTTTTACCAAGAACCTATGCAACTCTGCTTTAAAAATACTTCAATATTCTGCATCCTCTGTCTTTTAAGGAGGGAATTCCAAAGACTCACGGCCATCTGATAGAAAAATATATTTCCTTACCTCTGTTTTAAATAGGTACCCCCTTATTTTTAAATTATGACCCCCGGTTCTAGATTCTCCCACGAGAGGAAACATCCTATCGACTTCCACCCTCAGGATTTCAATCACATCATCTTTGACTCTTCTAAAGTCCAGACAGTATAGACCTGGCCTGTCGAGACTTTCCTCATAAAGTAATCATAATGCTTGTTAAAAATAAGCCAAAACTTGCAGGAATTGGAAATTGGACTTTGGACTGGAAATTTGGAAATGTTAATCAATGAGTTAAGAAGGGAAGGAATGAGAAACAAGTTAGATGCATCGTTGATCTAACTGAATAGTAGCTCAGGAAGCTGAGTGGCCTGACTTCCTCTATCCCCACATTCTTAAAAATATCTGACAGATAAACAAGGCCTACCATTGTAATAAAAAGTTCATTTATTTAATAATAAACTTCCTTCGTAGCCAAGGTTCATTGCGAGTAAGGTATAATTTACAAATTTAATAGAAAGTACAAGTTAGGTTTCATTCAAAACTCTACAGCCACCACACAATTGTGTGTAGTTTATCTGTCTTAATCACCCTGTGCAAAGATATGTTGATATGAGGTTGCTGGCTGTGCACATTCTCCTGTGCCCTCACTGCTGACCAAATTGACTGTGAAGTTCAAATCAATCATGTTTGGTAAGTATTCACGGCTTCAGGAAATTGTTAAACAGCATTGGTTCTTCATAAATGGGCCATTCTGTTCTAGCAGCAATATGTGAAAGGAAATTCTCATTTTTAACATTTTTCTTTGATTCAAAGTTGTTTGCTCACGTTACATTTAGTTTGGCCTGTTTGTAGTATGGTCACCCTGAGCATTCAGAAGAATGGGAAATATCTCTGAGTGCAAGTAATGCAGACAAAATAAGTCAGGCAGCGAGGCATCAGTTGGTGGTTTATTTTTTAAAATTCAGCGCTCCCTGTCATGTATTCTCACTGCACACAGCATCACTTCAATCAGACATTAGTAAAAGATCAGATGCTATTGACCTCGCTTGGAATTGGTCGTTTTCTCAGTTCTGCAAACGCAAGTAGTTAATGAATGAAAAATCACTTTCAGTCAGGGCCGGGCTCACATCCAACTTTTCTATAAGCTTCTTCTGTTTGAGGCCCCGTCCAGATGCATTGACAAACAAGTGCTGATCAAACAGACATTGCAATGATTGGCTGCAGCATAACTCGCTGTTAAATGCAAGCTCTTCCAGAAAAATTCAGCGGCTCTATGTCAATGGGCTTTGATGGGGCCATTGAAGGCAAAGCAGTCAAAATGTATCTATGTAGCCTGATAAGCCCCAGGCCAGGGGCCTTTGTGGCAGCAACAGGAAGAGATAGACACACAAGCCATTTTACTGAGAATGGTCAGGGTCTATCCATTTTTATATCATTTTCTAAAACAAAGTGCAAAGAGCATGGAGGGGGAAGGGGAGGGCAAGAGATTACTGCTCAAGTGTACACTTTTTAAAGACACAAGCTGACCCATTGTAGAAGGCCTCTTTTTGAGTCATTCTGCTATCTCTTCAGTTATACGTACATTTTACATTAGTCAGAGACTCCTATTGTTTGGTGGCCTGAATACCAATGCCCACGCCTGAATTTTTCACTTCTGGCTGCCCTGTAATACTATTCAGCTGAAAAGCTGCCCATTGTGCACTGCAGCTATGTGCCTGCCTCAAACTGGTGGAGGCTTCACTTTAACAATTATTTGGAAAACTTTGCCATCTTGTGTATCAGTTTGCGTATGCAATATTTTGATTTGAAAGATGCTCATGGTGGTAATGAGCCAACAGTGGGTGTTGCTGATTTAAAGAAGCCAAGTCAATAAATTGAATAGGCCCTTCTCCAATCATTTCTCTGTGGCTTCTGTTGATTTCTTTTCGCTCTGCTTGTACTTACGTTCTCATAAACCCATGCTGTTGATCATTTCTGCCCCAGTTTATTACTGGCAGTTTCTCTATGTGAATTTCTCTATTTTAGGAGCTTGATGAGAGGAGGCGAAGAGGGATAGTGGAAGTATTCATGCAGATTAAACAGCAGGAGAGATGTTTATCCACTAGTGCCCTCACCCATCTGTATCAGCAGACAGAAGTCAAGGTATTTCATCTCAAAAGACAGTAGGACCTCCAGAAGCTCCCATTTCCAAGGGAATGCTTCAGTAATGAATGAATGCACAATCAGTTACACTGTTGGTTATTCCCCAAAAAGGGCCCAGTGCTCTCAGTGGAAGGCAAGTGAAGGTTGTCAACAACTATAACTTACTAAGAGACAGCACTTACCAAATTACCAGGCTCTGGGACAGCTACTTGGATAGAACTGTCCCCTCAGCAGGTCTACAGTGAGTGAGGTGCAATCTGCTGCTGTAGAATGGCATGGACGCTCAGACAACTAGCTTTCACCATATAGGAAGTATTGTGCAGTGCTGAGCTCTGGCAGTCAAACAGGAATTGGCACAAGAAACCACCTTCACTTAATCAGTCATCAGGCAAACTGAGGCCACTGCGCTACTCTTGTTGCTAATGTCATATTTGAATTGGACAAGTACTGCTTGGATATTTTATCAGTTTGTCAATACATCAAATGCCTCACTTTTCTAAATCCTAAATGCCCGACATCAAGCAGAGTTTCTTAAACCAGATAGAAGAAATTCAAATGACCTCTTTGTTTAAGAGTGCAAACTGACAGGATGGAAACCAGCTCCTATCCCGTCTGCCTTCTTGATGTGAGTGTACTCTGGCATTTAGAGCTATTTTCTTCCGTAACAAATAACAAGGTCATGACTCTGTGGTAGTCTCTGAATCAGTAGGATGTTGATTCATTTCCCAATCCAGAGACTGAGGCAAAGTTTCAAAGCTGACACTGCAGGGCAGCACTGAGGGAAATTGACGCTGTTACTTTGATCAGATGAGAAGTTAAACTGACCCATCTCTTCTCTCCCATGGATGTACAAGGGCAACTATGCTCCAAAGTGTTTCATCATTTTTAGTGCATTTTGGGGAACCTAGAGGTTGTGAAAGGTAATATGCAAAACTGATTTTTTTTCTTATTTGTTTGTCAAGACAATGATTCTAACAACTGTCAATTGCCAGGGGTGATCAATATAACCATCTGGCACCCTACCCCTCAACACCCTGCCACTCTACACCTTACCCAGCTGCCACCTACCAGCCTATCCACCTCCCAATCTACCTACATGCCACCTACCTTCTTACACACCTCCCACCTGCTGTCTTATCCATTTACTACCCTACCATGCTCCTCATCTATCAGCCTACTTAGACGCCTACCTATCCAGTTGCCATCCTATCCCCTTATCACTCATGTCCCTCATCCCTACTCATTCAATAAGAATTATTAAATAAATTGAAGTTAAATAAGAAGAACTAATTGCATTTAGAATTAAAGTGTTTAAAACAAATAAAAATGTTATTATGTTTACAATTAGTTAATAATATTAATAAGCATTATTCTTTGTGAAAGAAACAGATGAAATTAAAATGCATGTAATACCAGAAACTCAAGCTACCTGTTAAAGGGGAGGCAATAGCACAGTGGTATTATCACTGGACTATTAATATTCCGGGGACCTGGGTCCAAACCCTGCTATGGCAGATGGTGAAGTTTGAATTAGATAAGTATCTGTAATTCAGAGTCTAATACTGACCATGGAGCCATTGTTGATTGTCAGGAAAATCCCATCTGATTCATTCATATGTTTGAGGAAAGGAAATCTGGCCTACACGTGACTCTAGATCGACAGCAATATGGTTGACTCTTAACCATCCTGTAACATGGCCTGGCATTTCAAGTTCCTGCAGCAATTGATGATACATTCTCAAACATATCTTTACATTTAAGCACAATTTAATTTACCTCCTCTACAAAAGTGTAGTCAATTATGCATATTCATGCTTTTCTAAGATTATGAATGAAAAGGAAAACAGCCTGGTACTAATGCACAAACAAAAGACAGTGATAGATTGATTTCCAGCTTTCATTATCATTATCTACAGAAACAAATAAAGTTCACACTCTGACTCGTTGAATTTCACCCCAATTTCTGCTTTCATTTCAGTGAGTCCGACTTCTCACTCTTCCCTCATTGCTGTGCAATCCTTTCTTCTGCAGGTCTTTATGAAATTTCCTTTAGAAAACCATGTTTATGTTTGTTTCCGTCACACTAAGGAGGACTGGAAGACTGGGGCCAATGGCTATGCAATTTCCACCCTTGCACCTCTAGTATCCCCTGATGCATTCCATATAGTCCTGGTGACTTAACTTTAAGGACAGGCAACCTTTATAAAAGCTTCTATTTATTAACTTTTAGTTGATCAAGTGTCTCAACTAATGTTTTTCATGATGACTTTGATACCATTTCGCTCCTTGTTTGAAAAAAGACAAATGCAAAGTACTCACTTAGTATCTCAGCCATACCCATTGCCTCCCTGGACAAGTCACCTTTCTGGTCCTTACTCAGCCTTGCCATTCTGTTAACTCCCATATTTCTGTTTCTGTGTTGCAGCATGGTAAAGAAGATTGATGAACTGCAGCGGGTGATAACCATGTGGAAATGTGATTGATAACAGAAACACACATCAAAGAAGGGTAGGACTAGGTAGTAGAAATTCTTGGGTACAAAATGTGCAGGAGAGATGGGGAAGGAATAAGAAGGTGTAGGGGTTTGGTTTGTAGTCAGTTATCTTTCTGACCTTCAAACAGTTCAAATCGCTCCCAGCCCCTGATTCTGGACACTGGACTTATTACTTCGGATGTAACGAAGGGACAGTAGACGGGTGTTCAAGGGCATGAGAATGGCTGCATTTACTTATGTACAAAAAGATAATAACAATACAAGAAATAGGTAATTCAATAAGTCAAGGAAATTAACACAATTAATATACAGTAAAACAAGTAATAAAAGTAGTATTTTAAAATACGCTATTAATTAGATTACCATTATTAGAGTCCCAGCTATTTGCTATTACACAGAAAAGACCCCAGTATCTAAATTCATTATTAACTGATAGAGTCCCAATGCACCAATACCACCCACCTCTCACTGCTAACTATGTTGGAACTTTGGGGTCTCAAGGTTTATGCTCACCACTCAGAATGCAGTTTTGAAGTTTGCCTGGCTGTTCTGGCTTTTTAAAATTTATTCATGGGATGAATGGTAATGAGAGCCCCGATCCCTGACAGTTAAGAGTCAACCATATTACTGTTGGTCTGGAGTCACCTGTAGGCTAGACCTGGTAAGGATAGCAATTTCTTTCTCTAAAGGAAAGACAATCAAATAACAGATTCATGGTCATCATTAGACTCTTAATTCCAGACCTTTTGAATTCACATTCTACCATCTGCCCTGGGAGGATTTGAACCCAAAACTCTAGATTAACAGTCCAACATCAATACCACTAGGCCCTTGCCTCCCTGGCTTAGCATTCCCAGAAAGTGATTGAGGGCTTCGAGCAGCACAGTTCTTTCAGTTGTTTTGAGTCTGCTGATGCAGTTAGGTGTGTAATGGATCTATCAAGTAAGTGCCTGGTTCTTCTTACTTTTAGCTGGTTTGGTGTGCCCTGTTTTCACCTCACTTTGTGTCTGAGGATTTGTGGTATCAGTTGAGTTGATTGTTGCTTCGAGTTGTTGGTCTTTGGTCCTGACGGTCATGGTTGGTTGTTGAGTTTCTTGCCATTGGTGCTCACAGTTTGGAAAAGCCCGTTGTCAGACGTCTTTGTTCAGAAGCTGGTTTGGCCTGTTCTGTTGCAGATCTCTTGGTTGGCATCCCCCTTCTTGAATGTCCTTTGTTCCGGCTTTCCGATTTGGCTTCTCTTGGGTCTTGGTTTGGAAGCTGCTAAAGTGAGATTGGAGCTGACACTTATACTGACTGTGGGCCCCATTATCTCTGCATCAAATCTATAGTCTCATTGTTTGTGGATGTTCTCTTTGAAGTTAACTGGCTTTCTGATTGCTAGACAATGTGTAAATAGCCTTTATTAATTGTTGTTGGATTCCAAGGCCTTTTGCAACACCCATCTAGGCTCCACACTGTCTGAGCCTAGTAACTAGAGGTGTAAAAGCTATTTCTGGGCTAGATTCCATTAATTTTGGGCCAATTATTTCAGAGAGGAGGTGTGAATTGGAAATACAAACTGAACAATGTTCCTAGGTCTGTTGGTGGTTTTGTTTATTCCTTGCAGGCTCAGCAAAGTTCAGGGTTCTGCCCATTGGGAATTTTTGCATGATATTACAAAGGATGTAGAGGAATTAATTAAGAAGGTCATTCCAATGCTGGTATGGAAGCATGTCCCAAAGGAATTAAAGGCAAAATCTCTTTGGCCACATCTAAGAAATTTTAGAGATACCATTACATTGCTTGGTGCATTCTACAGACCATTCTATAGGAAGGATGTAAGTAGATACACTTGCAAAGATGTTACCTATGATGTTCAAGAATTATAGAGTTGTTATGATGAGGACTTTAATTCTCCAAAGCTAGACAGGAATAGTAATGGTGCAAAAGTTGGTGAGGCAGGGGAAGAACTCCCAGAGTATTTTCAAAAGAATTTTCCAACGTAATGATAAAGGAGACATTCCTGGATCTGCTTATAGGAAATGAGGTGGGCCAAGTAGCTCAAGCAAGGGAGACAGTGATCATCGAATCGTAAGATATAGATTGGCTATGGAAAAGCACCAAGAGAAATTCGGCACGAGAATAATTAATGGAGGGATGCCAAACTTCAATTGAGAACAGATCTGGCCTAGATTAATTGGAATCAAAGATTGGCAAGCAAAATTGTAAGTAAGTTTGGGCTGCTTTCAAGGAAGACATAATTCAGTTGCAGTCAAGGTATATTCCCAGAAGGGCTAATGGTAAACAAAGACTAAACCAAGTCAGAGCTCCCTGGATACTGTAACAGATATATTGGTATAGTGAAGCAGGAAAGGCTATATATGACAGATATTAGGTGAATAATACAAATGAAACCAGGCTCAACATCAAAGGTTCAGAGGGTGAATTGAATAAACAGATAAGAGAAGCAAAGTAAAAATGTGAGTAGAGACTGGCAGCTAACATAAAAGGTAATTCAAAGGTCCCTTATTGACATACAGATGGCCTCAACTGAGTATGGAACCCAATTCTAAGCACCACAGTTTAGGTAGAATTTAAAGATAGTAGAGAGAGTTCAGAAAATTAGATTATACATGTGACATAAAGGACTTTACCCCACCCCTGAAATGCTCCCCCATTGACACAGTCTAGGTAGTCCCATCTCATTTCCCAGAAGCAGACCAGGCAAGAAATCTGTTCTGTCAGAAATATGCTGATCAAGAAAATTGTCCAGAATGCTCTTCAGAATCATCACTACCACTGCCTTTCACATTATGGCTATCCTAGTATGTTTTAGGGTAATTGAAGCCCCATACTGAATCTACTTTATAGTTTTTGATCCTCAATGTAATTTCCCAGCAATGTGAATATCTTTTCTAAGAGATGAGTGCATTTTATTTTTTTCTCACAGCATTGGAGTTCTTGGCCAAAGGCTCTGAAAGATGTACATTTTTGAGTATGTTTAACACTGAGATAGATAAGAGTTTTGGTCTCTTGGGTAACCACAGGATTTGGGGAGTGGGTCGGAAAGTGGAGTTGAAACTCTGAGATCAGCCACAATTACGTCAGAAGTTGGAGCAGACTCAGTGGCCCATACTGCTGCAATTTCTTATGTTCTGATGCTCATAAAGCGTGCATCAGTTGTGCAATAGCACATCTGTTGCTTCTTAACTCATACTCTAAGGTTGGACCATTGGAGTTTAGAGGAATGGGAGGTGATCTTATTGAGATAAAGAAAATCCTGAGAGGGGTGGATAAGGTCAATTGTGAGATGATAATTTCCCTTTTACCGGAGACTAGAACTAAGGGATACCATTTACGAATGTGTTCTCATCCTAAGTCGATGATTGGAGAATATTTTTTCCACAGAGGGATCATTAGTCTGTGGAATTCCCTTTCCTAGTGGAGGCTGGGTCATTGCATTTATTCAAGGCTGAGTCAGATACATTTTAGATAGACAAAGGAGTCAAGCATTTGAAGGGCAGGCAGGAAAAGTGGCATCAAGACCATATTCAGATCAGTCACAATCTTATTGAATGGCAGAGCAGGCTCAATGGGGTATGAGTGGCTTATTTTGTTCTTGTATTATATGTTCTTATGTTCCTAACCACATTAATTCTGTCAGTGACTGCGCACCCCCCCCCCCACCCCGCCACCCCCCGAAGACATTTTATCTTCTGTTCAGCGCAATACATGCAGTCCTCAGGGTGCAACCAGGTTCCATTCTTGAGTCCTTCCGTAAGCTGAAATCAGAACAAATCAGAACATAATGCAGGACAATATAACGTAGCTGTTTGTAAGTACAGGAAAGGTTCATACGTCAAATTTTAAAAATTGCTTCCCTGTATAGGATCACGTTTGCAAGTACGAGGGTTCATAAGTTGAACTATTATCTTTATACAATATCACCGTTCTGCCTCTTCTGTTCCTTCCTTGAACACGTTGTATCCAGGAACATTTGCTACCTGGTTGTACCCTTTGCTTTAGCCAGATCTGTGTTTTATGCCACAGTATTGTGTTGCCTCTGGCTGCCTGCACATGCAGTTCATCAAGCTTACTGATCACATCTGTGCATTCAAACACACCTCTTACCTTGTAAACCTAGGAACTTAATGCATTTCCTTCTATTCTGATTCCATCTAATTCCTTTCTATTTCTTACCCTGGTATTTTGTGTCCTTTCCAATCCTTTGTGCACCCATTTCTCTTTTCAAATGGTAATTCCTAGTTGCCGTCCTTCTACCAAACTTGTTAATGCTGTGTGTCCAGCTAAACTGAGTCAACACATCACTATGCACTGGGTTTGCTGCCACCATCTTCGAACTTCAGGGATCTGCAGACCCTGCTTAGTGTCAGGTGGTAGAGCGAAACCTCTTATTGGTCTAAAAGGCAAATGGTCTGATCTTCAACAAGAAGTAGTTTAGGGTGGCATGGTGGCTCAGTGATTAGCACTGCTGCCTCACAGCACCAGGGACCCAGGTTCAATTCCACCCTCAGGTGACTGTCTGTGTGGAGTTTGCACATTCTCCCTGTGTCTGTGTGGGTTTGCTCTGGTTTCCTCCCACAGTCCAAAGATGTGCAGGGTAGGTGAATTGGCTATGCTAAGTTGCCTGTAGTGTTCAGGAATGTGTAGATTATGTGGGTTATGGGGGATGTGTCTTGGTATGACGCTATGAGGGTCAGTGTGGACTTGTTGGGCTGAAGGGCCTGTTTCCACATTATAGGAATTCTATGAGCTAATATGATAGATATAATTACAGAGAATATGATGCAGACTTGAATGTTTTATCTTAGTCCTTTCTTTATTTTTTAGAATTTATTGACTCATTCATGGGATGAGAGCATTTATTGCCCATCCCTAATTGCTGAGAGGGCAGTTAAGAATCAAGCACATTGCTGTGCGTCTGGAATCACATGTGGGCCAGTCCAGGGAAGGATAGCAGATTTCTGCCCTAAAGGACATTAGTAAACCAGATGCGTTTTTCCCAACAATTGACAATGGATTCACAGTCATCATTAGACTCTTAATTCCAGATTTTTAAAAATTGAATTCAAATTCCATCATCTGCCGTGGTGGGATTCAAACCCAGAACCCCACAACATTATCTAGGTCTCTGGGCTAACAGTCCAGTGATAATACCACCAGGTCATCACCTCCCCTCTTTGAGAGCATTAGCTGTTATACCCACAAGTCCATCTGACACACAAGTACAAGGAAGCTAGAGAGAATCTAACCATTGCCCATTCCCATCCAATGGCATTACCATCACTGAATCCTCTAACATCCTGGGAGTTACTATTGCTTAGACACTGAACTGGGCTCGTCATATAAATGCAGCGGCTACATGAGCAGGTCAGAGGTTAGGAATCCTGCAGATAATAGCTCACCATCTGAGTCCCTAAAGCCTGTTCACCATTTATAAGACTTTGATGGAATAGTCCCTATTTGGGCTTGGGGTGGATGCAGCACCCAACAACACTTAAGAAGTTTGACACCATCCAGGACAAAACTTGTTTGGCAACACATCACTCCCTCCACCACTGCTGCTCAACAGTAATAGCATCACCGTCTACAAAATGCAGAGATTCACCGAGGCTCTTTAGGCAGCACCTTCCAACCGCATGACAACTATCTATTGAAAGGACGAGGGCAGTGGTTAAATGGAATACCACCACCTGACAAGATTCTCTTTGCGGTCACACAGCTGACTTGAAATTATATTGCCCATTCCTTCAGTGTCACTGAGTTGAAATTCTGGAATTCTCACTTTAACAGCACTGTAGTTGGACCTACATCAAACAGACTGCAGTGGTTCAAGAATGCAGCTCAGTGCCACCTTCTCACAGGAAACTAGGGACGGGCAATAATTGCTGGCCTAACCAGTAACACCCACATCCTCTGATTAAATAAGAAAAAATACATCACCATCATGGGTGGTACTTAAGATATTGCTTACTATTAATTTTAAGTGTAAAGAAAATAAGTTACTCACTAATTAACACTTTCTCTTTTGCTGACAGTATTTTAAACTGTTTAAACAAAAACAGAAATTGCTGGCAAAACTCAGCAGGCCTGGTAGCATCTGTGGAAACAAAGCAGAATTAATGTTTCAGATTAAGAGACCCTTCTTCAGAACTGATGGTAGCTAGGAAAAGTTGGTATTAATGCAGAAGATGGGGTGGGAACTCACTCTTTCTTACCACTGAGCTCCCCAGTTGAGTTAACTTATTTTTAGTTTGTAAACTAATTTCTCAAAATAGACAAACATTGTCAGGACTATGCTGACATTACTTTATGTAACTAATTGTGTGTACAGTGTTAGTGGATACATACACTTCAACATGTCGTACATACAGTCAACATCAAACTCCAATTCTCTTTTTCAAGGTTGAATAATTCTGCTAGCATGTGTTCAGATTTTGTGAAAAATAAATGACCGGCCTTTTGATCCCCAAATCATCCTGTTGCAATAAAATTTCATCGACACCAATACCCTGTTTCTCAGCAGCCAATAGTTTATCATTATTTGGTGCTTCCAAAACCAGTGTGTTGGTCAATACAGCTTTCAAGCTATCAAAAGCATTCTGAAATTCCTGTCCATTCAAATTTCTTGGCTTTCTTTGACAAGCACTTTAGGAGAGTCACCAGAGTGCTGAGAATCCAGACAAACTGCAGATAGAATCCATTCATTTCCATATACCACAAAATCTCTTGCTTTGTCTTGGATGCTGGAAAATCCAAGATAGTACTTAATTTTGTTTCATTGCATGAGACTTAGCTTTGTTCCACCATAAGTTACTTTTGTTCTGTCAGATTCACTTTTGGCCAAATTTATAATGGAATTGACCCTTTCTAATCAATCAAATAGTTTGTTAAAGTGTTGTAAGTGTTTCTCCCAGGTTTGCCTGAACACAATCCGATGACCAATGTATCAGAGATAAAAGGTACTGCAGATGCTGGAGCATCCGAGATAACAAGCATGGGGCTGGATGAACACAGCAGGTCAAGCAGCATCATAGGAGCAGGAAAACTTGACGTTTCGGGCCTAAACCCTTCATCAGAAATT
>JAHRHZ010000054.1:20176330-20197891 GCA_024137785.1 Ginglymostoma cirratum
CGGGCCTAAACCCTTCATCAGAAATTTCTGATGAAGGGTTTAGGCCCGAAACGTCAAGTTTTCCTGCTCCTATGATGCTGCTTGACCTGCTGTGTTCATCCAGCCCCATGCTTGTTATCTCCTATGACCAATGTGTACAGTACCTTTGCATAATCCCCCAATGATCTTGTCAGTTAATCTTTGAAAAGTTGCTAGTGCATTTTTCATTCCGAATAACACTTTACCATGACAAAGTCCATCTAGGTTCACAAAAGCTGATTTTTTTGCCTGCATTGGTCAGTGGAACTTGCTAATATCCCTTTAATAAATCAATTTGTGCAACAACTTGTGCTTTAGCAATCTTCTCAACATTGTCCTCCAACCATGGAATTGGATATGAAGCCACCAGTGGTACTGCATTAACTTAATAATAATCTGTATGCAATCATTGTGTTACATTTAGTTTCAAAGCCATTACATTTCAATTACTATGACTCAGTTCCACAATGTTATTTCCCATCATGAACTTGATCTCTTTCCTGACTTGTGCTAACTTTTCAGGTTGAGCCTCTATCGATGTTACTTTATGGGTGAAGCATCCACTAGATTAACAGAATGTATAGCCAAAGACATTTTCCCTGGTCTGTTCACACAAATCAATTTCTAAATCTGTAATAGCTCCCCTAAGTCACCCTGATTGTTTCCCAGAAAGTAACATAAATTTATCCTAACTTTTCAAGCAGTTCTGTATTATCCAATTTGATTACTGAAGAGGTATATTAGAATTTACAATTTCTGATTCATTCTTGAATCGCCTTCAAGTGTTTATTTCACTCCCTATTTCTTTCACCACTGTAAAGACATTCCTTTCCTGACTATTCTTTCTGTCACATTATTGCTTTAACATATTAACATGACACACTTGTTAATTTTCCTTTTGTCTGGAGTATTCACTTCATCATTCACATCATTAAGCATCTTTTTGATTTGATAACATTCAGTCAACCTTCCTTTTAATAGTTCCCTAGAGAGAAGTAACAATACCAAGAACTTGTTTCCAGTAGTAAAGCTTCAAGCTTTAGGCTTTTTATCTGATGTAGTTTTCATTGTTTGTTGAGAGATTTTTCAATTGCTTTTTGGCCAGCCCACAAGGTTTGGTTACCTTTTCCTGGAAACTTGACATATATGTGGCCTCTCAGTTTACTTTTATGATTTTTTTCTTCAATGACTCTAAGGGGTCCTCTCATCTCATGTCCAAAGATAAATTCAATATGAATGAATGCTGGGGATTCATTTGGTCCCTTAAGCCTGTTCTACCATTTGATAGCATCCACCATTAATGAAGATATGGATGATCTGCTTATGCTTTGAATTCCAAATTCCCATTAAACTCTTCATGTTGCTTAACAAGACTGTATCTAGGTCCACCTTAAAAATATTCAATGACCACACTTCAACCGCCTTCTGAGCCAGGTGCTGACCTAGTGTTATTATTGCTCGAGTAGTATTCCGGAAATCTGGGTTCGATTCTTGCCATGAGATAATAGGTACTGCAGATGCTGGAGAATCCGAGATAACAAGGAGTGGAGCTGGATGAACACAGCAGGCCAAGCAGCATCATAGGAGCAGGAAAGCTTGACGTTTCGGGCCAGGGTCTAGGCCCAAAACGTTGAGCTTTCCTGCTCCTATGATGCTGCTTGGCCTCCTGTGTTCATCCAGCTCCACGCCTTGTTATCTCGATTCTTGCCACGGCAGATGGTGGAAATTGAATTCAATGAATATCTGGAATTAAGAGTCTAATGAAGCTATTGTTAGTTGTTTGGTGGAAAAAAAAATCTCATTTGCTAATGTCCTTTAGGGAAGAAACTGTTGTTCTTAACTGGTCTGGCCTCCAGACCCATAACAATGTGGTTGATACTTAACCGGCCTCCAGGAAATTAGGGATGGGTAATAAATGCTGGCTTGGTTAGTGATGCCCAAATCCCATGAATGAATTTTTAAAAATTCTAATAAGTACGGAAAGGAAAATTCTCTTCGTGTACATCCTAATAGTGTTACTCCTAATTTTGAACAATGCTCCCCAGTTCTAGAATCACGCACAAGAGAAAATTTCATTTCCAAGTCTGTTTTCAAACCTGTAAATAAAGAACAATCAGCTAACTAGGGATAGGAAAACTTGAACTCACGGAGGTAACTAATTATTTGCCAATGAATATGGGATCTCTATTTTAATGTTACATATGATCAGGAGTTACTATATGGGAAGAATATAGTGAATGTTATCATTAATGTAAATTTAAATCTGAGATTGAGAAATGAGCAAAATAAGGATTAACTATCTGGTTAAAATATTTTAACTTTGAGAATATGAAATGAAAATCATTAGCTGCATCAATATTTTTTATTTTATTGTTGCTTTCGTTAAGCTCCTGGGACACTTAATCATGTTAAAAAGCTACATAAATGTAAGTTGTTGTTGTTTCAAAAAACATTGTATGTAACTCTGAGAAGTCTTAATCTTTGATCAGCAGATGCACTCTTCAAGTCAATTGTTCAATCCAAAATCACTCGTTACATTTATTGAATTTGAATCAAGTGAATGAACAATGACCACTAGATTTCCATTAATTGTACACTTGCTTAATGCGAAAAGCAACAAAGCTACACCTTACTAAGTAAAAGCAATACTGCTGATGCTGGTAATCTGAAATAAAAGCGGAAAGTGCTGGAGAAACTCAGCAGTCTGGCAGCATCTGTAGAGAGAGAAATAGAGTTGGCGTTTCGAGTCCAATATTACTCTTCAAATCGAAGAAGCTTTGGACCTGAAACATTAACTCTGTTTTCTCTCCACAGATGCCAGATCTGCTGAGCTCTGTTTTTTGTTTCAGACGTCCAGCATCTGTGTGCTTTGCCTTTACTTTTATTTCACACATGGTTGCTGGCTGCCACAGAGTGACTAAAGAGACCTGTAACTATTGGTTTCACCCTGTCTATGCGCCTTGAGCAATATTAAACTAGACACGGTTCCAAGAAAGGTAGAGGAGGGATATCAAAGTTGTTTCTCTCATTACTATTACCAGTCAGATATTCTCAAGATTCAAAATGGTGCTGGCCCATAAATGTACAGCTTTCTCATTGTCACGTGGTGAACTAGACGATACTTGTAATGAACTTCTGAACCCATTGTAAGCTTCAAGAGTAACTGTGTATCACCTGATCACCATCCAAGGTCAATGGGATCAATGAAACGTGTCGACTAAAACCTTTGGCATGCCAGTCCATAATTATCTGTTACACTTTTCACTGTATTATGTGACAATAAATCCAAATTACATTTTATTTCCATTCTCTGTTATTGAAAACAACTAGCAGCAAGTTAGTTGAAACTTGTGTGCTGTCACCATCAAGAAAGAAATTAGTAAGTAATGTAACATAGCCAAAAATGCTGTTTTTGTTGTACCAGACACTTAGTTCTATATTTTGTCCTGAACCCACTTGGTACATGAAACCTGGCAGAGGAAGATCAAGCTGTGTGCCGAATGTGGGTAGTATTCCCAGATTCATGTCTGTCTTAAAAGTTATTCATTGTGTCAAAATGGCAGGTTATAAAGACTAATATAGTTTGGAGTTTATTTATACATACTGTTTGCATCTTTGGCTCCATAGACATTTTCAATAGTGTACTATGATACACACCAACAATCCTAGCTCACATCATCCTGTATTGGCAGCCAACGTTGCTTTGAGCCTGTGTAGAGAATTTGAGATTAGGTTTATCTGCTTCGCTTTATTATTCTGGAAATTTGCCAACTTTTAGAGCACTATTAAATCGCAGGGACAATGGATATTTTGAAAAATAGATTAATTTTCATTAGTTTCTCAAGCTGCCAAAATACGACAGTATGTGTTCGATGCAAAGATGTTGACTTGGGCAGGGTTGAGGACACAGATGTGTGATGGCAGAAAGTGGTTTTGTATTCCAAAAGGAGCCATGGTGAAGGAACTTTCAGTGGCTAAGGCCTCAGTGTAAGTTGGCAACTTTTAAAGATCCTGTCTTTATTGACTTCCATTATTGGTTTTAAGTTAAAAAACACAGGCGATGCCAGGAACCAAAAAAAAGAAGGATGCCTGAAGCACTTAAAAACAGAACTAATTGTGCATTTTATGAACAAACTTATCAGAGAGTGTGCGCTCTGATCAGGGACAATCACTTATTGAAAATATATCAATTTGAACTGGACTCAGCAAGGAATAAATAGGAAATATTTATTAATGTCACTTGATTAAAAATACACTAGGGTTGGCCAGAATCTTGGTTGAAGCAGGAAGTGGATGACGAGTTCATGATTAAAGGAAAAATCAGAAGTACATGATGTTTCCAGTGCCCTGGCAGCTTCCAGGAAAGAGTGGGCCAGAGTTTATATTGGCATGTAATTTTTGGTTCTTACTATTCACATGTTGTCAATAAGTTTCTCTCCAACACATCGAACAGGGTTGAAACTGTACTGCCCCATGAGATACCAATCCAAGAAGGGTCACAGTTTTAATCCTTGATAGTTATAAAGAAGCAAATACTAGGAATTTCCAGCACAGAAACAGGCCTAATGCAACAGGTTCCCATTATTATGTGTACTCCACATAACCCCTCTCCCACTGTACCTTAACTCACACTATATTCTGTATCCCTATTGTCCTCATGAACTAATCTAGCTACTCTCTACACTCATTAATGCTACTCACCTCTACTCCAAAGACATTCTTTTAAATTAATTCTTGCAGTGGGCACAGTGTGAGAGTATTCGATTGGTTTTCTCATCGCTGCAGTTCTCAACCATTCGCAACATTCTTGTAAATCGTCTCTATATTTTCTTCAGAGCAATTGTATTCTTCCTGTAATATCATCTCAATATCCTCCCATCTAATGTGTATTCCTGTGCTTTTAAACAGTTTCCAGTAGCAGAAAGCTCAGTAGCCAGAGGACAGAGATTTGAAGTCATTTTTTGATGAAAGAACCAGAGACAGCATGTTAAAAAAATAGATTATGGAGTGACTTGAGACAAGCCGAACTGCCCTGCCTGAAAAGATGGTTGAATAAGGTTCAGAAATCAAACTTTCAAATGGGAATTAAATAAGGGCTTGAAAAGGAAATACTTGGAGATCTATAGAGGAAAAGGGAGTAAGTGGGACTTACAGGATAAATCTTTTTAAAATCTGGCATGGGCAAAATGGACCAAATGGTCTTCTGTTCTATATGATTCTATAATTTTATAATGCAAATAATTAAGGATAGCATTATTTAAGTAGCATGATAGAGAACTGACTAGTTAAAAGAAACCAATTTTGACATTTCCTTTCGAGTTTTTGTAGCTTACGTAAGTTATGCAAATTGCTGCAGAGATTTCTGACTCCTACATCTGCCCATAATGGAGGACTGGACTACCTATCAGTTAAATGTTGAAGAAGAGTCAAGGCATTATCGCCAAAGTCCAGGCCAACATTCCTCAATTGACATCATAAAAACAAACTCACTGGTTATTACCACATTGTGTCTGTGGGAGCTTGTTTTGCACAAACTAGCTGTAATGTTTTCCACATTACAACATTAACTTCAAAAAGTACTTCATCGACTGTATAGCTTTAGACATGCCCAGTCATCATGAATGGTGCTCTATAAACGCAAGTCTTTCTTTTCACTTATTAATTTGTTCCCGGGCCAGCTAAATGTTAAACATCTGACCAGTCAGAAATTCCTCATGGTAAAAATTTCATTGTCAAAAGATTCTACCTCAGTGGAGTTGCAAACTTGCTCTTCCTACTGTGAAAATCTTAATGAACAAACTTGGATACAGCCTACAGTGGGAGCACTGGAAAACCACCTGTAATTGATCAATGAAGAGTGAACATTGTATTAGTTGCAATCATAATTAAATTCATTGGGCTACAATTAGGCGACAAAAGGTCTCACATTCAAACTAGTAAAATATTATTTTAAGCCTAATATCAAGATGTTATTTTTTACATAAGAAACAATCAATTGTTTGAAAGAAATTTCTGGATAGATTAGTTGAGGCAAAAATCCTGCAAGAATTAATTTGATGCTGCAGTGGGTAATGTTTTGACTTTTTCTGGAAGAGGATAAATTAAAATAAACTAACTACCTCTCCCCTTCTCTATTTATCCTGGGACTTTGGGAACACTACCTTTCCTAACCAATATTCCCTAATTAACCTGTGCACATTTGTGAATGTCGGCTAAGCCATAATATCCCAGTTTAAATCCTTTCCTGGAAGATGTTATTGGTGACAGTCAGCAAATTTAAGGCAGGGCCATCAATTTTCCAGATGGATGTTTGTTGAAAATAGAAAAGCAGTTTTAAAGTTCAACTTGTCTCTGACAATGAAGTATATAAACACAGGGAGACAATGGCCTAGTGGTATTATCACTGGACTGTTAATCCAGAGACCCAGATAACATCCTTGGGACCTGGGTTTGAATCCCGCCATGGCAGATGGTAGAATTTAAATTCAATAAATATCTGGAATTAAGAATCTGATGATAACTGTGAATCCATTGCCAATTGTTGGGGGAAAAACCATCTGGTTCTCTAATGTCCTTCAGGGAAGCAAACCTGCCATCCTCACCTGGTCTGGTCTACACGTGACTCCAGACCCACAGCCATGTGGTTGGCTCTTAACTGCTCTGTGGGCAATAAATGCTGCCTAGTCAGCAATGCCCTCATTCCATGAATGAATAAAGAATAAAAGGATATAAACATGATTGGCTGAAAAGCATATTTCTCATGGAGTCATACAGCATAGAAACAGACACTTTAGTCCAACTAGTTCATGCTGACTGTGTTCCCAAACTAAACTAGTCCCACCTGCCTGTGCTTGGCCAATATCCCTACAAAGCTTTCCTATTCAGGTACTTATCCAAATGTCTTTTAAAGTTTGTAACTGTGCCTACATCCACCACTTCAGCCAATACACTGACCACTCTCTGTGTAAAAAAAAAAGCTGCCCCTCATGTCCTTTCTAAAACTTTCTCCTCTCACCTGAAAGAAAACCTGCCCACTAGTTTTTAACTCCCCCACCCTAGGGAAAAGACCCTTACTCTTCACCTTATCTACGCCTCTCATGATCTTATAAACCTCTATAAGGTCACCCCTCAATCTCTTACGCTCCAGAGAAAAAAGTCCCTGCCTATCTAGCCTATTTTTATAACTCAAGCCCTACATTCCTGGCAATGTCCTTGTAAATCATTTCTGAATCCTCTCCAATTTAATAATATTATTCCTATAGCAGGGCAACTGGAACTGTACACAGAACTCCAGAACTTACCTGACCAATGTCCTGCACAACCTCAACATGACGTCCCAACTCCTATACTCAAAGATCTGAGCAATGAAGGCAAGTGTGCTAAATGCCTTCTTAACCACCCTGTCTACCTCTGACGCAAATTTCAAAAACTTATGTACCTGAGCCCCTAGGCCTCTCCGTTCTACAGCACTACTCGGGGCTCTACCAATAATTGCATAAGTCCTGCCTGTGTTTGTTTTACCAGATTACAATACCTTGCATTTATCCAAATTAAACTCCACCTGACACTCCTCAGCCACTGACCCAATTGATCAAGATCTCTTTGTAATCTTAGATAACCTTCTTCGCTGTCCACTATAGCTCTTTCCCTAACACATATGTTCTCTAGCTTCCATTTCTTCTCTGCAGTAAAAACTGACGCGAAGCATTCATTTAATAATCTCTCCCATCACCTGAGGTTCAACACATTGATGACCTCGTTGATTGCTGAAGGGCCCTATTTTCTCTGTAGCTGCTCTTTTGCTCTTAATGTACTTGTAGAATCTCTTTGGATTGTCCTTAACCTTATCTGCCAAGGCTAGATCATATCCTCTCTTTGCCTTCCCGATACCCCTCCGAAGAATGATCTTACACTTTTTATACTAATCGAGAGATTCCTTTCTAACTTTTTGTTCTTTCTTAAATAGAAGTAATGTGCAGGATTATGGGGTAAAGACATTGAGTTAAAATGATTAGGAAGCTGGTGCAAACACAATGAGCTCCCTTCAGCGTTGTAAAAATTTTGAAATTTCCCCAGCGCCTTTCTAATGTCCAGTTGAAGATTTCCACTGTATACAATGGACAGAAAGAATTGTTGAAGAAGGAGAAGAGGTCGAAGCATATAGCATGAAACTTGAAGCAGATATTTCCAATTTGTCCCTGAACAGGAGAATATGAAAAGTAACAACAGAGTAACACCCAGTTGGAGAGGTTATACGTCTCAGAAAGGATTGAAGATTTTCTCTAGAATACTGAGGAGTGGCATAAAGTTCTTTAAATCATGAAGGAATAAATGTAAAAATATTCTCACTTGCAGGTAAGACCAGAACCAGAGGCCGCAAGTGTAAGAGAGTCGCTCAAAAATCCAATAAAAAATTCAGAGAATCACCAGCTTCCATTGCTGCTGCCAAACCATTACCACTGATCTATACTTGGGTCCCTCTATTCTCACCTACATGCTGCTCCTTAGCTTCCACCTGAATCCCTGCTTGCAGCTGGGAGAGATGTGTTGAAAGAAATGAGAGCAAGAAAAATACAGACTCAAACTTCATATCAAGAAAATCCAGCTTTAAAATAAATAATTCCAAAACACTTCTAAAAGTCTTAGTAAACTGTTTGGTCCTGCCAATCTATAACTTCTAGACCATGTCTAATAGAACGAATCATTGTGTTATGTATTATACAATGAATCAGACAATGAATCTATTCTGTTATGGGTTCCAAAAGGAACAGCCTACAGTTTACTGAAAGACTTCCAACAACAATTTGCATTTACATGGCACCCATAATACAGCCAAATATGCCTGGCATTTCATATGCGTGTTCTCATGTGAAATTTGACACAAGGCTGTGTAAAGAGACACAAGAACGTGAACAAAAGCTTAGTTAAAGAAATGGATTTTGAGATATGTCATTAAGGCGGTGGAGAGGCAGTGAGGGAAGAATATCAGAGCTTAGAAATCAGAGCTTTAGGCCCCATCAGCAGAAAAGCGATAGTTGAGGCACACAAGAGGTCTGAGTTGAGGGAATGCGGAGATTTGGTAGGATTGTGTGCCTGACAGAGATAAGGAAGAGTCATAGAGGGCTCTGAACACAGAATCTGATCTCTTAGCATAGGGATTGCTGGACAGGCAGCCAATGTTCTGCAATTATGAAAATATTTGTGAAAGTAAGAAGTGCCAGGTTTATAAAAGTGTGAGGGGGTCCTCCTGGCAGATGATATGATGTAGCACAAGTTAGGGAATTCTCTTAGGTGAATACTGATATGAATAATGAACTTGGTTGCTACCTCCTTTCCCCATTGCTGAAGTCCACGCCCTGGTTTTGCTGTTTGCAGAGAATTTAAGAAGAAAGCTGTCAGATGACAATCCCTCAATATTTCATTGGTGAGTGAAAACTATTAAAAGTTAAAGTTCAGTTTCTGGTCACAGTAACTTTTTTTTGCATTGCTATTTCTTAAAGTGCCCAATAAATTTGCAGGATTATCCATCAAATGTTTGGAAAACTATTCTCAAAAATTGAACGACTGATTTTCTGAAATTTCAATGAATGAATTCAGTTGAAATATCAAGTTGTTTAATTCTACGGGACAGAGTGGATAGGATATAAAGTAATGCTCGAGTGCAGACCTGTTGAAGAGTAACAGGAACACTAAATTGGAAACTAGAATTTCAAAGTCTACCCAAAACAGCAAGACCTCTCCCTGGCAGTGGCTGAGTACCAATTCTCAGACACTTCCTGCCAATTTCCACAGAGCATGACACCAGCATTGAACATTATACTCTGCGTCCAGCATTGTCATTGATCTCAGCTCATCTGGAGGTCTGCCTTTCATAGGTTCCCACATCATAGTCCTCCAACACAACACAGCCCACTTCCACCTCCTTCCCAAAATCCATAAACTGGACTGTCCTGACGTACCCATAATTCAACCTGTTCCTGCTCACAAGCACTTATTTCTTCCTAGCTTGACTCCATTTTTTCCCTCTTTGTTCATTTTTTCCCTACTTACATTGTGATTTTTCAGATGTTTTAGGTCTGTTCCACAATTTCCAGTGTTCTACTGCTAGTTGCCACCTCTTATGGTCGATGTGCAATGCTTCTACTCATCCACCCACCATAAGGAGAGTCTGAAGCCTCTCAACTCCTTCCTTAGAAAGAGATTCACAGTCTCCAAACACCAGCACCCTCATCTTGCTGCGCTTGTTCTCACTTTGAATGACTGTTGTGGTTAACAAGGCCCTCAGCAAATTCTGATCCGTCTCCCACACTTCTGCCCTGATCCCTTCCCCTCCTTCCCAGAATAACGATAGGGTTTCCCTTGTCCTCACTTTCAACCCCACTAGTCCCTACATTCAATGGGTCATTGTCCACCATTTCTGCCATAACCTGACACCAGGGAGGCAACATACAATCCTGGATTCACATCTGCCACCGTCAAAGTGCCTGTTTTCTTCCCTACCTACTGGGTTCATTCATGCTATTGATTACTTGATCTTCCTCTGGTAAGGCCCCCCACCCCACTTGTACAGCTGAGCAACCCATAATATCAGGGACCCATCACTGTCCTCAGAATTCAAAACTGAACAGTATTTGGAGCATGCGATGTACACAAGGCAATCCTACACTATCTGCTGAGTCCTGTTTGACTGCCAGGGCATGACCCAGTTCCTTTCTGCCTTCTGCTGTGGTGGATCCACATCCAGGAATATAGGCTAAATATCAAACTACAAATCCTTTTGACACATGTCAATGCAGATGGTAAGAAATTGATATGACGGAAAGAAAATTGGAGACTCTCCCGTTACTGACTAGAGCTCCAGACTGGAGCATGCATGTTCCAGAAATGTACTAATCCACAGAATGCTATGGCTTATGGATGCAGTGAAGTGACACCAGCAGCTTCTCGAGCCTCGAAACTTACAAATTTGGGCTGGTCCAGATGACAAAGCTTTCTGCATAAGAAGTTGTTCAGGACACGTGAGGCATCCCACATGGCAGAAGATATGCATTCCACAGGACTGAAGCACTCTGCTCTGCCTAAACTGACTAAATAAACTTAACAGAAATAAACTGAAGACTTTGAAAAAACTTACTAAAACAAAACTCAACAGCTATTCGCTGATCAGCAAATTCCCTTGCACTGATGTTACTCTTCGTTTAATCTCGCTTCCTGACAGACACTCTGTCCCTAAGTTCTGGCTGCTATGTTGCTCCTTTCTTTAATTCTACACTCCTTACCTCCAGGCTGTCTGACTGAAACATACTCCCAGGGCTTCACTTTTTATCCCCCACAGTTGCTTGGCTGCTTTGCCCCTGAACTCCTTCAGGACCGGTCTCCTCACGTCAGGGTTTCTTATTTCCTCTAACTCTTGAGGTAAGATACAACCTAAAGAAGAGCAGAAGAATCTTTCCGTTCATTCCGAAGAAAGGTCACTCGACCTGAAACATTAACTCTAGTTTCCTCCCACAGATGGCTCCAGATCTGCTGAGTTTCTCCAACTATTTCTATTTTTGTTTCAGGGTCCCAGCATCTGTAGTAATTTGTGTTTTTTGGAGGCTTTCAGTTCCCTGGCCAATACTGATCCTTCAATCAACACCTCAAGCAGATGTGGAGACCATTTATTTCTTACTGTTTGTGTGAATTTCCTGTGCCAAATGCTTTGGCCCATTCATACATTACAACAATATACATGACTCTTAACTGCCTGGTGAGCCACTTTGTTACAGAGCAATTAAGGATGGGCAGCAAATGCTGGCCTTGCCAATGATGTTCACAACCTTAAAAACATCTTTTTTGAAAAAGCAATTATGCTGAACAGAAACATTTCAGGAAACCCAGAAATAATGTAGGGTACCATATAAATGTACATCTTTCTATCATTTCAATTACAACTCTTTCAGTCATGAGTTAAATATATCACTCTTCTCAAATGGATTCAGACGCAGCATGAGAGCAGAAAAGACAATATGTTTTTACAACATCCAGTCTTTCCTCATATTTTAATTTCTGTCTTCAGTGTGTTTGTGGATTTTGGAATGTGGTTTTAGTGAAGAGAAGATGAACCAGGCTTTGGAAAAACAGCTTCAAGTTTATTGATGATAAGAACCACACTTCGTTGTGTGAGAGATAGTAAGAACTGCTGATGCTGGAGTCAGGGATAACACAGTGTGGAGCTGGAGGAACTCAGCAGGTCAGGCAGCATCAGAGGAGCAGGAAAGCTGACGTTTCGGGTCGGGCCCCTTCTTCAGACTTCCTGCTCCTCTGATGCTGCTTGGTCTGCTGTGTTCCTCCAGCTCCACACTGTGTTAACACTTCATTGTGTTCTGCTGTCAGTGCAGGACATTGCTATGGTTTCCACCTAATATGAAAAGGGCCAAAATACTGGGTTTAGATTTTCAACGTGACAAAGACCATCTTCATTGAAGCAAAAAGTTGGGAATCCCAAATCCTGGAATGAAAGCAGATTTTGGAGATCCTGGAGTGTGGAATGCAAAACCTGGAGATTAGACCAGGTATGAACAGGTTTTCTCTCAAGCCATTTCTTTTGGATAGCCAGGGCACACCTTTGGAGAGGCAAGGTGCCCTTGTGACTATAGGCCCCAATGCACCTTTGTGGGAGAGAAGGCACTGTTTGGGATTGTGGGCAGTAGGCATGGTTGTGTTTTAAATGTGCATGTGCACCTTTGATTATTCATTCGTGGGGATGTGGACAGTAAAGTCCATGCCAGTAATTATTGGCCACCTTTAATTACTCTTGAGAAGGTGGTGGTAAGCTGCCTTCTTGAACCCTTGTAGTCTGTGTGCTGTTGTTGCTGGGAATGCTGTTAGGAAGGGAGTTCCAGGATTTTGACCCACAGTGCAAGAACAATGACATAGTTTCAAGTCAGGATGGAGTGTGGCCCTGTTGGTGGTATTCCCATGTATCTACTGCTCTTGCTTTTCTAAATAGTCTGGAAGGTGCTTTTCAATAGGTCTTGGTGAGTTCCAGTAGTGTATCTTGTAGATGGCACACACTGCTGCTACTTAGCACCCGTGGTGGGGGGAGTGAATGTTTGTGGATGTGGTGGTGATCAAACGGACTGCTTTGTTCTGATGGTGTCGAGCTTCTTGAGTGTTGTTGAGTGTCGCCGCACTCATTCAGGCAAGTGGGGGGTATTCCATCACATTCCTGACTTGTGTGTTGGAAATGATGGACAGGTTTTGGGGTAGCAGGAACTCACCTACTTGTTATAGCCTTGCTCTTGTAGCCACAGGGCATATTTGGTTGACCCAGTTCAGTTTCTGGTCAATGACAATCCCAAGAATGTTGATAGTGGTGGATCCAGTGATGGTAATACTATTGCATATATTAATGATGGTGTAGTTCTCTTTTTTTTTAAGGTAGCAATTGCCTGGCATTTGTGCAGTGTGAAAGTTACTTGTCCCTTAGAGACACAGAGTCATAAAGATGTATAGTACGGAAACAGACCTCTTTGGTCCAACTCGTCTATGCCGACCAGATATCCTAAATTAATCTAGTCCCATTTGCCAACATTTGGCCCATATCTCTTTAAACCCTTCCTATTCATCTACCCATCCAGATGCCTTTCAAATTCTGAATTGTACCCATTTCCACCACTTCCTCTGGCAGCTCATTCCATGCATGCACTACCCTCTGCATGAAAAAGTTGCCCTTAGGTCCCTTTTATATCTATCCACTGTCACCTTAAACCCATGTCGTCTAGTTTTGGACTCCCCTACCCTGGGGAAAAGACCTTGGCTGTTCACCCTGTCCACAACCCTCATGATTTTATAAACCTCTATAAGATCGCCCCTCAGCCTCCAATGCTCCAAGGAAAACAGCCCACCCTATTCAGCCTCTCCCTTTAGCTCAAAGCCAAAAACAAGGCAACATCCTTATAAATCTTTTCTGCACCCATTCAAGTTGAACAGCATCTTTCCTATAGCAGGGAGACCAGAAATGCACTCAGTATTTCAAAAATGGCCTAACCAATGTCCTGTACAGCCACAGCATGACCTCCCAACTCCTATACACAATGTACTGACCAATAAAGACAAGTGTACCAAACACCTTCTTCAGTACCCTGTCTAGCTGTGACTGCACCTTCAAAGAACTATGAATCTGCATTTCAAGGTCTTTTTATTCAGCAATACTCCCCAGGACCCTACTGTTAAGTGTATAAGTCCTACCCTGATTTGCCTTACCAAAATGCAACACCTCACAGTTACCTAATTTAAATACCATCTGTCACTCCTCAGCCCATCAGCCCATCTGATCAAGATCCCAGTGAACGCTGAGATTGCCTTCTTCACTGTCCACTATACTACCAATTTTGGTGTCACGTGTAAACCTATTAACCATTCCTCTTATATTCACATCTAAATAATTTACACAAACAATGAAAAGCGGTGGACCCAGCTCCGATCCTTGTGGTACACCTCTGGCTACAGGCCTCCAGCCCGAAAAACAACCCACTACCACCGTTCAGAGACAGTAAGGACAGCTGATGCTGGAGTCAGAGATAACACAGTGTGGAGCTGGAGGAACACAACAGGTCAGGCAGCATCAGAGGAGCAGGAAAGCTGATGTTTCAGATCTTCTGAAGGTTTTCTGAAGAAGGGTCCTGACCCAAAATGTCAGCTTTCCTGCTCCTCTGATGCTGCCTGACCTGCTGTGTTCCTCCAGTTCCACAATGTGTAACCTCTACCACCATCCTCTGCCAACATTGTATCAATATTGTATAGCCAATATTGTATCCAATCGGTAGCTCTCCCGTATTACATACTAACCAGTCTATCATGTAGAATCTTGTCAAATGCCTTGCTAAAGTCCATACAGATAACATCCACCAGTCTGCCCTCATCAATTGTGTTCGTCACTTCTTCAAAAAACTCAATCAAGTTAGTGAGACACAATTTCCCAAACACAAAGCCATGTTGACTACTTTTGATCAGGCCTTGCCATTCCAAAAACACGCAAATCCTATCCCTCAGAATGCCTCTGACAACTTACACACCAGATACGTCAGACTCACTGGTCTATAGTTCCCTGGCTTTTCCTTAATACCTTTCTTAAAAAATGGCACCAGATTAGCCACCCACCAGTCTTCCAGCACCTCACCTGTGGGGCCCAGCAATCACATCCCTAGCTTCCCACAAAGTTGTGGGATACACCGGATCAGGTCCTGGGAATTTATCTATCTCAATACATTTTAAGATGTCCAGCACCTCCTCCTCTATAATATGGACACTTTTCAAGATATCATTGTTTATTTCTCCAAGTTCTGGAGCTTCCATATCCTTCTCTACAGTAAATACTGATGCAAAATACTCATTTAGTATCTCACCCATCTCCTGCAGTTCCACTCACGGAACGCCTTGTTGATCTTTAAGGGGCCCTATTCTGTCTCTAGTTACTCTGTTGCCCTTAATGTATTTGTAGAATCTCTTTGGATTCCCCTTAACCCTATTTGCCAAAGCTACCTCATGTGCCCTTTTCTGCCCTCCTGATTTCCCTCTTGAGAATACTCCTACTGCCCTTACTCTCCTTGAGGGATTAATTTTATCCCCACAGTCTGTAACTTTTCATGACCAGAGCCTCAATTTCGCTAGTCATTTAGCATTCCCTACACATACTAGCCTTGCCCTTCACACTAATAGGGATGTCCTGCCTCTGGACTCTCGTTATCTCATTTTTGAAGGCCTCCCACTTTCCAATCTTCCCTTTACCTGTAACTAGCCTCTCCCAATCAACTTTTGAACGTTCCTGCCTTATTGGCCTTGCACCAATTTAGAACTTTAACTCTTATATCAGGTTTATCCCTTTCCATGGCTATTTTAAAACTAATAGAATTATGATCACTGGCCCCAAAGTACTCACTCACTGACTTAATCACTTGTCCTGCCTTATTTCCCAAGAGACAGTCAGGTTTTGCTCCTTCTCTAGTAGGTACATCCACATAATGAATAAGAAAATTTTCTTGTACACACTTAACAAATTCCTTTCCATCCATGCCCCTAACACCAGGGCTGTCCAAGTATATGTTTGGAAAATTAAATTCCCCTACCAGTACAACCCTATCATTTGTACAGATATCTGAGATCTCCTTATAAATTTGCTTCTCAATTTCCCACTGGTCGTTGGGGAGGTCTATAGTACAATAAGGTGATCATCCCTTTCTTATTTCTCAGTTGTACCCGAATAACTTCACCGGACATACTCTCAGGAATATCCTCCTAAAGTATAGCCGTAATGTTATCACAACCAAGAACGCCAGTCCGTCCCGTCTCTTGTCCCTCTTTCTATCCTTTGTCACTTCTTAGCCTAAGTCTGAATACTATGGTTGAATTAGATGAAAGGTATTTTGCGCCTGATAGAAGGGTAGGTTTGACATGACAGAAAGGAGGTGGGGGTTAATTCTGATGTCCATGGTTAAACCATCAGCAGCTTTCCCACCATGGCTTGTAGTATGCTAAGGGGGTGATGAGAGTTGAGAAGGGGCATCAAGCAGGATATTACTAAATGTTATTGACAATACCAGAAGCGAGTGCTCTGAAGCGCATTCACCTCGTAATGCAGCAATACTTCAGTTGTGCCTGTTCACTGCAGTTTGTGTTCAGCTTCTTGAGGTGGGTGCACTTGTCCTGCCTGAGAGAGGCCAAAACGTCGGTGATTGTGTTATACAGTGATGTGGGTTTAAAAGCTGGAGAACTGCAAGAGATCAATGTGAGGGGGGTAACTGTGTCCTGACTGCCAGGGACTGCTGGTGACTGAATGATGGGAATGTGGTGTGTTGAGCATTCTGAGAGTTTATCTGTGCAGTCTGTAAAAATAAACATTCAGGATACACCCACTGAATTTGATAACTGGTCTGGAGTCATTGAAGTACTCGTTGCACTGCAGTCAGATCCTTTGGATCAGGCAGTGGGCATTGTATTTCCTGGCCACCAACTCCATTCCTATTCTGAAGATGTTCTCTTGTGAACTTCCTGGTTCCTTGCAGAAGTATGACCATTGTACTACTGTTGACATCCATCCCAAAAGCCAGCGGCTTTGCATCTGGAAACCCTGCGAGGCCTCTCTCAATCTCTGCCATGGAGCATCATTTTAGCTTCTACTCGTGGTCACCTGCATTAAAAACAGTTGACAGGAAATTCCTTTTAATGAATGCAGCTCCTCTTTAAAAGGGACAGGCTACCTATAAGAAGTCCGGGAATCTGGAACACACTCATGCTACTAGGTCCCATGCTGAATGTTTAGCTCCAGTTGTGTGGCTTGCACTGGGCTGAATAGTACATTAATGCAGATGAAGTTTTCTCCCCACTTCAGCGGTGTGTGAGGTCTGCATCGATGGTGGCTTCTGGGTATTCCAGCGTTCGTCATTTTAACCAGCTTTCCCCAAATTGAAATTGACCTGAGATGAATTTTGCCTTAATTTTTACCTATTTTTCCTTCTTATCTATAACTTAATTCATTAATACTGGTGCCGTGGTGTGGGGACATAAAACGTTTAACAGTGATAACAAGGTGCGGGGCTGGATGAACACAGCAGGCCAAGCAGCATCATAGGAGCAGGAAAGCTTGACGTTTCGGGCCTAGACCCTTCATCAGAAATGGGGGAGGGCAAGAGGGTTCTGAAATAAATAGGGAGAGAGGGGGAGGCGGATAGAAGATGGATAGAGGAGAGGATAGGTGGAGAGGAGGCATACAAGTCGAAGAGGCGGGGATGGAGCCAGTAAAGGTAAGTGTAGGTGGGGACGTAGGGAGGAGATAGGTCAGTCCAGGGAGGATGGACAGGTCAAGGGGGCGGGATGATGTTAGTAGATAGGAGATGGGGGTGGGGCTTGAGGTGGGAGGTGGGGATAGGTGAGAGGAAGGACAGGTTAGGGAGGTGGAGATGAGCTGGGCTGGTTTTGGGATGAGGTTGGGGGAGGGGAGGTTTCGAAGCTTGTGAAATCCACATTGATACCATTGGGCTGCAGGGTTCCCAGGCTGAATATGATTTGCTGTTCCTGCAGCCTTCGGGTGGCATCACTGTGGCATTGCAGGAGGCCCAGGATGGACACGTCGTCTGAGGAATGGGAGGGGGAGTTGAAATGGTTTGTGACTGGGAGGTGCAGTTGTTTGTTGCGAACTGAGAGCAGGTGTTCTGCAAAGTGGTCCCCAAGCCTCCGCTTGGTTTCCCCGATGTAGAGGAAGCCACAATGGGTACAGCGGATGCAGTATACCACATTGGCAGATGTGCAGGTGAACATCTGCCTGATGTGGAAAGTCTTCTTGGGGCCTGGGATTGGGGTGAGGGAGGAGGTGTGGGGGCAGGTGTAGCACTTCCTGCGGTTGCAGGGAAAAGTGCCGGGTGTGGTGGGGCTGGAGGGGAGTGTGGAGCGGACAAGGGAGTCGCGGAGGGAGTGGTCCCTCCAGAAGGCAGATAAGGGTGGGGAGGGAAAAATGTCTTTGGTGGTGGTGTCAGATTGCAGATGGCAGAAGTGTCGGAGGATGATGTGTTGGATCCGGAGGTTGGTGGGGTGGTACGTGAGGACGAGGGGGATTCTTTTTTGGTTATTATTGCGGGGACGGGGTGTGAGGGATGAGTTACGGGAAATGTGGGAGACACGGTTGAGGGCGTTCTCGACCACTGTGGGGGGGAAGTTGCGGTCCTTGAAGAATGAGGACATCTGAGATGTACGGGAGTGGAATGTCTCATCCTGGGAGCAGATGCGGCGGAGGCGAAGGAATTGGGAATAGGGGATGGCATTTTTTCAGGAAGGTGGTTGGGAGGAGGTGTATTCCAGGTAGCTGTGGGAGTCAGTGGGCTTGAAATGGACATCGGTTTCTCGGTGGTTACCCGAGATGGAGACAAAGAGGTCCAGGAAGGAGAGAGAAATGTTGGAGATGGTCCAGGTGAACTTCAGGTTGGGGTGGAAGGTGTTGGTGAAGTAGATGAACTGTTCGAGCTCCTCGTGGGAGCACGAGGCGGCGCCGATACAGTCATCAATGTAACGGAGGAAGAGGTGGGGTTTAGGGCCAGTGTAGGTATGGAAGAGGGATTGTTCCATGTAACCTACAAAGAGGCAGGCGTAGCTTGGGCCCATGCGGGTACCCATGGCCACCCCCTTTGTCTGTAGGAAGTGGGAGGAATTGAAAGGGAAGTTGTTGAGGGTGAGGACGAGTTCGGCTAAGCGGATGAGGATGTCGGTGGTGGGGGATTGGTCAGTTCTGCGGGACAGGAAGAAGCGGAGGGCCTTTAGGCTATCAGCATGGGGAATACAGGTGTATAGGGACTGGACGTCCATAGTAAAAATGAGGTGTTGGGGACCGGGGAATTGGAAGTTCTGGAGGAGGTGGAGGGCGTGGGTGGTATCACGGACATAGGTAGGGAGTTGCTGGACCAAGGGGGTGAAAATGGAGTCTAGGTAGGTGGAGATGAGTTCGGTGGGGCAGGAGCAGGCGGAGACAATGGGTCGACCAGGGCATTCAGGTTTGTGGATTTTAGGAAGGAGATAGAAGCGGGCGGTGCGGGGTTGTGGAACGATGAGGTATCCTCTCCTCTATCCATCCTCTATCCGCCTCCCCCTCTCTCCCTATTTATTTCAGAACCCTCTTCTCCTCCCCCATTTCTGATGAAGGGTCTCAGCCCGAAACGTCAAGCTTTCCTGCTCCTATGATGCTGCTTGGCCTGCTGTGTTCATCCAGCTCCACACCTTGTTATCTTGGATTCTCCAGCATCTGCAGTACCTTTTATCTCTGATAAAACTTTTAACAGTATTCTTTTGTAAAAATACATGTGACAATAAATTGCTATTCTATGTGACCAGGTGCCAATTGCTTGTAAAAAAGAACACTCTGCACCAAAAATGACAGCTATTGAATTTTTCACCAATGGGTTCACTCAGGAACTTTTGTCAGAAAGCAAGTGTCTATTTCAGACAGGCAGCTTGTTAAATAATACTGAGCCAAATTTGAGAGTTCCCGTTGTTTTTCTGACTCAGCGGTTCTGTGGAAGGCCGATCTTATTTGGATTCCATGAGCCCTCTTCCCCTTTTGGTTGCTTCAAACAGTTTGAGACTGTGAAAGGTAAACATTTGTATTTTAAATAGTCAGGCTTTCTAAAGGAAGAATTTGCATGTTCCATTCACGCACCTAATTTTGAAAGCCTACCTTTTTTGGTCAGGCAGAGAGGTCTAAACTGTACAGAAGTCAAGTTTGCATACTTCATATCATTATAATTTAAGATTGTTTGGCAATTCAGACTTATATTAGTTTTCCATGTTCAATAATGACACGGTGGACTAAATTCTTAATGCATTAAATTATGAGCAGTATGAATGTAAAAGCATACAAATTAGGAGAGGACCAGGCCACTCGGCCCCTTGAAGCATTTCATGTACCCTTAAATATTCAGTTTCCAGTCATTTTCATCTTGTAGTCACGTATCTGTAATGGCTATTTATTTCTATTTGCACTCTCAATTCTTGTTTTGTTATGAATACTATGTACATTCAAATATCACCTTTAGTCTTGTCTTTTTACTAATTTTGTAACCTTTATTCCTAACTACTCTTGCACTCTTAGGGTTGCACACTCTGTGCTTTCCTATCATCTCTGACCACAATTTCCCTTACTGTGAACTTGCTATCTTCCATCACCTTCTCAATACAATTGATCTATCCTTCCTAAACTTGATCCCTTTCCTCCACTTTTTAGGTTAAAGCTCCCTTCACTGCCCTAGTTATATAATTCACCAGAGCACTGGTCCAAACATGCTTCAGTAACCATGCTTCATGCTTCATGTAACCATTCCAAGGTTATATCTTCCAACACAGTGGCCAGTACCCCAGGAGTCAAAACCCATTTCTCCCACACCAATTGATGAATGGTATATATTTATACAGGTGCCATTTTGGAAGTTGTCATGGTAATATTTGAGATATTTCACCATTTGCAAAAACAATATGTTTCAATGACTGTGATTCCTTAAACTGAGTGTCAAAACTTAAGGACTTAATGGCAAGATATGTATTTATAAAGTAGTCAAACAAGTTAAACATCAAACTACAAATCCTTCCCACACATGCCAATACAGGCAGTAGGAAATTTTTACGTTTGAAAGAAAGTTGAGACTATACCGTCGCTGTCTAGAGCTCCAAACTAGAACATGCATGGAAAAAGTGCATGCTGCCACAGAAACTGGCATATATCTGAGTGTGTTGTAACAGGCACACATTTTTGTAGCTTCCCCTTCAACGCACCCATACTTTTCAACTTAATTACTCCATTTGGTAACAAGTTCTACTTACTGTATAAACAATGGGTATAAATGTTTCTCTTGAATACTGTATTGGATTTATTAGTGACAGTTTTACATTTATGACCCTAGTGTCTACAATAAATAAATGATTGACTAATCTACCAGTTCAGAGGTGTTATCACGTATCCTTCAAGCAGGTGGGACTTGAAACCAGGCCCCCTAGTTTAGATAACAAGCATGGGGCTGGATGAAC
>JAHRHZ010000054.1:20198291-20272475 GCA_024137785.1 Ginglymostoma cirratum
GCAAACACAGCAAAGGAATTTTCTGATGAAGGGTTTAGGCCCGAGACGTCAAGTTTTCCTGCTCCTATGATGCTGCTTGACCTGCTGTGTTCATCCAGCCCCATGCTTGTTATCTCGGATTCTCCAGCATCTGCAGTACCTTTTACCCCTAGCTTAGACATAGGTATGTTATCACTGCACCACAAGATTGCTTATCAACTTGCTTATATAATGGGAAGCAGATTTCTGTCAGCTACATTTAGAATTTATTAACTCCTCCTAAAAGGTGGGAGTAGATTCATGTGAAGCACTAACATTGAATGGCAGAATTTGGAGACTGGAAAGGTTTTATCTTGAAGGAAACAGGTTAAAACCTAATTTGAATTTACTACCTTATTTTCGTTATTTCTTTGAAAAATTATAGGTGTCAAAATAGCAAAATGAAATATGACTAAAACATGAGGTGAGGAAGAAACATCTTTAGAAGAAATTCCCATCTTCTATTTCAAGAGCTTAACTCATGTATGGATATGTAATTCATCCCTTAGAATAGGAGTATATTTGTCATTACTTTCCTGTGCAATTAATTTCTTCAAGCAGATATACTTCCAAGACTGGATGGTCAGTGACTTGGAGGAAAAATTTCAGGTGGTGGTGTTCCCATGCATCTGCTTTCCTTGCCTTTCTGAGTGGCAATGGTTGTGGCTTTGGAAGGTGCTTTCTAAGGGGCCTTGTTAAATTTCTGCAGTGCATCCTGTTGATAGGGCACGTTGCATTAATAGTTAAGGAAATGAATGTTTGTGGATATGATTCCAATACCGTGGTTGCTTCGTTGTGGATGGTGTCAAACTGAAGGTGCACTCACTCAGATAAATATCAAGTACTCCATCACACTCCCAGTTGATGCCTTATAGGTGCTGGACAGGCTTTGAGAAGTCTGGAGGTGAGTTACTTACTGTAGGATTTCTAACCTTTGTTGTGCTCTTGTAGCCATGATATTTACATGGTTAGCCTAGCTCAGCTTCTGGTCAGTGGTAACCCCCAGGATGCTGATAGTGTGGGATTCAAAGGTGATGAATTGAATGTCAAAACATTCTCTTTTATTGGAGGTGGTCATTGCCTGGCATTTTTGTGACGTGAATGTTACATGCCACTTGTCAACTGGATAACTTCATATTTTTCCAAATCATATTCCATTTGACATGATCTTGCTAATTCACTAGGGCAGTCTAATCCTCCTGAAGCTGCTTATATCTTCCTCATAACACACATTCCCACTTAGCTTTGTGTTGTTCACAAATCTGTCAATTTTACAGTTGGTCCCCACCTCCAAATCATTGATATGTATTGTAAACAGCTGGGGCCCAAGTACTGATCCTTGTGAGTATCCCACTAGTCACATTCTGTTTTTGTTAGAATGATGTACTTATTGCTACTCTGTTTCTGTCTGTCAGTCAATCATTAAACAATGTCAATACATTTCCTCCTATCCCATGCGCTTCAACTTTTCTAACTAGGCTGCTGTGGGGCACTTTATCAAAAGCCTGCTGAGGTGGGTGGCACGGTGGCTCAGTGGTTAGCACTGCTGCCTCACAGCACCAGGGGCCTGGGTTCGATTTTCCCCCCTTGGGCAACTGCCTGTGTGGAGTTTGCACTTTCTCCCCGTGTCTGTGTGAGTTTCCTCCCACAGTCCAAAGATGTGCAGGTTACGTGGATTGGCCATACTAAATTGCTCATAGTGTTCAAGGATGTGTAGATTAGGTGGGTTTGGGGAATGGGTCTGGGTGGGATGTTCTGAGGGCTGGTATGGACTTGTTGGGCTGAAGGGCCTGTTTCCACACTGTAGGGATTCTATGGAAAATCTAAGTATACTATGCCCATTGGCTTCCTTTATGAATTTCATGAGTAATATCTTCAAAAAGCTCCCACAAGTTTGTCAAATATAATTTCCAATTCACAAGTCCATGTTGACTATGCCAATCAGTTCATTAATATCCAAGTGTCTATTTATCATGGCCTTTATAACAGATTTTAACATTTTCCCTGCTGTTGATGTAAGCCTATCGGCCTGCAGTTCCCAGTTTTCCTCTTGCTTCCTTCTTAATAGAATAGAATAGCCTTTACTGTCACATATACTCAATAAATATAGTGAAAAGTTTATATGTTGCCAATTACAGTGCCGACTTAGATATAAAAGTACCTAGGGACATCTTGCTGCTGTCCATACCTCAGAAATCATTCCAGAATCTATGGAAGATAGTCACCCCCAATGCATTGACTATCTCTATAGGCACCTCTTTCAATATTCTGTGATGTAAACCATCATGTCATGGGGATTAATCAACTCTCAGGTCCATTAGTTTCTCCAGCTCAATCCTCTTACTTCAACTTCTCCTTTTCCATTTCTACTTGATCTGTAGTTCTCGGAAATTTATGGGATTTTCCTCAGTGGAAACAGATATAAAATAATGATTTAGACTCTCTGCAAATTCTTTATTCCTCATTATAAATTCTCCTGACTCTGCCTGCGATGGACCAACATTTTGTTTTAGCTAATCATTTCCTTTTTACATACCTATAGAAGCTTTCACAGTCCATTTTTTAAGAGTGCATTCATATTCAATTCACCCTATCCTTATCAATTTCTTGGCTCTCCTTTGTTGTATTCTATAAACCTTCCAATCATCAGATTTACTGCTCTTTCTGGCAACTTTACAGATCTTATTAAATTCTGAAGCAATCCTGAACTTCCTTTGTTAGCCATGGTTGACCGACCATTTTTTGAGTTTTTGCACCCTGGAAGAATGCATTGTTGCTGTAAACCATGTCATAATTCTTTAAAGACTGTCCATTGCCTCAGCCTAGTCAAGCGTTTAAATATAAATTTCCAATCCACCTCAACCAATTTGTGCCACCTGCCTTCATAGTTTCCCTTATGCAACTTTAACACCATTGTTTCGGATTAATCTCCCTCACTTTCAAACATGTGATAAAATTCTATCATATTATGGTCACTCAAAATTATTAAATAGATCTTTTTAAATATATAATATGAGGTGTAAAATAGCATGTTGTCTAGTTGACTTCTTAAATACTGTTCAAGAAACCATTCCTAGCACACCCCAGAAAGCCGTCCTCCACAGCTTTAGTGCTCAATTAATTTACTCTGACTTTATGCAGATTGAAAACATCCATCATAACTGCGTTGTCTGTGTTGCATACATCTCTCATCTCCTGCTGAATACCATGCCCACATGCCCACTACCATTTGGTAGTCAATAAATAACTTCAACAAATGTTTGCTGCCTCTTCCTGTTTCTTAGTTCAGTCCAAACAGATCCCGCACAATGCTTTTCTGAGATCCTTCCTTCCTTTCTTCATTATGTACTTATCCCTTGCCTAATTATCAGTTTAGCCCCACCTAATTTCGTTCTTGTCTGTCCTTCCTAAATATCAAGTATTCTTGAATACTCAGTTCCCAGCCCTGTTCACAATTCAGCCATATTTCTGTAAAGACAATTCGATCAAACCTGGGTACCTTTATTTGTGCCTTTAGGTTGCTGACCTTGTTGTGAACACACTGCTTGTATTCAGTTAGACTTCATCCAATTCTACCTTTCTGACATCACTGTACTTTCAAAATATGCTCAATGCCCAGCCTTGTTTCTCCTTCTCCCATCACCTGAGCATTCTTTCGACTTCCTGTTACTTGCTTTACTTCCGTCCAATTTGGATTTGTCCCCAGGTTCCCATTTCCCTGACAAAAGGGTTTACACCTTTGGCAAAAACACTAACAAATCTCCCTGTGAGAATATCAGTCCCATTTAATTTGCAACCCGGCCAACTTTTACAGATTCCACTTGCCCCAGAACCGGTCCCAATTCCTGAGACAGCTGATGCCTTTCTTCCTGTACCAGTTCTCCAGCCACAAATTCAGTTGATCAATCCTCCTGTTCTTATACTCACTAGCTTTTGGCACTTGGAGTAATCCAGAGATTGCTGCTCTTGAGGTCTAGCTTTTCAATTTACTTCCTGACTTCCTGAAATCTATCTTTAGGACCTCATCCCTCTTCCTACCTATGCCATTAGTATAAATGCGGACCATGGCCTCTGGCTAATAATGCTCACCTGGAAAGATGACCTGCTACTGCTCTGTGAAATCCCTGACCCTGGCATCTGGGAAGCAATGCACCATTCTGAAGTCACGTTTACTGCCACAGAAATGCTTGTCTGATCCCCTGACTATGGAATTGCCCAGTTATACAGATGAAGAGAAATTTCTTCTCTTGGAGGGTAATGAATTTGGAATTGTTTATCACAGAGGTCGTTGAGGCTAGATCGTGAAGCATATTCAAGGCTGACGTAGACATGATTTTGATCATTGAGGGAATCAAGGCTTATGGGGAAATGTCAGGAAAGTGGAATTCAGGATTATCAGAGAAGCCGTGATCTCATTGAATGGTGGTGCAGACTTGATGGCCTGAATGGCCTACTTCTGCACCAATGCCGGATGGTCTTAATCCTCTATAACTATTGCTGTTCCATTCTTCTTCCTTTTCCTGTGTATGACTGAATTGCTTGTAGTACCTTGGGCTCAGGTCTGGCAGCATTCCCCGGGGGAACAATCACCCTCTCTCTAGTTTCCAAAACCAAATACTGATTAGCAAGAACAATTGAACCAGGGGACTCCTGTACTACCTGCTTGGCTTTCATAGACTGCTTGGTAGTCACCCATCTCCTCTCTGTGATGTGAGCACCTCCCCATACATACTATTCATGTAGAGCTCTGCCTTGCAGGTGTACATCAGGAATTCAAGTCACTGCTCAAGTTCTGAAACCTGGAGCTCAAGTTAATGCAGCTGGTGGAACATCACAGAACACATGGTATGTCTATGATTTCATGTATACCACAGGATTTGCACTCCACTTTTCCTTTCTGACCTTCCATTCTATAACTCTAACACTTATCTGTTACCCTTAAAAGTATGAGCTTACTGTGAAAACTTGACAAGATATTACTCTGAAAAAAAGTGAAAAAGTGACGAAAGATTTAAATAGAAACTACATACCCATCTTTCACGCTAAAAGTTTGAAGTACTGACCAATCCTACGCCTTCCCAGCACTTATGGTGGCATTGATGTCAATGCTGGTAGTTCTCTCGATCCATGTCTTATTTCGTTTCTGACATGCCTCTCACTTTTCTGACTTTATTTCTGCCAGTGAACTTTAATTAAAGAGCTGCTTTCCTCCTCTGGCCCAAATTTCCACTTTGATTCAAACTGCAAGAAATCCACTCTATCTCAGTCTCACTCACTCTGTCTGCACGGCTTACACTAATATAGATTGCTTCTGAGGAGTCGCGAATGGTGCTGAACATTGTACAAGCATTGGTGAACATCCCCACTTCTCACCTTATGATGGAGGGAAGGTCATTGATGAAGCAGCTGATGATGCTTGGGCCTAGGACACTACTCTGAGGAACTCCTGCAGAGATATCCTGGAGCTGAGATGACTGACCTTCAACAACCACTGCCAACTTCCTATGTGCCAGGTATCGCTCAAATTAACAGAGACTTAATTTAGATTATAGAATTCCTACAGTGTGGGAACAGGCCCTTCGGTCCAACGAGTCCACTCCGACTCTCAGCACATCCCACCTGGACCCATTCCCCTATAACCCACCTAATCTACACATCCCTCAACACTATGGGCAATTTTTCCATGGCCAATCCACCTAGCCTGCACAACTTTGGACTGTGGGAGGAAACCGGAGCACCCAGAGTAAACACACTCAGATAGAGAGAATGTGCAAACTCCACACAGACAATCGCCCGAGGGTGGAACCGAACCTAGGTCCCTGGCACTGTGAGGCAGTAGTGCTAACCACTGAGCCACCGTGCCGCCCCCAAATCCTATTGAATCCAATTTTGCTCGGGCTTGTGGATGGTAAACTTGGTCAGATATATCCTTGATGTTAAGGGCAGTCCCTCTCACCTTACCTTTGGAATTCAGATCTTTGGTTTACGTTTGTGATGAGGCTGTGATGAGGTCGGCAGCTAAGTGGTCCTAGTGGAACCCAAACTGGGCATCAGTGAATAGTTTATTGCTAAGCAAGTGATGCTTAATAGCACTTTTCATTACACAGAAGTATTGTTGTGCAGAAAGAGGCCATTGGGCCCATCATGCCTGCATTGGACAACTTTGATCACTTTACTGATGATTGAGAGTAGTCTGACGTGATAGTAATTGGCTGGGTCAATCTGTTTTGCTTCTTGTGTACAGGGCGTACCTGAGCAATTTCTATTTTTGTGCTCCCTAGAACTTTACCCCGAAATGATTTTCCCAGTGATAATCTCAGTCCGCATTTACCTCCCCCTTTGTCATCTATATTGATGGGCAGTTATAGTGTGGGATGTTCCAAGTGTTTTGAAAGCCACTGCTGGTGGATGATGTGGAAATGGCAGAGGCAGATGATAGATGGTGAGCTGGGCATTCAGCCTACCCAGTTAAACCAAGGGTTTTATGCCTCCAAAATAGCTGTGCCACTTTCACTGTAATGTTCCTGCTAAATGCTTGTATTTTCTTTTAGATGTCAAAGAATGTTTGTTCCATCCAGCAGCATAAATTATCTTTATATTTCCTTGTTGGGGCTTTGTTTGTTGTAATACCTGAGTAAATTGAGTGAAGTTTGAATCAGACACAACCCAACCAGACATTCTTCTAAATATACTGGGGTCTTATATATGTCGTTGGATGCCCACAATGCTCTCTGTTACAGCGTTCCATAATTTTAACTCAGTAACAGTAAAGGAACAGTAATATGGCTTTAAGTCAGGATGATTTACTGCTTGGAGGGCAATTTGCAGGTGCTGCTGCCTTGTCCTCATCCTTCTCAGTAGTGCAGGCTGTGGATATGTTGAAGGAGCTTGGCTGAGTGCTGCAGTGCACCTTGTAGATTGTACACACTGCCGACACTGTTCACTGATGGTAGAGAATGGAGATGTTTGAGGCAATGGATGAGACGCCAATCAAGTGGGCTGCTTTTACCTGGATGTGTCAAGTTTCTTGAGTGTTATTGCAACTGCTCTCATTGCAGATAAGTAGAGAGTATTTCATCACACTCCTGATGAGAGGTATGGTGAAAAATGGAATCTCAGACAGTAAGGTGATGGGGGGTGGGGTGGGGGTCACGGAGTTGGTGTGCTTGTGGGGAATGTGTAAGGAGCATGAAGCATAAGTTCAGCACTGCTACCTAATACCCCCTTTAGAGCCTTGTTTAACTTGGCATGCTATATTAACATTCAGTCCTTTGATGTCAAGCTAATGGTGGGTGTGCATATCTCTACCTCTTTAGGATATAAAAAATATCAAAGGGTGCAATATATATTGAAAGAAGCAGGGCTATAAAGATCTATAAGCCGCAATCTGCTTTTTATATTTTATAGCAGGATGTTAATATCTAAGATGAGTTGAATACAAGCCATTTAATTTTGTTTAAATGTAATAGAAAAAACAAAAACACTGAACTTTAGAAGCAATTAAATGGCTCATTAAAATAGACTGGAGAACATCTGCCAACTTGGTAAATCCTCAGTTACTATAGATCGTTGTTTACCTCCTAACTTCAAGGTAAGTGAACCGGTGACTGATATTAAACGCGATGCAGTGGACGATGTGATTGTGGGAGGGTGGTCATCACAGCTGCTGCACAGAACTGTAGGAGTTCTTCAAGAAACACCCTCAACCCAACGCACTCCATTTGCTTCAACAATTAGGTCAGTTTTCTTTTTGAGGTCAAACTTAATAAAACACCGGGATGAAACTGAAACTTGAAGTGCAAAGTAATTGGTTCTGTTTGACACACAAAATATCCATTGTGAGGTAGAAACTGGATGGGTCATAGTAATGCACAGTATGGATAAAGGTCGTTCTGCCCATTGTGTCCATGCCAGGTTTACAGCATTCTTATGTGCAATAATGGATGAGCAACCAGTATTGGACTTGCCAGCAGTGCTAACAATGCCACCTGCTGCAGATACCAAATGGAGACAGGAGTAAAGCATACATCCAGCAAAAGAATGATACTGAGCCCTTGAACCATAGGCTGCTTGCTGACTGAACTGTGTAATTGACACTATTGGCATCTTACAGCAATAAAGGATGGTGTTGTGATGGTAATGTTACTGAATTGGTAAATCAGAGGCGCCAGCTAGTGTACTGGTGATATGGATTCACCATGGAAGTTGATGGATTTTAAATGTGACATCGCCTCTTGAGCAAATCATTCAGTTCAAGGGAAATTAGAGATGGATGACAATTACTGGCCTTGCCTGTGATTTCATGATTCCCATGAAAGAATAATAGAACTCCAGAAATCACAACTATCAGGACCCACGTGAAGGAAATAATTCAGTCTGATTTGCTTATTCTGGTTTACAAGTCTACATTTCTTCCTTCATCAATTCGAGTAGCCTCTAGATAAACAGTCTGGGAGATGATACTTCTATAACTTGTTTTAACATAGCACCTGTAACAGAATAAAACATCCCAAGGGGCTTAATTGAGATATTATAAAGCGAAAAATAAAATTGAGCCACATAGGCCATTCAGCCCCTCATGCCTGTTCCACCACCAATGAGGTCAGGGTGATATGTGGCCTAACTCCATATACCTGCCTTTGGCCCACATCCCTAATACTTCTGTTTAACAAAAACGTATCTACCTCAGATTTAAAACTGACAACTGACCCAGCATCTACTGCCATTTTGTGGAAGAGATTTCCAAACATCAATCATCCTTTGTGTGCTGAACTGCTTCCCAACATCTCTCCTGAATGGCCTGTATCTAGTTCTCAGGCTATGCCTCCATGGTTATCTTTATCTCCCTTGTCTTTTCTGTTGATATCTTGAAGATCAGATCATTCTCTTAACCTTCTAAATTCAAGACGAACCGTCCAAGTTTGAAAAATCTTTACTCAGAAGTTAGTCCCTAAAGCCCAGGTATCATTCTTGTAAACCTACATTGTACACCATCCAAGGCCAATATGTCCTTCCTAAGGTGTGGTACCAGATTTGCTGATAGTACTCCAAGTGGGGTCTAACCAGAGTTTTGTGTAACTGCAGCATGACATCTGCATCCTGAGAGTCCAGTCCTCTAGATGCAAAAGCCAGCATTTCATCAACATTCTTGATTATTTTCTGCACCTGGTCATGACATTTTAAAGATCAATGCACTGAACTCCAAGTTTGTTTGAACATTCACAGCATTTAACTTCATAACTTGATCTATCCTCTTTTGGTCCAAGATGGATAACCTGACATTTTAAGGTTTTGGAGTAGATTTGTAGCTCAGGCTGTGGATGTTGAGGTTGGTTGGCTCGCCGAGCTGGTTTGTTGTTCCACAGACGTTTCATTACTGTGCTGGGTAACATCATCAGTGCAGCCTCCGATGAAGCTTTGATGTGTTTTCCCGCCTGGTTTTTAAACTCTGGAGTCCGTTGAGCTGGATTGCCTTACTTCCGGTTTTCCTTCGTAGTGGAATGTACACGGAGTCGAGTTCTATGTGTTTATTGAAGGCTTTCTTCGTGGAGTACCAGGCTTCTCGGAATTCCCGAGCCTGTCTCTGCTTAGCTTATCCCAGGATTTTGGTGTTGTCCCAGTCGAATTGGTGGTTCTCCTTATCCATGTGGATTGAGATGAGCGAGTATTGGTCGTGTCTTTTTGTAGCCAGTTGGTGTTCATGTACCCTTGTTGTTAGTTTCCTTCCTGTTTGTCCGATGTAGTGTTTCTCTCAGTCTCTGCAGGAGATCTTATAGATGACATTGGTCCTGTCCATGGCAGGGAGTGGGTCTTTAGTTCAGGTGAGCAGTTGTCGTAGTGTTGATGTGGGCTTGTGTGCCACTCTCATGCCCAGCAGTCGTAGGAGTCTTGTGGTTAGTTCTGATGTGTTCCTGATGTAGGGTAGTGTGATGAGTGTGTTGGGGCGTGTAGTATCTTCCTGATATTGTTCGTGTAGGCATCTTCTGATCCAGTTTTTTGGATATTCATTTCTCTTGAAAATCTGGAAGAGGTATTCTTCTTCCTCTTTGCGTAGTTCTGTGTTGCTGCAGTGTGTCGTTGCCTGTTTAAAAAAGTGTTCGCACGCAGCTTCATTTGTGTGTGTTGAAGTTCAGTACCTGGTCCGTGTGTGTGGCTTTTCTGTGTACTTTCGTTTGGAGTTCCCCATTTGTCTTGAGCCATTTGTCACGGTAGAGCACAAGACAAATCATCAGAGGCTGCACTGATGATGTTACCCAGCAGGGTAATGAAACATCTGCGGAACAACAAATCAGCTCAGCGAGCCAACCAACCTCAACAACCTGACACTTACTTACACTGAATTCCATCTGTCTCAGTTTTGCCCATTCACCTAATCTATTAATTTGTAATATTATGCTATCGTCTACACTGTCTAACAATGCCAGCTAGCCTTGTGCCATTAGTAAATTTGGATATATGACTTTCTATGTCATTATCCGAATGATTAATAAATAATATGAATAATTGAGGCCCTAACACAGATCCTTGTGGGATACCTCTAGTTACATCCTGCCGATTTGAGTATCTACCCATAAATCCTACATTCTGTCACCTACCACTCAACCAATTCCCAGCCAATACAGTAATTTGTCCTCAATCCCATTGGCACTTACCCCTTATGTATGACTTTATCCAGTGTCTCCTGGAAATCCACAGAACCAACATTCCTGAGCTAGCAACCGCTAGGAATTACAGGAGACCAAATATCTTGCAGGAGGACTGGAGGAGGTTTCAGATATAGGGAGGGAGAAGGTACTAGATGGATTTGAAAGCAACAATAAGAATTTTAACTTTGAAGTGATTGTTTAATTGGGATCCAGTGTAGGTCAATGTGCGTAGGGTGATGTGTGAATGACATTCAGTGTGAATTAGGACAGAGGCAAATCAGGGTTGGGGACTGGTTTGGGGGCCTCCAGATGCGATGCCATTGCCCATGGCAGTTTCAAATCCCAGCGCAATTCCTGGAAAGTATCAGGACTTTGCATGGTCCTGATCTGCAACTCCTGTCTGTGCTGCTGTAATGACTGTCTCCCTATCAGAAGGACCTGGCCAATGTGGTTTTGGGTGATGCTGTTAAGGGATGGCTTGGATGTGAGAAAAAGATGGGTCTTGGGATGGATACTTGGAGAGAACAGAAGTAACAGTGCGTGATTTGATTTTGCTTTGATTTATTATTGCCACATGTACCAGGGTACAGTGAAAAGTCATGTTTTACATGCACTACAAGCAGATTATACTATTACAAAGGGTAATAGAACAGAGTGAAGAATACAATGTTACAGCTGCAGAGAAGGTGCACAAAGATCAAGATCAACAGTAAATTTAAAGTTTGAGAGGTCCATCAGAAGTCTAATAAGAGTAGGGAAGAAGTTGTTGAATCTGTTGTATGTGTGTTTAAGTTTTTGTATCTTCTGCCCAACAGACGAGCTCGGAAGAGATTATTACTGGGGTGGGAGCGGTCTTTGATTATGTTGGCTGCCTTCCTGAAACAGCGAGAAGTATAGATGGAGTCAATAGACTGAAGGCTGGTTTGTGTGATAGACTGGACTTTGTTCGTAACTCTCTGTAATTTCTTACGGTCCTGGGCAGAGCAGTTGCTATACCAAGCCAGAATGCATCCTGATAAAATGGGAATGGAAGCCAATCCTCTGGCTTAATGGTTAAAAATGGAAGCAGTTGAGTGTGCTATCCCACCTAACAGAATGACAGTGCAGAAATACTGGAGGAATGTTGTGTTAAAATATTGCATCACAGGCTACAGGCAGGTCAGGAGGGTGGAAAGTGGTCATTTATCTTTGTTACATAGGGGTCACTCATGGCTTCAGCTGTTGATCTTTTGATAGGAGCTCCTTAGTACTGTGAAATTGGCTAAACCTGATTAGAGAGAGATTCAGCTGTGGTGTTTTGGTAAAGATGAGCACTAACTTGTGTGAGTGACAATAATCTTAAGGGCTTTAGAGAGGAAAGGAAGGTTGACAATGGGATGCTAATTTGCAAAATAAAATAGGTCTAAGTTTTATTGTGGAGAGGGGTAATGGCAATAAATGTGAAGGAGTAAGGACTATACTCTGAGGAGAATGAACTGTTAACAATGTTAGTTGACAATGGAGTCAAGAAAGAAAGTTTTAAAAAAATCTTCCACAGTGGCTCAGGGGTTAGCACTGCTGCCTCACAACGCCAGGGACCTGGGTTCCATTCCACCCTCAGGGAACTGTCTGTGTGGAGTATGCACATTTTCCCCGTGTCTGCGTGTGTTTCCTCCGGGTGCTCCGGTTTCCTCCCACAGTCCAAAGATGTGCAGGCTAGGTGGATTGGCCATGGAAAATTGCCCGTAGTGTCTGGGGATGGGTCTGGGTGGGATACTCTGAGGGTTGGTGTGGACTTCTTGGGCCGAAGGGCCTGTTTCCACACTGTGGGGAATCTATGATTCTGGAACGTGAGCGTTTTGGCTAGACCAGCATTTCTTGCTCATACCTAATTGCTGTGGAGAGGGTGGTAGTGAGCTGCTTTGTTAAGTCACTTGAGTCCTTGTCAGGACGTCCACAATGCTGTTAGGGAGTTTCAGGATTTTGACCTAGCAACAGTGAAGGAATGGCTGTACATTTTAAAGTTAGGATGGTGATTGGCTTGGAGGGGAATTTGCAGGTAGTTTTGTTTCCAAGTAACAGCTGCACTTGTCTTTCTGGATGCTGGCGCTCTTGGATTTGAAGGAGCCTTGACATGTTGCTGCAGTGCACCTTGTAGCTGGTACACACTGCTGCCATTGTACATACATAAAGACGGGAGTAAATGTTTAAGCTGGGTTGCTGATTAAGCAGACCCTTTTTCCCCGAAACATCTTTTCCTAATGACTGTCGTAACATCAGCCCTTTGAGTTTTACATCTCTGCAAATGGGCTTGATCATTTTCCTTATAGTCTTATTCCTTCAAGGAGATGAAGAATCAGAAGGAACTCTAATGTATCTTCTGGAAGCTAGTTACATTCTGGGAAACTATTGCTTTTCAGACAAGGAAACCCAGGGGCCAAAAACATAGAACATAGAACATAGAACATTACAGCGCAGTACAGGCCCTTCGGCCCTCGATGTTGCACTGACCTGTGAAACCAATCTGAAGTCCATCTAACCTAACAGAAAGGATAGAGGATATATAATCACAAACAATTGAATTAAATTAACATTGCTGATCAGGATTTAAAGTTGGCTTTATTTCATAGATAACTGAACAAGCCAAGTGGTTAGTACCATTTATTGGTGAGTGGAAACTACACATTACTCACTTATACAGACTTTCCAAAAACGGCACTTCCAACCAAACCATTTTGATTCTACCCACTGCATCTGTAAACCATGGACAGCAGCAAGTCCCGATCTGTGCGAAACTGGCAGTAATTGACATTATCTAGTTCTTACACCAGCTCCCATACAGTTTCAAGGGGAGGTCATCAGCATTGTATCAGCATTGTGAATCAAGACCAATATCATTTGAGGCAATTATCTGCAAGTAACATTGGTGGAAATCGGTTTGTGACTTTTCATTGCCCCATGAACTCATTAAATGAAATGTGGTATTCCTAATCCTCAGAGGCGACCAACAAAATTAAAGTTTCACAAATGTTAAGGTCCTAAGTAGTTATTAGACAACTTTAACACACAGGCGCCACATTTCTTTGACAGATGTGGCTTATGATTTACTTTGATCTTGCTGTAAATGCGTGCCACTATAATACCATATCCTTTTGTTTTCAGTCTCCCTCTGCTTATCATTGTTTGCATGTTCCTTTGTAGATGATGTTACATAAGATAAGTGATAAGGAAGAGATCGAGCCCTCTGATCAACTTTACCTGCATTTTACAAAGTCGGACTGTTGATTATTTTATTCATTAACCCAGCAACAAAGGGAATTCATCACTTCAGACTGTTTTTAATGAATATACCAGTGGTTTCATTTAGGCCATAAAATTGAACTCAGAAGCATTACTGCTCAGTGGCTTCATTGTTTAAAGATTGTCTTTGAAAAAGTAGTTTAATCATTAAAGGGACGTAGGCACATTTTTATTGAGGGTCATGGTGATGAACAGGTTCAAGTTGGGATTGGTTTTGCATTATTTTGATCTTATCGCTGTTACAGTACAATAGTTCCATGTAACATGAAAATGATTTTTTAAAATATGGAATAAAATTACTCTTGATCTTCACAAGCCTTTATCCTGAGCCAAGCATAATGTTTCTGAGATTTGAAGGTTGTTATTCTGCTCAGTGGAAATGGTTATCTCAGTAGTTACTGGGTTAGTAGGGGTTGGAGAAGCTGGGATTCCCAAACTCATTGGCTCCCTCTTCATTTTATGCAATGTTTGAAATCATAGTTTCTAACCATACTGTTCTCACAAAAGTGCCATACAGTCATCTATTAGGAGTTAACTGGTAATATTGGAAGCTTATTGTCCATAATGACACTGACTTTGCTATTTATATCCCATCTCTAACCTTTTACAACATTTTACTCTGGTAGGTGTGCAGTTTGCAGTGTTGCAGCATCAGTTGGTGACAGAATTCTCTTTCTGTGGTTGCATGTTGTTAAGAACTAGTAACTATTATGCACCTACAGAGGAAAGGGGCTCTTTATTGAGGACAAAAGTACAAATAGAAAAACTCAGCAGGCCTGGCAGCATCTGTGGAAACAAAGCACAGTTAATGTTTCTGTGATTCATCTTCAGAGCCCTTTATCGGGATAGATTAGAGACTCAGACATTTGCAGCACAGAAAGAGGCCATTTGGCACATTGTGTCCACACTAGTAAATTTAGATTTAACTACATTAATCCCATTTGCCAGCTTTTGGGTCCTTAACCCTCGGAGCTATGACAACAGTGAGTATCTAAATGCTGCTTAAATGTTACGGAGTTTCTGACATCCTTTCAGGCAGTCAGTTCCAGATTTCCCAGGTGAAAATAATTCTCTTTAACTCTCCTCTTAGCCTCTACCTCGTACCTTAAATCTATAACTCCTGGATATTGACTCTCTTACTAATGGAAAAAAAAGTGCCTTTCTATCTACCCTATCCATGCCTGTCATAACCTTAAATACCTCTGTTGGGTATCTTCTGAACCTTCACTGCTCCAAGGTAAGCAACCTTAGTCAGATTTTCTGATGAAGGGTCTAGGCCCGAAACATCAGCTTCCCTGCTCCTCTGATGCTGCTTGGCCTGCTGTGTTCATCCAGCTCTACACCTTGTTATCTAAGATTCTCCAGCATCTGCAGTTCCTACTATCTCAGTCTATTCAATCTTTTGTCATAGTTTACACCCTCTAGTCTAGGCAGCATCTGGTACATCTGCTCTGCACCCTATCAAGTGAATCACATCCTTCTTATGATATGCTGACCAGAACTGCACACAATTACTCCAGCTGTGACCTAACCAGCGTTTTATATAGTTCCAGCAGAACCTCTCTATGGTTGTATTCTGCACTTGGCTAATAAAGGCTAGTAGCCTATTTGCTTTCTGTTCTGTTCTTCCTCCCCCAGAAATGACAGATTAACCTTCACCTTTACAAGCATTTGTTTTTTTTTTCTGGAGCCTTGGAAGCCTTTGTTTCATTATTTGAATGTTGACCAAAACCTTGGGAGGCAGAATGATGCCTTTCCTAAATAAATACCGAAAATGCTCCAAAATACACAGCAGCTGTGGAAATAGAAACAGCGTCAACATTTCATGTCTATCATCCTTTATCAGAGCAGCGAAAATCTGCAAAATATGTGAGGTTCTTACATTGGAAAACATCGCCTTCTATTCCACTCTCATTTTCTAAATAAAGGTGTCGTTACCTGCCTGGGTCCTAGCTATTTCTGCATTTTTGTGAGATTCCAGTGCTACACAGGTATCCCTCCCTATTCCCCATCTCACCCACTCCAAACCCCGTCATCTTTTTCCTGTACATTTGATGAAAGAATTGATTCCTGGTGTTGCTATAAATTGGAAAATTTGATTTCATTTTGACCTTTTCAGCTCCAAGTTTCAGCTATGCCTCTCCTTCAACTTCCTCTCCAGTCTGCCTAGGGAAGGTGGCTTTCTGTTGTGGATGGTATGAGGAGATCCTTTCGCCAGACCAAGACAACCGGGACCTTGGTGGCAGAAGAGGGAAGTGACTAAGGGTTGACAAGCTGGGTCAAGTGCAGAAAGCAGGTAAGTGACCTGTTCCAATCCACCAACATGAGCACCAGGAGCAAATCTTTCAACAGGAGTGTAGTGTGGGGTCATCAGCGATGGACCTATGTGACTGGGCAACCATACCAGAACAGCAAATGGAACATAGAAATTCAAGGAAAAGCATCCAGACATTTGTCTTTGATGTGCTCTTGGAAGAAACATTCGAATGACAGGGCTGTATAAGGACAGACTAGGGGCTGAGAGTTACTCCAAGCTTTATTGTGAGGGAAAAGCAAGCCCACTACAACAGGGTAGGAAAGTGCACAGGAGGAGCTATGTCCAACCACTCGAGGAAGAGGTGATTCTGATAGCAGGTGTGGATGGACTGAGATCCTTGGCAGATGGAAAGGCTAAACCATCTGGTCATAAGGAGGATGAGGTAACCATGAGGTGCCTAGGAAACGACAGCTGGTGTACGTATTCATGGCTGCTGTAACCTTGACATGGGGTTCCAAGTGTATCTACGTGGCTGTAAATGAACAGTGAACACTACAGTATCCTTTTCCTCAATGTATCTAGCAAGGCCTTGCGGACACCTCGAAATGGTTGGTTAGTTCTTGTCCTATGGATGTATTGCCATGCCAGTGACCGTCTTTTTTGAGGCCTCCTCTTGATTTCTGCACTTGACCCTCTCTAGTACTGCCTGCTGTTAGCCTTGCAACCCATGTTGTTGGGCAGCAAGAGCTCTCTTTCTTTGTATTTTCTCCTTCTGGTGGAAAATTGCATGAATGAGACCCATGGTATGGCAGTAATTGCACTGGGAGAACAGCGTAAACATACATGTGAAAGAATGATCTCCCATGGTTTGCACAGATTTAACTGGGCAATCATATGGAATGTGGAACCATCCACACGGACCTTCCGCCCACTGTGATCAGGTTTACATTCAGAGAAGCTACGATTGACGTGTGACTCGAATAGTATGGTGTATGTTTCTTACCAATTCATCTCCTCTACTTTCTGCCCTCTCTCAGACAACCACATGCTTTCCCCATCATTCTTGACCCAGCCAACAATGCTATTTCTTCCTTCTCTGCCACCTCTGAACTTTCGCCACCCTGCACTCTCTATCAATCACCTTCTTCATCCCTGCACCTACAACTGCAACTAACTGCAAATGCCACCTTTGAATCTTAATCCTTTCAACCACCTCACTTCTTTTGAGAGACTCACGCCTTGAGATTTGACAATGCCTGACTGTGACACTGGGCTGGTCCTATATCCCCTTTTGGCTATTACTGTTCTCTCCCTCAATCAATACCTTGAATTCTACCTTCAAGAACCCCATGGGCTCCTCTCAGTATCCACCTTTAAATCCTTGTTTGATCTGCCCACTTCCACCCCCTTTCAGGAACATCAGGCCCATGAGTCCAGGCCAATCCACCTCCACACCACCCTTCACCGGACAATGCCCTTGGTTCACCCTTCCCTCCTTTCTCTGCATCCTGTTGCCCTAAATACCAACCTACCAACACCGCTAGACTCATGCCACAGAGTTAAAAACAGAAACTGGCTTACCTTACAGATGTCAGCACAAAGCCAGGAGATAATTGCTACTTTTAAACAATTGTGAACCAGGTTCTCCAGGATTCTTATGCACTTCCGACTTTACCTTGAAGATAGGACTTAACCAAAAATTCTTTCATTCTGGCAAGCATTTTTGGCTTGCTTTACAATTAGGAATCCAACACAGATCAGCATAACTTTTAACTTGCTGCAAAAATGCCACTAACTATAGCTGTATCCAACTTGCCAATAGGTAATCGAAACTTTGCTTCTCATCTACCTACGTCAACCCGCACGCCACATTTCTCACTTGTGGGTTCCAGAAAATGTCTCCCTTCATGCCCGAGGAACAAGGAAAAGACTGAAGACACTTGCAGGGTTACAAGAATAAGGTAGGGGTCTGGGTGGGCTGCTCTTCAGAGGGTTGGTGTGGACTCGATGGGCTTCCATGCTGTAGGGATTCTATGATTCTATGACTTGCTGCTTGATGTTCTTTTCTGAGGAAGGACGCTCTTGCTCTCGAGGGAGTGCAGCGAAGGTTTACCAGGATGATTCTGGGGATGTCAGGACTGACGTATGAGGAGAGAGTAACTAGTTTAAGATCGTTTTTGCTGGAGTTCAGACGAACGTTGGCAGAGGAATCTCATAGAGACTTATAAAACTTTAACAGGACTGGACAGGGTAGATGCAGGGAGGATGTTCCCAACGGTGGGTGTGTCCAGAACCAGGGGTCACAGTATGAGGTTCGGGGTGGATGATTTAGGACTGAGATGAGGAGACATTTCTTCACCCAAACAGTGGTGAGCCTATGGAACTCATTAGCAGAGGAAGTAGTTGATGCCAAAACATTGAATGTATTCAAGAGACGGCTAGTAATATCACCTGGGGCGAATGGGATCAAAGGTTGTGGGGAGAAATCAGGATTAGGCTATTGAATTGGATGATCAGCCACGATCGTGATGAATGGCAGAGCAGGCTTGAAGGGCTGAATGGCCTCCTCCTGCACCTATTTTCTACGATTCTATGTTCCACTGATCTCCTGCCGTGACTCTTGTCGCGAGTCATAGATGTGACTCTGTTGAACTCCTGAAGGCACCCCAGCCTGTTTTCTGCAGAAGGGACTAGGTTACCAAGTCAATCCACTATCCATTCAAGAAAACTGCCTGGAGTTAAAATCAGAATGAGTGACTCCAGCGCCAAGCTGAAACAGCCTGCTCACTTAAGCAAATCTCAGCGCATGTGAAAATTTATATCTTCTGTCAGTTTTTAAATAAAATTTCAAATCATATTTTCAATTGTATTTCACAGCTGATATATAATTTTGGACGGGTGCTCAGCAAAAGAATTGTTGCAAAACTCCTCACGGATTAAATTAATAAATAATTTGAGACAGAATCGCTGGGGCACACCAAAGGGTGCATGAGCATCTGCATCTGTTTCTGTTTTTATGTGATATGTTTAAGTCAACATTGCTCCAGCTATGTCAGTTTTTTTGTCATTCTGAACAGCCAGTGTGCCCACTTGAAAGAAAACCACTGCCTCGTTAGATGGTTTAGGAGTTATATTTTTGTTTCTGCTCCAACCGCTGTGCAGCTTACTGTCATCTGGGCTTTTCCTTGGAGACAAGTCACAATAACACAGTACCCCACATCAAAAACAGACAATGTTATTGCAAAAAATCTCTGCTCTAAATATTCCTCTTTTTAAAAGGATTGTAATCCATCTTTATCTTTGTGAAAGTGCATTGTAAGCCATTTATAAAAGACAGATTTCAGGATACAATAAATCTTTTATTTTTCTCATGTTCAGAAAGATGCAGTGGGAAAAGGACAGCAACAGTAAACCTGATGTGAGTTTTAAAATTATTTACAATTAAAATTTTAAAATATTGTTCGTGTTTTCATTTTTTAAAGAAGTATTTTATAATTTTAAAATTGTGATTTACCAGGTTTGAATTACTTTTTGATTAAAATACAATGAAGCTCAGTTTAAAAATGCCTAATGGCTAAAAATTGTGATGTATCACTTATTCTATCTTGCAAAGTAATTAAAAGTAAGTTATTTTGCAAACCAGAATATTTCTTCTTATTATTCATAAGCAGATTGAGTCCAAATGTGCATTAGATGTGTGGATACAATTCTGGATTCTAATTTTCTTCCCCCGTTACCCTTAAAAGGCAATGGCACCATGGCAGACTAACATATGAACACTTCCATATGAAACCCTTTCCCACAATATTTAAGGAGAGACATCAGCCTGTTTCTAATAAAAGTGTTGATGCTTCCATTAAAGTAACTTCAGGAAGGAGCTTCAAACAAATGCATTTAGCCTTTGCATGCTTTTTCGAATGTTCATAGCACAATTTCACTGCCAGTGACTCTTGCCATTTGTTTCCAGTTCGTTCTCAAGTGTAGCTGATGTTAGCAAGGCCTTGTTTGTCCGCGTGTTAAGGTCGGCTTGGAGAGTTGTCACAGTGCACTCTTTTAAAAACAAATACGCACAGCAGCCACAATGCTAGTGAGAGAGGGAATGAGTGTGGGGTCCAGGGCAGGACCTGTCTTGGATCTTTTTCTTTGACTTTCTTGGTTAAACATGATGCAGACATGGCCACATGCATGGTTGCTTCCTGAGAAGATGGTGCTGGGCCATTTGCTTCTTTTGGTGTTTAGTTTTGTAAGTTGTTGGAACTTCACCCACACCGCTGAGTAGTAAAAATCGGATTGCTTTTCACTCTGCATTTTTAAACAGCAGGAACATGTGGAGCAGCCACTGCCCAGAGCACCCAGTCTGTACCTGCTATTCTAACCATGGGGTTGATGTGGGGGTTTCAGCTAAGCTTCTGTTCAGTGGTGACTCCCTCAAGATGTCAATACTGTTGGACTAAGATGGCATTGGAGGTCAGGGAGGTGCTTTTAGAGATGGTCATTGAAAGTTCCACCTTTCTTCATTTCCTCAGTCAGACTGTTCAGAGGTTTTCATTTCTATTGAATCTTTTGATTCTGATTGACTGTTGTTTCACAGGATGTGGGCATCGCTGGTAAAGCCAGCATTTGTTTCCCATCCCTAATTGCCGCTGGACTGAATGGTTTTCTTGGCAATCTTCGAGAGCAGTTGAGTGTCAACATCATTCATATCGATCCAGAGTCACAAGCCAAGTAGGCCAGACCAAGTAAAGATGACACATTTCATAGGAACACAAGAGCATAGAAACAGGAGTAGGTTATTCATCCCCTTGAGGCTGTTCCCCCATTCAATGAGATCATGACTGATCTGTGGCCTAACTCCCTATATCTTCTTTTGGCCCAATACCTTTCCTTCATAAAAAAGAAGTCCATCTCAGATTTAAAATTAACAACCGATCCAGCATCCGTTGCCATCTGTGTGTAAAACTGCTTCCTAACATCTCTCCTGAACAGTCTCTTTCTCAAATGGGCATCAGTGAAGCAAATGAGTTTTGATGAAAGGCAATGATAAATTCATGGTCACTATTACTGAAACTGATATCCAATTCCACTAACTGATTGAATTTAAAGTCACTAACTGCACGAGTAGGATGTGAGCCCTTATTCCCAAAGCGTTAATGTGGGTCCCTGTACTATTAGCCCAGTGACATGACGATTGTGCCATCGTTAACACTCCATTAAACTAAATAGATGATAAGCTCTGATTTTTTTTTCAAGTTGGTTTGTTTGCAATTAGATGTAAAGAAATAAATGATATGCAGATGTTTTGTTTCCCTCAGACCATATTTTCTTTGGTTCCTGAAAAACTTTGAAGCTTCTTTATAAATTAAGAAGCTTTTGCAATGCTGCAGAAGAGGTCGCCATGTGTTTCAATGTTCTTTGAAATGACACTGTGTAACATTAGCTTATAACCCATATTATACAGAATCTTTCCATACAAAAGGAAGCTAATTAAGGGGATGATTTAGGAGAGCAGGTCTATTGCTTAACAAATCCAAATCCTGATGAACAGGATCTTTAACTTACTATGAAGTTGTTACCCAAACCTGGAATTTTGAATTCTGGGCGGAAGATTGAATAGAATTCATCCCAAAGGATATTGGCCCATTTCGAGATAAAAGGTACTGCAGATGCTGGAGAATTTTTTTCTGATGAAGGGTTTAGGCCCGAAACGTCAAGTTTTCCTGCTCCTATGATGCTGCTTGACCTGCTGTCTTCATCCAGCCCCATGCTTGTTATCTTGGCTCATTTTGAGCCATGTTGTACTTGAGCTTAGATGAAATGTCAGAGATAGGATCACTCACCTAAAGCCAGTTTCGTTAAATTATTAATTTTGAGTGCAGAAATACCCTGCACACAATTTCCTGAAGCTCTGCCATGCAAAGAAAAAAGAAGGTACACTTGCTTGGTTATTTTGACAACTTCAGGATGTCTCAAAATGCTTCACGGTTAATGAAATACTTCTGAAGTGCGACCATTGTTCTAATTCATCTGGAAACCAGTTTGCTCACTGCAAGATGCCCTAAACACCAAAGAGATAATCTGTTTTGGTGAAGTTGTCTAGGGGGCAAATCTTGCTTGAAATAAATAATGGATCTTTTGCATCCACCATCTTCCTAGTTTTTAATGGAAATAAGTTGTAATTAATACAAAATTGATGACCAAATATTGAACCTGATGCTACACAGATAGTTCTCAAAAAGCCTGCTCAACACTCATGGCTGTGATGGTGAGGGTGAGCTGGACATTTATTTTTTATTTTTTTCTTTGTCTTTAATTTCTGCTGCTGTTTTTCATTTTAACTACTGTGTTCTAAAATGATGCTGGGGAGGGGCCACTCTGTACACTTATCACTGTAGTCCTGAACTAGGGAACACGTGACAATAAATAAAATCTACCATCTAAATCTGAGAGAGTAGGTGGGATCTTCTTTTAACGTATTCACCAAAGATCCTCAGACAGCACCTTCCAAACCCACAACCACTTCCATCTAGAAGGAGAAGGGCAGCAGATACATGGAAGTATATCCACCTTCAAGTTTCCCTCCAAGCCACTCACCATCTTGACTTGGCACTGTATCACTGTTCCCTCACTGTCGCTGGGACGAAATCCTAGAATTCTATCCCTAAGGGCATTGTGGGTCAATCTATGGCATGAGGACTGCAGTGGTCCAAGAAAGCAGCTCACCACCACCTTCTCAAGGGCAACTAGGGACGGGCAACAAATGTTGCCCAGCCAGTGATGTCCACATCCCACAAATGATTAAAAAATATATGGGGCAGATGGTGTTGTAGTGGTAACATCACTGGGCTAGTAACCTAGAGGTCTGGTCTAATCCTCTGGTGGCATGGGTTCAAATCCTGCCTGGCTGCAGAAATACAAATCTGGAACATAAGGCAAGCATCAGTCACGGTACCATGAAGTTGTTGCAGGTGGCGGTTCACTTTAGGGATAGATATGTTATCTCCATCCTGCGTGTGATTCCAGAGCCACACTAGTGTGATTAACTGTCAACTACTCTGAGATGGAATTTAGTTTGAGGGCAATTAGGGATGGGCAACAAATGCTAGCCTTGCAGCAATGGCCACATTCCACAAAACTGATACATTTTGAAAAGTGTTAATTAACTTTGGCACCTCTGACAGTGTAGTACTTCCTCCAATGATCATTGTGGTAAAGAGAATTGCCTGTTTCAGTGACCCTGGGAGTGATGCCACCTGGAGCCCATGTTCTAGGGCATCCTGTGATGATAAGGTTGAGTGGGACATTCCAGAAACAGAAATGATCCAAGAAGTCCTCAATGGTAGATCAGGTAGAAGAGGGTTGTGGCCGCAGTGGATGCACTATGGGCAGGTGGTCCCAATTGTTATGGCTCACCTTGCAACTGAACTCGGCTAAGATTAGTTGGAACCTAACCCAACACGAAAACATACTGTCCCTTCTGTCTCCTGTCTGGGAACCCGGTGAGATTATCATTCATGTGATCGAAACAAGAGAGAGAAAAACTTTGGATATTGGGGTTCTTATTTACATGGGGCTGTACAACATGGGCTTTGATGAGAAATCTGGGAGTCATGTTAGAATTCAATGTTGGGAGCAATTGGTTGCATTTTCCAATACAGTTCTAGGCATTGAGCTGAGATGTACTCTAGGTAGCTGTGAGGTGCCTAGTAACGAAGGCTATTGCTTGTTGTCAGCCTCACTAATTACAGGTCCTGCCTCACTAATATGCAGCTTCCTATCCTACCACTGATACAAGGAAACTGGATGCCAGGAATGTCCAACATGATCATTTCCTGAAGGTTCCAGTTCACTGCTTCCACCTCTGGGTCATTATGTTGGACACATGGAACATGCACCTCAGGGCATGCCCCATAGGCACTAATTGCATGCACTCCAATTCTTATGGACCTTGGCATTGGACACGTGCTATGTCCTCCAATCACCTTGGTACATCGGCCAGCCATTTAACCTATGGACATGCTACACCTCAGGGTACAATGGAATTATCATTTTAATGCTGCTGCCATGGACAATTTACAAGCAGGGACAGGCGGCCAGCTGCAGGCCAGGCTGCACCTCAGGCCCACTTGCTTCTCTCTTAGCACTCACTCACCTTGAACCTATATGGATGTTACCTTGCCTTTTGTGTTTTGCCAACTCAGCCGGGGTTGACATGCTGTCAGGACTTCAACATTGTTTTGTTGTTTAGCACAAACATGAAGCCAGGAAGCTTATCATGGTGGTTAGTAATCCTCAATCAAGTCAAGAGAGGAAGCCTTCAGTCAGGGGATTTTGGCACAGTAAGTCAAGAGCAGGCTTGGATACCAGACCCAGGGCTTGGGCATTGTCAGTGTGCCACTTGGGGCAGTCAGATTCAGGATCCTCTCCTCATAAGGGTGAAGTTGGGCATAATGTTGGCCAGGCCATTACTTATTCTGGCCTATTGTGGATTGGTTCCTTCTACACTGAGAGAAAGGGTAGTCGGGATGGAAATGGGTGAAACAGTTGTTAGTGCTGGTACTGGTGGGGGAAAGGTGGTGAGGTGTCCTGAGTGAGTAAGCAACCCTGAGATAAGGCAGAGTTAGAAGTGTGGCTATTTGGAGTGGTGAGCATGGGGGAGTGAGAGTGTGATAGTGACAGTGACAGACTTTGAGCCTTGTTGGGCACTGTTACAGAGACAGAGTGAGTCCATGGTGGGCCAGCAGGGTGGATAAAGTCTTTGATCTTCTTCCAACACTACTGGGCAATTGTCCAGGTGGCAGAGACCACATTGACAGAGATGGCAGCCTCAGATCAGGCTCACAGGGTGTGGTATTGTGGCCACCTCAGATGGTCCAGATGGTCCTGCACCACCCTGTCCACCAAATCCTCTGGCTTCCAGTCCACAAAGGGGCTCTCAACTGAACAATGGAACAATGTCAGAGGGTCACAGAGTCATACACAGAAGAGGCCTTCATTCCATTGAGAATGTGCTGACCTATCTACACTCGGGAATTGCGCAGGGCAGCACTGGACTGCCAATGCTTGTAAGGCTAAGCATCGGTGCTTTAAAGATGGCACTGGTGCCAATGATACCAGTCTACTCTGGGAACTCTGGTCAGTGATGAAATTAAAGAAACAGAAAATGGAAGAATCAGGTGAGAGAGTGCCATAGGGGCCAGGCAGGTAGTTAATGAGCAGAATTTGGAATGAAAGCCCGAGAAAACTTTCTAAACTTCACAGACAGAAACCCTCCATGAAATTTGACAAAATTGACAAAATAAAAGTAAGGTTCAGCCCCGTAGTGTGAGAACACTTACTGAAAATTCTCAGTACTGAACAACAATAAAAATCTATACGCGCTCAAATCCCAGGGTGGGATTTTAACCAGCAACCATTGGGTCACAACTAAAGAGCTGGTACCGAGTTAAGATTGACACTGGTTATGCATTGCTTTTCTTTGTTTAAATATCTCATAGTGCCTACAATTTGCATCAGGGATTTTTCTATACTAAAAAAAACAGCCAGGTTAGAACAGCAGAACCTAAAGAATGGTATGCTTCCAAAACAAAATCATCTCAATTAAGTTATAGAGATACTGAGCTGCTGAGCCTACAGATATCGTGCAGAACATTAACTGAGCTGGATATAAGACTCAACATTTTCTTAAATATCTTAAATTAATGGAAATATTGTTATATTACTTAACTAATTAAATATCATTTTAGTGACACTACACTGTGTAAAGGACTAGTCAGGCACACAAACATATTTTTGAAACTTGTGGCTGTCTTGGGCTCTCAGAAAAATACTGTGCAATGAGAAGACAAACATATTAGATTTCTGAAACAACTCATGAATAATGCCTTCAGTCATAAATGACACTATTCAGATAATTTTAATCCATTGCTCAAGGGCACTCAACCAAGAATAAGAATCTTTTGTTCAATTTTTTTATCACCTGGTAAAATAAAAAAAAACTGTCATTCTGTCTGTCAGATGAAGTCAACTCAAGGAATGAAGTAACCCTTTTGGGCTTATTTATATTACACGGCATTGTCTTCACGGGCTCCAGGGTAGCAGATGCAGAACAACATAACTTGTTCCAAGAACACCGTTACTATCTTGAAATGACAACAGGAAGAACCAAAAGCCACTTGCAACCAAAACAACTTGACCCTTTCCCCTTTATAGATAAATGGAAATTTAGGAAGAGGAGTAAGTCATTTAGCTCCTTGCACCTGCTCCCATGAGGAGCTTGAACAGTTCATCAACTTTACTAACACCTTTCACCCCAAACTCAAATTCACGTGGACCATCTCCGATACCTCTCTCTCCTTCCTAGACCTCTTTATCTCCATCTCTGGTGACTGCCTCAAAACTGATGTCTATTTCAAGCCCACTGTCTCCCACGGCTACCTCCACTACACCTCCTCTCACCCACCCACATGCAAGAATGTGATCCCATACTCCAAATTCCAGTGTCTGCTCCCAAGGTGGAGCATTCCCAGATGTCTTCCTATTTCAAGGGCTGTAACTTCCCCCCTCTGGTGATTGAAAATACCCTCAACCGCATCTCTTGCATTTCTCACAGTTCTGCCCTCAAATCTCCTCCCCCCAGCAAAAATAAAGACTGAATCCCCCTGGTCCTCACATATCACTCCACCAACCTCCGCATACAGCGTATCATTCTCCGCCACTTTCACCGCCTACAATCCGACCCCACAACCAAAGAGATAGTGCCCTCCCCACTCCTATCTGCCATTCGTAGGGACTGCTCCGTCTGCAACTCCCTCATCTGCTCCACACTCCCCACTAACCCCACCACCCCCGGCACTTTTACCTGCATACACAGGAGCTGCTACACTTGCCCCTACACCTCTCCCCTCACCTCCATTCAAGGTCCTAAACAAACCTTCATATCAGACAGGGTTCACCTGAACATTCATCAACCTGGTCTACTGTATCTGCTGCTGCCAGTGTGACTTCCTGTACACAGGTGAGACCAAGCATAGTCTCAGGGACCCATTTGTAGAGCACTTGTGCTCTGTACATGCTGAACGACAACACCTTCCGGTCGCCAACCATTTTAACTTCCCCTCCCAGTCCTGGGGTGACGTGTCCATCCTGGGCCTCCTCACAATGACAACACCTGCAAACTGGAGGAGCAACACCTCATATTTCACCTTGGGAGCCGACAGCCTAATGGTCTAAACATGGAATTCACCAGTTTTAAAATCTTCTCACCCTCGGCCTCATCCCACGTCCAACCTTCCCTCTCATTCCCACCTCCTTGACCTGACACAACCTGTCTATCTTCTCTCCCACCTATCTGTCTCACCCATCCCACTGATCAATCCCTACCACTCCCTACCTGCATTCACCTATCACCATCCCACCTACCTTCCCCAGCCCCATCCCTCCTCTCTCTATTTATTTCCCAGTTCCCTTCCCCCTCCCCATTTCTGAAGAAGGATCCCAACCCGAAACATCAACTTTCCTGCTCCTCTGATGCTGCCTGACCAGCTGTGTTCCTCCAGCTCCACACTGTGTTGTTTCTGACTCCAGCACCTGCAGTTCTTGCTATATTTGCTTTCATAATTCTGTCTTTCTGACATTGTTCTGTTGTGTTCCCTCCAAGACCAATATATCCTTACTGAGGTATGGTGTCCAGGACTGTAATGGGATCTAATCAGAGTTTTATACACCTTTAAAATAACCTCCCATTCCTCTCTATAAATTGAGAATGTTAAAAACATTCATAATCTTTTTATGGAAGTTCATAAGATTCCAAGGTAAATTTTTAAGCTGAAATCCGAACGGACAACACCACAAGTGCAAAGAAAATAGATATTTATATCCAGAGGGATGTTGATGAAATGGACAGAGGGAAACTGTTTCCACTAGCAGGAAGATCAATAACCAGACGTTACTGAATAATTAGCAAAAAAGGTCTATTACTAGCAGGCCGTGAAGGGAATTTGTACTCCACTATCTGTTATGATTTGAATATTTTGCCTATATCTTTGAAGTAAGCAGATTTAATAGTAACTTTTGAAAGGAAATCAGACATACAGTTTAAATGGAAAGATTTGTAGATGTTTGGGAAAAGCGTGAATGTTGGATTATCATTTAGAGAGCTCTGTTGAAGGTTGTGCAGAGGCATGATGCTCTGGCTGGTCTCCTTCTGCGCTGTTAGATGCTATGAAATGCAGTCATCACTTTCTTGAAAAAAAAATGCTCAAAATGCAATGAGCAGCGCAATGCTCTCAAAATATTTTAAAAGTATACGTCCTGTGCAGCAAAAAAGTTCAATTCACAATGGCCAAAAGAATTTAACAATTGCCGACAGCCCTGAAATAACATCTTTGGAAATAAATTCCTAGTTCTAATAAAACTAAAATGCAGAATTTTTGTACTGTTATTACAGTAGAACAAAGATAAGCGTGTAAAACATTCACTTTAATCAGCTTTCTCAATATTTGATTGTAAAGTCTGAGGAACACATGGAATGATTTTCTTGAACATCCCGTAACTGCTCTTAATCTGCTTCTCTAACATGAGCAGCTGTAATCTTCATTTGCTCAATTAATAAACTGATCAGTGATAGATTTATGCAACATTTTTTTCTTCCTATCAATAAATATTATACGAACAGTTACTTGAATGTTGCTGAAAAGAGAGACATTCTGTTTAATTGTTTTACTTTGCCTGTTAACTGTTCCCTGATGTATTCTCCATGGCAATGTCTCAATCAGAGTTTATTTGTCAACCAATCAGCACCACATTCTCATGCAGTCTGAATTGTTGTTCACTTTGAAATTTGGTGTTCTTGTGATTCTGTCCTGATTAGGACAGAACAAAACATTTTGACAACTTGTCACTTTTTTGAGCAATGCTTAAAATAATACTAACAAAGTCTCCAAAATGCATCTTTCCCTTTCAGATTGCTTTATTCTTCGGTGTATTTTTAGCTTTTAAACTGTCATATTTTCCAGATTCCCAGCATTACGAGTTTACATCTTTATCTTTCTTAATTCATGTTGAGGTTCTCATCTACTTAATTCAAAGATTGGCTTAAACGCATGTTTTCCTTTGAACATTTGGCTGGAAAGAAAGAAAAACACAACTGATTATTTTTAAATGCTTCTTTCACTGTGTCCCTATCTACCGTCACCCTTCCCTGAAATTTAAGAAGGACAAAAGCGCACAAAATCTGTAAAAACATCAAAGCTGCTGAGAGTACAGAGCAGAGCAGTCTGCTCCTGAAAGTGAAAGAGAGATTAATATTTCTGAAAGGACCTAGCATCCAAATCTGCAATTTTATTTTACATTGCTGATTATTATTTTAGTTAATAGGCCACTACCTGTCTCTCACCTGATTCCCAGGAACTGCAACAGGCTTCAAAATAACTGTACAGGATTATATATTATTCATGTTGGTGCACTGTAGTCACTTCTATCGTAAATAAATATTTTCTAATATTAAGAAGCTTTTTATAAGTTACTTACCAATGCACCTGTATTTAATTTGAAGAACCCCCTTGAAGGCCTATGCCAAAAGGTGAAAATAGTAGACATTTGCCAGAGTGATGCATACAATAGGAGGGTGAGACCGATTTTTTTCAGGAAGGGTCTGCTTTTACCATGACATTTAAGATCAGTTCAAAAGATTGTGGAAACTCATTTTGCACTGCATGCAACTTACGTTTGAATTTGTGTTAGTTGCAGCATTTTAAAATGCAATTTATGATATAAAAAGTAAGGAATTGTATTATTGTATTGGGAGCATAGTGCTGGGACATTTCCCAGCTCCACAAACCCAAGCAGGGAGAAAGTGGGCTGTAGGTTGCGATTTTCATTTGAAGGTGGCACACTTCCCTGTCAGAGTGTCTCTGGGTGGAAAACCTTTACGAGTGTACCAGCAATTGGTTTAATTTAAGCAATATAGAAGAAATGATATCTCTGCAGTCCTCGTCCTTCCCATTCTCCTACTCCCCAGCCCATCCCACATTTCCATGCCCACCCCATCCATGCTAACCCATGCCCGTGGAAAACCGAAACGTATTTTGCATTACCGTTCCCCATTGGAAAAGTAACCACTGAGATTACTAACAAAAGAAGACTGTTCATATGTGTACCACAGCAAGTGTGTGGGAGACTGCAGACAGAACAGATTCTGATGATCCTGAACACACTCTCTTTTAAATACAGCAACAGCCACATGTAATAGTGACCACTGGCTGCTCAAATGTGGATGCTCTTCAGCATTTCAGGATTTCCCAGTTCTGTGCAAACAAGAGAATGGGGACTTTTTTCCCTCCAGCAATGTGCCCAGTCCTGGCTAAATTGCTCAAGAAAGTCCAGTGAAACCTAATGAGTATTCCAAGCTACCGTGCTTTTCCAGCAGGATCTGTTTTCCCTTTAATTTTGTTTTCATTTTGGGTACATTGAAACAATGTATATTGTTACTTCGCTGTATTTTCAAACGGTTGTAGCTGTACTGGATAAGCTTGGCTCAGGATACAGCAAGGTCTACAGCATGTCTTCAGCACTCTTGCTGAATGTTGTCAGGGCTCACAGCCTTTTCTGTATCCACTGCTTTCAGCCATTTCTTGATATCACACGGGGAGAAATCATTTGGCTGAAGTCTGGCACCTTGCGATGCCGGGGACCTCTGGAGGAGGCTGATATGGATCATCCACCTGGCAATTCTGGCTAATGATTATTATGAATACTTCAGCCTTAACTTTTACACTGATGTGTTGGATTCTTCCATCATTGAGGATGGGGATATTCATGGAATATTGTCTTCCAGTGAGTTATCCTTTAGTTGTCCCCTGCCATTCATGACTGGATGTGATCACACTGCAAATCTTAGATCTGATCTGGTGTTTGTGGATTTGTTTAGCTCTGTCTATCACTTGCTGCTTATGCAGCTTGGCATGCAAGTAGTCCTGTTTGGTAGCTTCACAAGGTTGGCACCTGTTTTTTAAGCATGCCTGATGCTACTCCTGGCATGCCCTCCATTGAACCAGGGTTGATCCCCTGGCTTGATGACAATGGTTGAGTGAGGCCAAGAGGTTACAGATTGTACAATTTTGCTATTGATGTCCCAAAGTGCCTCATAGATAGCCAGTCTTGAGTTGCTGGATCTGTTCAAATTCTGTATCATTTAGCATGGTGATTGTGCCACACATGCCATAATGCTGCTGATTGTCACATTAGTAACATAACATATAACATTAACACTGTTTCCTAATAAAGAGAATTTTCTAAGGCACATATATCTACTGGAATTGTAGGTCTATACCTGTTCTAGAAGGCAGCTCACCACAACCTTCTCAAGCACAAATAGGGATGCTGGCCCTACCAGCACCACATATGTCCCATGAAATTGCATTGTTAGGACAACAGTAAGAGCATTGTGGTGCACATATTGTATATGTTCTAGTTTCTGTTATGGGAGTAGACATCATTCATCATTGGCGGTCCCTCACAGATGATAATGACTCTCTTTCACTCTCAGGCTGAGTGTGTATGTGGCTACTGCAGGCTCTGTCACATTTGGGGCAGAAGATGGTCACAGGAAGGAGTGGTTGAGGCGTTGGCGTGGCAGCTGCTTTTGCCTGGCTTCTGCTTTTTTCCAACAGCAAGCCTCGAGCCTAGATGCCCTCCTAGATGTTCCTCCTCCACATCAGATGGTCAATGGAAGTAGAACTCTGTGAATGTCACACATGGTTGGTCACTAGTTGCCCTAGGATACTGGGTTGATGCTAGGCTACAGTTGCCAAGAAACCAATTCCATGATCCAGTGAATAAGCAAGGCCACCTGTATTGTTCACCAGTTCTTTTTAGCCTAAATTACTTCTGGCGACATTACATATGGTTTTGTGATACAAGTTCAATTTTAATTTAAAGAAAACAAAAAAAAAAAGGCCTCTAATTCCGGCTTTCCATCAATTGCTCACGCAAACAATATACTTCTTTGAGGACAGAGGAAACAATGATAGGATCATCCCCTACTGAGCTAACCACCAAACTCAGGGGCTTTGAAAGCTTTTAAAGTTAGGCTGTGAACCCATTAGACTAATCCAACAGCTGGGATCACATCTTCTCTTTTTAAAACATTGAAAACAGTAACAAATTCTATTTTTAATAGGATAACAGAAACAGGAAGATATTTGGCAGGAGGGTAGAATTGCACTTTTAGTTAAATGTACACTTTGTTGAGATAATTGGCTGTTTTATTTATCCATTTTGCTCCTTGTGTAAATGTTGTTTGTAACCATTATCATGATGCTTTGGGGTAGTGCATTAGAAAGCCTTGCTATTTCTGGAGTTTTCACAAAAGTTAAAGATGTGTAAAATCCTCAAACGATCTGATTTTCAGACGTAGGTTGATAGAAAGCTCAGACCAGGTTTCTGTACTTAACAAGAAATCACTATTTACTTTTGGGCCATTAGATTCTTGCTACAGGTAAACAATTAAATTAAATTAAGTTCTACAAATTTAGCACTAATAACCATATAAATGCCATTTACACATACACACACACACAGACCTTCTCACACACACACACACACGCAAGCACGCACGGGAACTTAAATACGGAGAAAGCAGATGAGTGGAAGGAAAACTTGAGAAACAGATCCGTAATATTCATTTGTAAGATCTGTTGGTTTGGGTAAGACCATAATAAGACCACAAAACATAGGAGCAGAAGTAGGCCATTCAGCCCATTCATTCTGCTCAGTCATTCTGAGAGCATGGCTGATCAAATAATGCTCAGTTCGACTTTCCTGTCTTTTCCCTCTGACACTTGATTCTTTCATTGATTAAAAATATGTCTATCTCAGCTGTGAGCATACTTAGTGCCACAGACTCGACAGCTTTCTGTGGTAAGGTATTCCACAGCTTTACTTTCCACTGAAAGAAGAAATTTCTCCTCATTTCTGTCTTAAGTGTGTTTCCCTTTTTCTAAGATTATGCCCTCTTCTCCTGGAGTTTTTTACAAGACAAAACAGACCACCGTAATAATGAAGAGATAACAAGCATGGGGCTGGATGAACACAGCAAGTCAAGCAGCATCATAGGAGCAGGAAAACTTGACGTTTCGGGCCTAGACCCTTCATCAGAAATGGGGGAGGGGAAGAGGGTTCTGAAATAAATAGGGAGAGAGGGGGAGGCGGATAGAGGATGGATAGAGGAGAGGATAGGTGGAGAGGAGGCAGACAAGTTGAAGCGGCGGGGATGGAGCCAGTAAAGGTGAGTGTAGGTGGGGGGGTAGGGAGGAGATAGGTCAGTCCAGGGAGGACGGACAGGTCAAGGGGGTGGGATGAGGTTAGTAGATAGGAGATGGGGGTGTGGCTTGAGGTGGGAGGAGGGGATAGGTGAGAGGAAAAACAGGTTAGGGAGGTGGAGATGAGCTGGGCTGGTTTTGGGATGCGGTTGGGGGAGGGGAGATTTTGAAGCTTGTGAAATCCACATTGATACCATTGGGCTGCAGGGTTCCCAGGCTGAATATGATTTGCTGTTCCTGCAGCCTTCGGGTGGCATCACTGTGGCATTGCAGGAGGCCCAGGATGGACATGTCATCTGAGGAATGGGAGGGGGAGTTGAAATGGTTCGCGACTGGGAGGTGCAGTTGTTTGTTGCGAACTGAGCGCAGGTGTTCTGCAAAGCGGTCCCCAAGCCTCTGCTTGGTTTCCCCGATGTAGAGGAAGCCACAACGGGTACAGCGGATGCAGTATACCACATTGGCAGATGTGCAGGTGAACATCTGCCTGATGTGGAAAGTCTTCTTGGGGCCTGGGATTGGGGTGAGGGAGGAGGTGTGGGGGCAGGTGTGCCTGGGATTGGGGTGAGGGAGGAGGTGCAGGAAGTGCTACACCTATCTTCTCCTCTATCCATCTTCTATCCACCTCCCCCTCTCTCCTTATTTATTTCAGAACCCTTTTCCCCTCCCCCATTTCTGATGAAGGGTCTAGGCCCGAAACGTCAAGCTTTCCTTCTCCTATGATGCTGCTTGGCCTGCTGTGTTCATCCAGCCCCACACCTTGTTATCTAGGTTGTGTCTTTACTCATTGGAATTTCGAAGAAAGAAAGATGGCCTTATTGGAAGATTTCTTCCAGTCCTTTTTATTAGAGAACATAGGTTTAAGGTGAGAGGGAAAGATTTAAAAAGGACCTGAGGGATAACATTTTCACACAGAGGGTAGTGTGTATATGGAATGAGCTGCCAGAGGAAGTGGTGGATGCAGGTACAGTTACAATATTTAAGAGGCATTTGGGTAAGTATATGAATGGGATTAGGTTTGGAGGGATTTGGGCCAAATGCAAACAGATGGGACTAGTTTAGTTTGGGAACATGCTTGGCATGGACTGGTTGGACTGAAGGATCTGTTTTCATGCTGTTTGACTGTATGACTCTATGACACTAATAATCCCATGTTATGACATAATCAGGTAAAAACCAAAAACAAGGCTAAGAAGGCATTTCTGATGAAGGGTTTAGGCCCGAAACGTCAAGCTTTCCTGCTCCTATGATGCTGCTTGACCTGCTGTGTTCATCCAGCCCCATGCTTGTTATCTCGGATTCTCCAGCATCTGCAGTACCTTTTATCTCTAAGAAGGCAACACTAGGATGGTCAGAGAAGCATGTTTTAAGATGTTGCTTGTTTGGAGCAGCGGGAGCGCGAGCCAGGGTGCTGAAGGGAAGGTAAGGTTTTTTTTCCTGTATAAAAGCTTACTTCATGCAGCAGCGGCCTTCTTGTTTGGAGCTGCAGGTATGTGGAGACAACGCGAGCCAGGAAGGAACTAATATATTCGGGCATTGGCTAAACCAGAAACACTACACGTGTAGTGTCTCCCACCCATCCTCCTCGTCTAACCAAAAGAAAAGTCTGGGTGGAGGGTCTGTAAGGTAAGGCTTTTTTTTTATTCTTCTGGAAATCTAGAGTAGAGGGAATGGAAGCTAGAGCAGTTGCATGCTCCTCTTGCAGGATGTGGGATGTGGTCACTGCTGGTGTCCCCTCTGACTTCACCTGCGAGAAGTGACCCAACTCCAGCTCCTCACAAACCCTGTTAGGGAACTGGAGCTGGAGCTGGATGAACTCCGGATCATTCGGGAGGCTGAGGGGGTGATAGACAGGAGGTGGTCACACCCAATGTACTGGAAAAAGGTAGCTGGGTGACTATCAGAAAGGGGGAAGGGAATAGGCAGACAGTACAGGGATCCCCTGTGGCCGTTCCCCTCAATAATAAGTATACCATTTTGGATACTGTTGAGGGGGAACGACCTACCAGGGGAAGGCCATTGCGGACAGGTCTCGGGCACTGAGCCTGGCCCCTCTGGCACAGAAGTGAAGAGGGGAGAATAGGAGAGCAATCGTAGTGGGGGATTCAATAGCAAGAGGTACAGACAGGCGGTTCTGTGAACGTGAACGAGATGAACGGATAGTATGTTGCCTCCCGGATGCCAGCGTCTGTGTCGTCTCGGATTGTGTCTTCAAGAGGGAGGGTAAGCAACCAGCAGTCATGGTACACACTGGTACCAATGACATAGGTAGAAAAAGGACAGAGAATGTGAAAAACGAGTACAGGGAGTTAGGTTGGAAGTGGAAGTCCAGGACAAACAGGGTAGTTATCCATGGATTCTACCAGTGCCACATGATAGCGAGGTAAGAAATAGGGAGACAGTGCAGCAAAACACATGGCTACAGGGCTGGTGTAGGAGGGAGAGCTTCAATTATGTGGATAATTGGAGCACATTCTGGGGAAGGTGGGACCTGTACAGTAAGGACGGGTTGCACCTGAACCGGAAGGGCACAAATATCCTGGGCGGGAGGTTTGCTCAAGCTACACGGGATGGTTTAAACTAGATTGGCAGGAGGTGGGGAACCAGATTTGTAATTCAGAGGATGAGGTATTCAGCCTTCCAACAGACACAACAGAGAGTGAGGTTGTTAATAAAGAAGTGCGGTCGATGGAGCGTAATTGTGGACACGGAGATGGTTTGAGGTGTGTATACTTCAATGCTAGAAGTATCAGAAATAAGGCGGATGAACTTTGAGCCTGGGTCAGTACTTGGAACTACGATTTTGTGGCCATTACAAAAACTTGGGTAACTCAGGGACAGGAATGGTTGCTGGAAGTTCCGGGATTTAGATGCTTTAAAAGAAATAGGGAGGGTGGAAAAAGAGGCGGGGGAGTGGCATTGCTAGTCAGGGCTAGTAATGCAGCTACTGAAAGGCTGTTTGAGAATGATATGTCTATAGAGTCAGTTTAGGTTGAGGTCAGGAATAAGAAAGGAGCAGTCACTTTGTTGGGGGTTTTTTACAGACCCCCTAATAGTTGCAGAGAAGTAGAGGAGCGGATTGGGAAGCAAATACTGGAAAGGTGCAGAAATCACAGGGTTGTAGTCATGGGTGGCTTCAACTTTCCAAATATTGATTGGAAACTTTTTAGTTGTAATAGTTTAGATGGAGCGGATTTTGTCCAGTGTATTCAGGAAGGATTCCTGACGCAGTATGTAGATAGACCAACACGAGGAGAGGCCACTTTGGATTTGGTGCATGGCAATGAACCTGGCCAAGTGTTAGACCTGTTGGTAGGAGAGCACTTTGGCCGTCGCGATCATAACTCTGTTACTTTTACAATAGTCATGGAAGAGGATAGGCACATACAGCAGGGTAAGGTTTATAATTGGGGGAAGGGTAATTACAATTCTGTTAGGCAAGAACTGGGTAACATAAAATGGGAACAGATGCTGTCAGGGAAGAGCACTATTGAAATGTGGAGATTGTTTAAGGAATGCATACAGCGTGTGCTCGATGTGTTTGTCCCTAGCAGGCAGGGAAGATGCAGTCGAGTGAGGGAGCCTTGGTTCTCGAGAGAGGTCGAACGACTGGTTAAGAGGAAGAAGGATGCTTATGTAAGGTTTAGGAAACAAGGATTGGAAAAGGCTCTAGAGGGATACAAGTTAGCCAGGAAAGAGCTGAAGAAAGGGCTTAGGAGAGCTATAAGCGGGCATGAGAAAACCTTGGCAAATAGGATCAAGGAAAACTCCAAGGCTTTTTACACATACGTGAGGAATAAGAGAATGACCAGAGAAAGGGTAGGACTGATCAAGGATTGTGAAAGGAATTTGTGCACAGAGCCTAAAGAGATAGGAGAGGTCCTTAATGAATACTTTTCTTCGGTATTCACAACTGAGAGGGACCTAGTTGTAGAGGAGGACAGTGTGAAACAGGCTGGCAGGCTAGAGGAAGTCGATTTAGTAAGGAGGATGTACTAGGAATTTTGAGAAACTTGAAGATAGATAAGTCCCCCGGGCCTGATGGGATTTATCCAAGGATTCTATGGGAAGTGAGGGAAGAGATCGCAGAGCCTTTGGCGATGATCTTTTCGTCCTCACTGTCCACGGGTATAGTGCTGGAAGATTGGAAAGAGGCAAACGTCATTCCCTTGTTCAAAAAAGGGAACAGGGATAACCCCGGAAATTACAGGCCAATTTGTCTTACGTCAGTGGTGGGCAAATTATTGGAAAGGGCTCTGAGAGATAGGATTTATGATCACTTGGAAATGCACAGTTTGATTCGTGACGGTCAGCATGGATTTGTGAGGTGTAGATCATGCCTCATAAACCTTATTGAACTCTTTGAAGAGGTGACCAAACAGGTGGATGAAGGTAGAGCAGTGAATGTGGTATACATGGATTTAAGTAAGGCGTTTGATAAGGTTCCCCATGGTAGGCTCATGCAGAAGGTAAGGAGGCATGGGATAGGGGGAAATGTGGCAGATTGGATTCAGAATTGGCTGACCTTCAGAAGACTAAGGGTGGTAGTGGACAGAAAATATTCAACATGGTGCTCAGTTACGTGTGGTGTACCACAAGGATCTGTTCTGGGTCCTCTTCTATTTGAGATTTTTGTAAATGATATGGATGAAGGAGTGGAAAGGTGGATTAGTAGGTCTGCGGACGATTTGGAGGTGGGTCGAGTTGTGGACAGTGCGGAGGGCTGTTCTAGGTTACAAAGGGGCATTGATAGGATGCAGAGCTGGGCTGAAAAGTGGCAGATGGAGTTTAACCCTGAAAAGTGGGAGGTGATTCATTTTGGTAGGACAAACTTGAAAGCAGAATACAGGGTTAACGGAAAGATTCTTGGCAGTGTGGAGGAGCAGAGGGATCTTGGGATTCATGTCCACAGTTCCCTGAAAGTTGCCACCCTCGTGGATAGAGTTGTTAAGAAGGCGTATAGTGTGTTAGCTTTCATTAATAGACAGATTGAGTTCACGAGCTGTGAAGTTATGCTTCAGCTATACAAAAACCTGGTTCAACCATATCTGGAGTATTGTATCCAATTCTGGTCGCCTCATTACAGGGAAGATCTGGGGGCTTTGGAAAAGGTGCAGAGGAGATTTACCAGAATGTTGCCTGGAATGGAGGGAAGGTCTTACGAGGAAAGGTTGAGAGAGCTAGGGCTTTTCTCTTTAGAACGACGAAGGATGAGAGGTGACTTGATAGAGGTGTACAAAATGATCAGAGGTATAGATAGAGTGGACAGCCAGAGACCTTTTCCTAGGGTGGAGATAGCTATTACGAGGGGGCATATTTTTAAAGTGAGTGGAGGTAGATATAGGGGAGACATCAAAGGTAGATTCTTAACTCAGAGAGTGGTAGGGGCATGGATTACATTGCTGGAGAGGGTAGTGGAGTTGGCCTCATTAGGGGCATTTAAGCAGCTATTAGATAGGCATATGGATGATAGTATAAGATAGGGGTGGAGGTTAGATAGACCTTAGGATTACGGTAAAAGTTCGGCACAACATCGTGGGCCGAAGGGCCTGTACTGAGTTGTACTGTTCTATGTTCTATGCTCTAAGGAGGAGGCGGGAGCAGCACAGTGGAAATTCAAGTACTTGGGGTCTAGGCAGCTGAATGCACAGCCATCAATGTTAGAGTGAAGGAAAGGGGGAGATGCGTAAGAGACATAAGAGGTGAGATACAAAATTCGTGAAGGTTGGAGGGCTAAATGAGGTTACAGAGTTCAGGAGGGGTGAGGCCATGAACTAATATTCAGTATAGGCCAATGTGAATTGTGTTGATGGGCGAAATGGAATCTGCTGCAAGGTAGGAATAGGGCAGCAAATGATGGCAAATTTATGGAGTTAAATAATATATATTTTAAGGTAATTATCAAAGTTAAGTACTGGCATACGTCGAGAACCACAGAATCATAGGATACAGAAGGAGGTAAATTGTCGCATCGTGTTATTGTCAGCTTGTTGAAAGAGTATTTGAATTAGATTCAGGCCCAACTCCTCCTTGTCACCCAACAAAGCTCACCATCTGAAAATTAGTATTGAATCAGCTTTCAGGTGCAGTAATGCATTCCAGATCATACCAACTTGCGCTATATTGTTCCTTGAGGCTCTTAAAGAAATATCTTATGCTATTCTTAGAAATGTCAGCTAAACCGTTTTCTTTTTATTTTATTAATGGCAATTAATTTACTTTGTTAACAGTTAATGGCTTTGGTCTACTGCTGTCTTTGCTGCAATTCTATCAGAGTTTCACTAGTATTGATGCAAACTCCTTCTATTGAGGCTTGCTCTGCTGGGTTCTAGATTCAGGCGAGAGCTTTGTGCACCCTTCAGGAATTCCAATGATTTGAAACAACATTCTTTCAACAAAAGCACAGTTTTAATTTTGCAACTAAATCCATATTTCTCTCTGAGTGTGCGTAAACCTGGTCTCCCTCAAACCCCACAATGCCCTCCAGCATGCCTCATTACTCTTATACCATAATCGTCGTTGACTTGACAACTGCCAACTTCTACAAAGATCTAGGCTATGCTTATTAAAATAACCGAGCAGTTTGTTTTCCCACACAAAGAAAACAGTGTTATTAATCTTGGGAACATCTGCTTTCTTGTATTTTTGTCACTGCTGGAGTCAAACCTTGCCGGCAGGATAGGCCAGGACTTGCTGAGAATGCTGACAAATGAAAACACTGGCTTTAAAACTGCAAGACAGCAAAGCAAAATAGGATTGGACAAACTGTTATTGTAGCCCCTTGGGGAATGTTGAGAAGAGTCACCAGGGCTTTTGCTAATTTAAATTTTACACTGTGCTATATGTAAATTATGCTGAACATAGAGATAACAAGTGCACCAAGAAAACAGAGCACAGCTTCCTCACTTAAAAACTTCTCTTCGACATCATCAACCTACAATGTGGGATTTTGTGAAAAACTTTCATGCCATATGCTCATGGCTGGTGAAAGTTTTAGCAGAATAAATGGATGGTAAATTTTCAGGGTATTCCACATGCCAAAGTTTACATCATAAAGTAATCATGTACTAATTAACATTCTGTGGTGTTGACTGAGATAGGCCTGGGGTTTTCAGACATTTAGCTGCTTCAATTAAACTGTATTTAAAGTTGCTCAGTTCTACCCTATTCTAATTTATCATATCCATTGGTCAAATAAAATTAAGCTGTTTAATCAAGTTTTATGCTTCAGAAACAGGAGTCGGCCATCCCATGCTTGTTATCTCGGATTCTCCAGCATCTGCAGTACCTTTTATCTCGGCCATTCATCCTTTCGGGTTTGCTCTGTCATTTGATATTGTGGCCTTAAATGTCTAATTCAACCTTGGGTACAACTCCGTTCCCCTTATGGGAGAATCTGGGACCAAAAGGCATATTCTCATATTAAAGGAGCACCAATTTGAGTTGAACAGACTTCCTTCTCTCAGAGGGTTGAACCAACTGTTTCCCACAGAGCTGTGGGAACAGTGTCCTTTGTATATTTAAAGCTGAGATAAATAGATTCTGGATTAGTAGGAAATCAAGGGTTATGGGGAAAACGCAGGAAAGTGGATATGAGAAATGTCGCATCATCCATGATCCTATTAAATGAGGAAGCAGATTGAAAGGCCAAATGGCCTACTCTTGTTCCTATTTCTTATGGTCTTATATTCATTGTTCAGTTTGTAAGATGAAGCCAAACAATATCAAATCCATGACAGAATAATTTCCTCCTCACCTCTGTCTGACAATGCTGTGGCTTTAAGAAATTATTTTGTTCTTTTTTCAAAAGGGAGGTTTTACGATAGAGGAACCAAGCTGTCTAGTTGTAAAACCAGCAAAGAAAACAGCTTGTGAGGCCTTGGAGTCTTTTTTCAAAAGTTGGAACAATAGAAGCAGCCTGAAGAAGCATGGCCAATCTCCCACAGCACCAGGATCTTTGGTTTAGCTTTTAGCATTTGCTTTTGGGGTATTCAAGAAGTGGAAGCTATTTTTTCTGTCTCTCGGATACAGCCACAAGCTGGGGAGCTCTCTGTCTGCTATGGGTGTTGCATATTAGACAATCTATGTTCGGAGTTTGCCTTTTGCCAAAGGTGCGTTTATGGGATGTTACTGTATTGGAACAGTTACTGTTAAATAATCCATTATTCTGTTAAGTTTTTGAAGAGAATTGTTATTCCAAATTCCTCCTTCTTTTGTTGTATTCTAACTATATTGTTTGAATAAATTGTTTGACCAATTGAATTTCATCTAGTACACAGTACCTCACATTTACCTTTAAAATAAGGAAAAGTTAGGGTCTAGGCTACCGTCTTAATAGATTTTGAGGGGGTCTGATCCGCTCCATAACATCTGTCTAATATCCCTTATTTCAAAATTGTGAATCTTAGTTCTATATTTCCACATGAGAGGAAACGTTGTCTTAGCATCTACTCGGGTTAGCACCTTGTCACTTTCAGTACGATCACCTCTCACTCTTCTAATCCTGATGACTGTAATCCCAACTTCCTCAAATTTTCCTCATAAGAAAAGGCCTTTCCTCAGGATTCAGCAAAATGAATCTTGCAGAATGACAGCTGTAGGCAATGCACCTTCTGCAAAAAACCAAGTTGGTTAACCAACACCCAAAAGTTCCCTTAACAGCCCCTCCAGCACATTCAACATCTCTCTCCTATCCGTACCACAGATCAGAGAGAATTTGGATTGATACTGAAATCAAGATGAACTCTCATGCTATAGACAGTGCACATGTCTTAAAAAGGTGGTGGCCGGTTCAGGGGCAATTGGTCAATGTGATTTATCTGTTTACAACAGACAGTGGCACCAAAGGAACCATGATAGCTATGAGGAGATTCTGCAGGGGTAAGAGGGACCCCATGCATGTAATGTGGAGACACAAATGACAGAACTTAATGCCTCATAACAATAAAACAGTACTATAAAGGTGATGGTGAACAATATGCTCCCCCAGAAGACAGAGTAAAAGGCTTTGACTTGTCTTTTAATTTCATCTCCTGTATCACTTGCTCTTTAATTTAATGTTTGTCCATTATGGGAACATGTGATCACATAACATCCTTCTGTATTGGAGACAGGTAAATGGATCATTGACTCCCCACCAACTCAGAAAGTCAATATTGCTCCTGGCTCTGCCAACAGGATATGTGTTTGTTGTCTGGCACATTCCCCACTTCAATTCCTTCCTGAACTGGCATCTTTGGGAGAGAATATTTGTGTCTACAGTGCCTATGAATCATTGAGATAGAAGTTCAGATTAATCCTGTAATGAATTTTTAAAATATGTTTTCCTGAGCTATTGACTAAGACAGTTGTGAATGTAATCCAGAAATCATAACAGTTTCCACATCTGGTTGAATAACACACACAGAAGACCGTTGCATTCCAAAAGTGACCCTAGTGCTCTAAACATAGAGTGGAAATGTTTCTGTTCTACTGCAACTCCTGATATCATGGAAGTTTGACACTGAGGACCAGCCTTGCTGTTCTTTGCCTTTGTTTCCTAATAACGATCGAGATTTTTGTTTTCTGTCAAAATGACAAATTTAAATACCCAGGTCATCGGTTGCTGAAACTCACTAGTTTCCCTTGTTAGTTTCCCGAGCCCCAACAATTTCGCACAGTTACAGCAAACAAATAAATGCTGGAACTCCAAACAAAATCTCAAAGGGCTGGAGACACTCAGTAGGTCCTGGCAGCATCTGTGGAGACAAAAATAGAGTTAATGTTTTGAGTCCAATTACTTCATCAGAACAGGAAGAAATCATTTCAGACTCAAATGGTTAAGTGTTTTTGTCTTTCCACAGATGTTGCCAGGACCTATTGAGTTTCTCCAGCAATTTTTGATTATCCCAGGAAATCTGTGTTGCTTAAAAAAAATTGGAGCAAAGTTGAAAAGAATTTGAACGTACCTTGTAAGATGTTAATCGTGTTAAGAGGAACCCATCCACTTTCAAGCAAGAAGCCTATGATTTTGACAGGTAAGGTTTTCACCGTGTCTGTGAACAGTGGAAATGAGTACATCGCAACCGGTTCGTGCTCCAAAAATCACCCACTTCCAGCCCACACTTTCTTGGGAGCTGTGGCAGGGGGGCGTCAGATATCCATCCATATGACATGCTACAAATAATAGGCTTCATTATTGAAATGCACCACCTCTCCCAGTTTAAATGGCAAATGCTTAAGTTAGAGATATCAGTAACTGTGTGGAGAGGAAATACAAAAAAAGCACACCGATGTCTGAGACCAGTCGTCATTTTCATTGGACTACTGAAGAGTATGAGTAATTGTATAAAGGTCTTTAAGCTGCTGACTGGTAACTGAGAAGGTGGGGCAGGGGTGGGAGAAAGGGCAGGGGGAGAGGCCAATTAGAAAGGTGTAGGTCAGAATGAGTACCTGATATGATCTCACTTTGATTGATATTCCTGGACGTGGAGTTGCCATATGAGCAGCGGCAGGTTTTATTTTTATGAACTGACAGGATTTGGGTGTCTCTAGTAAGACCAGTAATTGTTGCCCATCCCTAATTGTCCTGTGAAGGTGTATGAGCCACCTCTTTGTACTGCTGCAATCCGTGCTGTCTTTCATGCAGTGAACTTCCCGTCTATCTGCTGCCCTGTCCTTCTAGTTAATAGTGCTCATGGCTTTAGGAAGTACTCACTACAGAGCCTTGGTCAATTTCTGTATTGCATCTGCTGCCACTGTCTGATAGTGATGGAAGGAATGACTGGTTCGGTTGTGAAACAGGGGAGTTCATTGTTTTTGGAATTATACTTATTCAGAAAAGTGAACAGTATTCCAATATACCATTCTGAAGAAGATTTATGCTGGATACAAAATGTTAACTCTGATTCTCTCTCCACATGCTAACAGACCTGCTGTGTTTCTCCGGTGACATGTGTTTTTATTCATCACATTTCTGAGTTATGGTTTGTAAATGTTAGGCAGACTTTGGGGACACATGAGATGAGTTACGCGCCACAGAATTTCTAGCCTCTAACGCTACAGTTCTTTATTTAGCTGTTTCAGTCGTTTTGTGGTCAATAGTCATGACCGGGATGTTGGATGTGATGGTTATGCCATCGAAAGTTAAAGGGAGATAAATTAGATTCTTTCTTGTTGAAGATAGCCTGCATGGTATGAGTATTAATTGCCACGTTAACCCAAACTTCTTGCTGCATTTGCCTTTGTGGACAGCTTTAGGAGCCAATTAGTGGCTAATGGTGCAGATTGCTGAGGCTGCTGGGATTTTCCCAAAGCAAATAAACCTTCGGCAAAGGCTAATCACAGATGGCTGGAGATGAATTCCCAGCAGTAGCTGGGAGGGCCAGAGAAATCCCTTGTAAATACTCCCTATTCAAAAAAAGGAATGCTAATGAGGTACAACTCTGGCCAAAGGAGATTCTGTGGAGGGGAGCTTGGCATGGTGGCTATTATCATTCTTATTTTTAACACTTTTTGAAGATTTCAGAGGAAGCCTCCATGTTGAAGTATCCTGGTGGTGCCCCCACCTAAGCTGGCAACATTCTCCTCATCTGCTGGGACTGCCAGTCGCTTGGATATGTCAAGTGCTCTATTGGCCCTCCTGCCTGTCCTACTGACCATTCAAAACTGTTACTTGGCTGCATCTGGGAAGCTCTGGTGCAGTTGGAGACAACTCCAACTCTCTCCACTTCCAGTCTCATCCATCAGGATGTGAGGGAGGGTGGGAGCACCTCTCACAGGCAGTCGCACTGCTTCCTATTGGCCTGCTCATCCTGTAATCCATCTTCACTTTGATGTTGGCATATGATAATGGCCAAACTCCAGTGAACTGCAGCAAATGAGGGCCGAACCAAGCTGCTGTGTCTCTTACCCTCAGTGACATTGAGATTTCTCTATGCTGGAAACTGAAGAGTAGTTCTAAAAGGCTAAGCAGATGAGACCAACCTAAAGTGCTGTGGTCCTGATGTCGTGTCAGCGCTATGTTGTGGAACATGTAGAACATGTAGACACAGAAGATGTCGTGTTGAAACTTCACTGGGGTTACTCACTGAAGTCATTATCCTATCAACCTTTATGAACAAGGTGTAGAGCTGGATGAACACAGCTGACCAAGCAGCATCAGAGGAGCAGGAAGGCTGTGTTCATCCAGCTCTACACCTTGTTATCTCAGATTCTCCAGCATCTGCAGTTCCTACTATCTCTGAAACATTTATGAACAGTTTAGATAAATAGTTGAAAGAAAGAGGTACACATGAATATGGAAACAAGTTGGAAATATGGGCGGTGGAGGGAGACACTGACATAGGTTGAATCAGCCAAACTGTTTGTTCCTGAGTTGTATTTTCTGTGTAATATAATACAGGGTTACTGCGCCCAGTTATGGAGCCAACTGACTACCTGAACTATTTACTCCCCACTCAGAACAGAAACCAGCGTTCAGTTTGCACACTACCCCAGGATGTTTTCACAAAAAATTACCCCAAGGTCCCAGAAACCCCTTCTGCAACTGTTCTGAAGCCAACGTTGAATTCTGCTGTGGTTGATGTGGCGTCAGATCCCTAGCCAGAAGATGTTGCCAGTGAGCTCTCCAAAATGTTGCCAACACTTTTATGGATCTATGAATAGAAGAAGCTACATAATCATATTATACATTAATAAAATATTGACACAGCAATATTCTTGACTACAATCTGGCTGTTTCACAGTTTCACCTCGCTACAGAACTAAACATTGCTAGCCACAATTTTCATTGGAATACTCATGGCAATTCAAACAAAGAATTTCAATTGATTCATGCAGCTTTAGCTCCTGCTTCTATTACACTTAACTAGAAAACATTAAAGAAAAAAAATCTGACAGTTATATTGTAACTTTCACAGCCACAAATCCCAAAATGTTTTGTAGCCAATGATGTACTTTGAAATGTAGTCACTGGGTAAAATTTAGAAAATGACTACTTTCCTAGATCAAACTTCCCAAACAACAATGAGATAATGTGTTTGTAAAAGACATTGGTTAGGCCACATAACATGCAGTTCTGGAACAAATCCAGAAAATGTTGGAGAAACTGAATTTATGAATGATTTGTTCTCACATGTATCTAGGGAGATACGATGAAAAGTGTTGGTGTTGCACAATACAATGCCATTTTGAGGTAAAAGAAAGAGTGAAAAGAAAGTACTTAAATAGAGTTCATCTTCATTGGCTGGGATCCCAAATACAGCTCCAGAACTTTTGCAAGTTCCACGCTGTGGGCCTAGCACTGCCAGGAGTCCTTGCTCCCTCCCCACTGCAGCCTTGTGCGATTCCAGGAGTCCACTCATCGGGCTTCCAAAGCCAGGAGTCCCAGCTCTGTTCTCTGTTCCAGCCTCCCTGTGAGATCAGGAAGATGGAGAAAAGATGAAGGAAAAAAGATGACAGAGAGAAAAAGAAAGGATGTAGCTGGCCTTGAGTGGACAGGTCTACCGTGCCTATGCAGCCACCTTGAATAGCTGGACCTGTACTATCCTCCGCACTGAGGTCTTGCTCTCTCCGCTGAGCTGCTGGCCTGCTCTCTCCTGCTGCCGCTGCTAGACCCGCTTCCGACATGCCAAAGACGCTGAAAAGACCTTAAAAGAGAAAAAGGTAAGTAAAGAGGAGCAAAAGAAAAAAGAAAAAAGAATAAAAAATTGTGACTTTGAAGAAAGATTTGAATTGGAACAGAAAGGGATGAAGGAGCATCTTACAAAGAATTCAAGATGATCAAAGGCAAACAGTGAACAACTATTTCCACTTGAAAGATTGGTAACGCAATGGCATGAATTCAAGGAATTTGAGAAAAAGAGATAAATGAGAAGATTATAGTGGTCTCTATGCTGAAGAGGAGGATCTGAAAGATGGAGGGCTAATTTATCATTTTGGGTCAGGAAAATCTTCTTCAGTTCTTTTGTTGCCAACCCTCTAGGATTCTCCTCACGTCCCTAGAAATTGAATTTTAATCTCCACGAAGCGGTGGCTCAGTGGTTAGCACTGCTGCCTCATAGTGCCAGGGACCTGGGTTTGATTCCATCCTCAGGCAACCGTCTGTGTGGAGTTTGTACATTCTCCCTGTGTCTGCGTGGATTTCCTTTGGGTGCTCTGGTTTCCTCTCACTGTCCAAAGATGTGCAGGTTAGGTGGATTGGCCAGGCTAAATTGCCCCATAGTGCTCATGGATGTGTAAGTTAGGTGCATTAGCCATGGGAAATGCAGGGTTACAGGGGTGGGTAGGGGAATGGGCCTGGGTGGGATGCTCTTCAGTAGGCTGGTGTGGACTTGTTGGGCCGAATGGCCAATTTCCACATTGTGGAGATTCTATGATGAGGCTGTAAGTAATTCACCTCCTGACACTTCAGCTTCCAAGGGACAAGTCAGGACTATGATGGAATACTTCCTACTTCTCTGGATGGGTACATCTGCAACAATATTTAAGGAACTTGGCACCATCCAGGATAATGCCATCTGCTTGATTGGCACCACATTGACAAATATCCACTCCCTCCACCACTGGCACCGAGTGGTAGCAGTACAATCTACAAGATGCAGTACAGATATTCACCAACACTCATTAGACCTTCCAAATCCACAGTACTGCCATCTCGGAGGATGAGGCCAGTAGATACATAGGAAGGGACAGGCAATAAATGCTGTCCCAGCCATAGATGCCCACATCCCATGAATAAATAAAAGCTCACTGTTTTGATGTAGTTCTCAATTATGTGACTTCTGTCATTCTGTAAACTATAAATTTTAAAAAGTGGTAAGTTTTCCAAACAATCCATAGAAATAACCAAATAACCATTTTAAGACTTTTACTGTAATAAATCAACCAACATGAACATAAATAAAATATCACATAACAAATAGCTAAAAAATTAATTTACAAGTAGGTCCTTGCATATTAACTACTTAATAGAATTGAGATAGGTCTTATAATTCTTCTTCGCCGTGCACCACTCTTTTGACAGATATTTAGCATTACAAGAATGATTCCCAAGTTGTTCTCAGCTTTTCAGCAGGCTCATTTCTCCTTGGCTTGCCAGATGGCAACTTCTAGAGATCTTTAAAAGTTGATGCACTCAGCCTGTGTCTTCTGGATCCGGCCTCCGTGTGGAGGGTCTAGCTCAGTGAGTCTTTGTTCCTTAAATCTCTAAAGGTCCTCTTCATCCTGCTACCTACCATGAAATAAAGAAGTGGATTCTTACCAACATTTTGCTGCCACACAATAATGTCTCCTTTGACTCACAAAATCACCTATCCCTTTCTGTGTGAAGATGTGAAAGTTGTCATTAGATTTTCAATGCTTTCAATTTAGTTGACAGTCTCCATGATAAGCAGAGTACCTGGGTCTGTCTCCTGGCAGAGCGCTAGTTTGATCATAATCTCCCAATAGCAAGAACATTCTGCTTTGTCTTAACTTGAAGGAGCCATGTCAAAACATTGTAAATCCCCCTCAAATTAATTGGCTTGGGAAGGCAGTGGTGACAGTGAGAATGAATGTATTCAGGTAGTCTAAAGGTGGTGTGGACACTAGAAGACACAAAGTCAGGTAGTGGAACTTTCAGGAACACATTTAACCAGATCTAGTAGCCCCAACATTGGCCCAGATAGAAATGGCTTACATTTTGCACTATGTACCTGCCCACTTCACATTCATCATAGTCCTGTCATTGTTCTCTGAGTGCTGGTGAGTGATATATGGGATGTCAGCTTTTTGCCAGGGTAGAAGTAAGCCAGCACCTTCAGTTTTATTGGGAAGGAGACTGGTGAAATGCTGATACTTCTAAAATCAGCTAAGCTGGGTGAGACTTCTAGGGCCTTTTCTGTTCAGGAATCGAAATCACCATTTGAAAGAGAAATATGTCTAATTGAAACTTCACCTGGTTCGTTGAGATTTGCTGCGGTATCTGGAGTCATTTGAAACTTAGATTAATTCTGCAAAATAGAAATACTGCTCCTCACTGATAGGATATATCGACAAACATTACAGTTATGACATCCTGCTAAGTATTGATAGAATCATTATTATAATCAATGCCACACAAATTCAAGCCTCATGCTTCCTATAATCACATTTTATATCTATTTATGCACATAAATGTGGTTCTTTAAAAGAGGGTTGAGAGGGAGACCGTCTTGAGGGTTAACTGTTAGGTGGCGAGCAGCAGGAATTATTGAGCTACTGTGGACTGCTGGAGATTGTTTCACTGTTTTGGGGGGTGGGGTAAGGGGTCTGAGAGAGGAGTCTTTTCAAGCTCTTCCTCGTTGGTGTCATGTTTTCTTTCTTTCTGCCTGTTTCAGAAGATAACATAATTTGTGTCAGTGCACACAAGGCTCTTGGGATGCATCTGGATAGAATCAATGCACCAGGTGATCTTTTTCTGTCCTTTTCTTTATATCTTCTTCAGCTTTGTAATTTATTGCTGAACAAGGATATTAAAAAGACGGGTATGCTCCTCATGTATTCAATACATTATCATTCAATACAATTTTAGCTGATCTTCTGCTTCAATTAGACCTTCCCAGTATACTCTCTATGTCCCTTCATTTGCTGAGAGACCAAAAGTCTATCTTATCCAGTGATAAGTATAGTCAACTGTTTCAGAGAGTGGATGTGTGGGTGTTCAATATTATTTCACATTTTAGCGCAGTTTCTGCCTCTCATTCTTCTGAAGAGACCATTCTTACTTAGAGATTCAAATGGACCAATATGGCTGTTCCTCATTTGTGTTTTTTTTAATTCATTCGTGGGACAAGAGTGTCATTGGCTGGGTCAGTATTTATTTCCGTCTCTAGTTGCTCCTTGAGAAGATGGTGGTCAGCTGCCTTCTTGAACTGATGCAGTCCATATGGTGTAGATCATCCCACACCACCTTTCGGGAGGGAATTCGGATTTTGACCCAGCAACAATAAAGGGTATATTTCCAAGTCAGAATGGTGAGTGCTTTGGAGGGGAACTTGCAGGCGGTGGCATTCCATGTATGATGGCGTTTTTCTTTCTTTCATGGCACAAGTATGATGTTTCTTTAACACACTGGGGTAGACCATTCAAATTCACAATCCTCTGAGCAAGGAAATTTTACATCTTCTCAACTCTGGACGAGCAATCCCTTACTCTCAGATGTGCCTCTGTGTTCTGGATTCCCAGTCAGGGGTATCAACCTCACAGTGCATATCCTATCAAGAATATTGTAAATTTCAATGCGATCATTTCAGATTCTTCTAAACCACAGAGAATATCGTCCAATTTACTTAGCTTCTCATCACAGTATTATCCTGTGGATAATCCAGAACTCCAGTAGACACATTATAAATCTATAAAATCATGGAAACAGCTTGAGTGTGCAGGAGAGAAACTGTGAGTACTGGTATTCAGAAAAAGCTATGAAACATGGCTGGTTGGTAGGTTTCTAAAATAGATGAGTCTCCTCTCTGAAGCTGTCTACCTGCTAGCCATAACACATGCACATTCCACATTGCCTTTAATAACGATTTGTTGCAATGGGCCATAAATCAGAGCCAGATTAGGCAACACTTATTATCCAAACACAATTCAAGCTTTTCCAGTCCAGAAAAGCAACATGTCACCTGCTCAGAATCTTGTTTCTTTTCTTGAGACATAACAAGTTCAATCCCTTTTGTGTTAAAAAGGGAGAAATATGGTCAGTACACATCTGTTCAGAATCTAAGGATGACATGGTTGTCAGTTCTCTGCTTTCAGTTTATTTTTAAAGATTAAATTAATGAAATATTGAAGATGACAGAAACAATACGTTTTTGTCTGGAGAAATACATACTATTAGGATATCAGAATCTGAGTGGGATATGTTTTCAATTTATGCCAGTATTGTCAATAAAATTGGCTCCTTGCTGTTTGATAGTGGAATACTTTAATATTGCTTGTTAGAACTTTTGCCTGGTATAGCGTTGACATTCCACCAAATGTAAATTCATGTTTCTATATGAACAGCATCATTGTTTACACCACATGATGAAGGAACTATATAACTATGTTTAAAGACAATAATCTTTATTTTATTCAGGTGCTAAAAGTGATTTCACATAAAACATCATAAAGCAGTTGTTGGATTCTGTCTTGTTGGAGATGGTCACTGCCTCGTACCTTGCAGTGAAAATTTTACTTGCCACTTATCAGCCCAAGCTTGGATGTCGTCCAGGTCTTTCTGCAAAAGGGCACAGATTGCTTCAGTATCTGAGGAGTAGTGATTGCAACTAAAAGACTGTGCAATCTTCAGTGAACATCCTCATTTCTGACCTTATGATGTGGGGAAGGCCATTGAAGAAGCAGCTGAAGATGGTTGGGCCGAGGACACTATCCTGTGAAACTCTTACAGAGATATCCTGGAGTTGAGCTGACCTCCAACAATCACAATCATCTTCCTTTGTGTAAGGTATGTCTCCAACCAATGGAGAGATTTCTGTTTGTTTCCCTCACGTTCCAGTTTTACCAGGGCTCCTTGAAGCAACACTGAGTTATTTTCTTAATATAAGGGCAGTCACACTCACCTCACATTTCTGATTTAAAGGAACTATCTCATTGCTGTTAGTGTGGCTAAAGCTTAGAAATCAACCTTAGAGATATGTTTGTTGTAAGCCTAAAGAGCGTTAAACTCTTGGCCAGGCTTTTGATCAAAGGCATTACGCTAATGTGGAAAGAACCCTGCATTGAGGCCACAAACTTGGTACTGGCAGAAATGGTAGTTGCATTTTGCAAGAAAGCTGTTTTTCTGAGCCAGCTGGAGAGGTCTATCCAACTTCAAAGTGATACAGGCCACGGTGGCCAAGTTACAGTCTCAGAGTAAATAATTTAGGTGTTAACACTGCCACTAACCATTTAAAAGTCTCCATTTCCAATCTGAAGGCTATGCCTTTGAGAATGTTGGTCATACCTAGATGCTATACGGGAGTAAACAATATTGTTCAAGGTAGTAGCAGGTCACAGGCTTGCACCAGGATGAGGTCATTGTAAATGTAAGATTAGGTATCTGGAAAACCCAAATGGGCTTGTGATAGGTGTGCAAGCAGAAGGTGATGTGAGCAAGCATGAAGATCAAGAGTTGTGCTCAGTCAGAGAAAAAGGAAAATGGCACACAGAAAATGAAAGTAATAGGACGAAAGGTATAATTTCAGCACTCACAGTAAAAATAGAAGTTGGATATTCACAAAATACTTTCATTATAGATTGAACTGCAGCATTGTCCTTTATCCAAGAGGGAAAGAACAAGAAATTCCCAAGTCATATTTCATACACAAGCTAGTGTGAAATTTACTAATTGTTCCAGCAACAGTACCCCAGTGTTAGGTCAAGGTAGTGTTAGAGTGTAATCTGATAATGCATCTTTTGCCTGCTGTTAGTAGGAAGGGCACCAAGGGAAAAGAACCGAAAGAACTGCGGATGCTGTAAATCAGGAACAAAAACAGAAGAAAGCTCAGCAAGTCTGGCAGCATCTGTGAAGAAAACATCAGAATTAATGTTTTAGGTCCGGTGACCCTTCCTCAGAACTATTGGCAGATGGGAAAATGTCAGAAAATAGGGAGGGAGATGGGTAGGGAGTAAACTATAGGATAAAGGACAGAGCCCGAAGGCAGAGAATAGCAATTGGATAGACAAAGGAGTTGATAATGATCTGGCTAGGAGCTTGAATATTAACATGGGGACTGATAATAACCAACAATAGGTAGTGTAGAATGGCAGGCTATGTAATAACAAAGCTTAGTGCGTGGGGTAGGGGGCTGGGACATGGGAGAGTTTAGGCCCTAAAATTGTCGAAGTAGATATTGAATCTGGAGGCCTGCAGGGTCCTCAAGTGGAAAATGAGGTGTGGTTCTTCCAGCTTGTGTTGATCTTCACGGAGTACTGCAACAATCCTGAGACAGAGAATGATGGCCAGGGAACAGGGTGGTGTGTTAAAGTGGCAGGCAACTGGAAGCTCAGGATCGTTTTTGCGATCAGAACATAGATGTTGTGTGAAGTGCTCACCCAGTCCAAGCTTCATTTACCTAATGTAGAGGAGAGCACATTGTGAGCAGCGAATACAGTAGACTAGATTCTGTGAAGTGCAGGTGACATGTTGCTTCACCTGGAAGGTATGTTTGGGCCCTTGGATAGTGGGGAGGGAGGAGGTAAATGGGCAGGTGTTGCACTTTGCTGGTTGCAAGGGAAGGTGCAGTGGGGCTGTGGAGGGGTGTTGGGGGTGAAGGAACAGTGGACCAGGGTGTCCCGGAGGGAACCGTCCCTGCAGAAAGTGGTCAAGGGAGGGGAGGGGAATATGTGTCCTGTGGTGGCATCTCACTGGAGGTGGCAGAAATGGTGTCTGATGATCTTCTGGATGTAGATGCTGGTGGGATTGTAGGTAAGGACAAAGAGAACACTATCACCATTGCAGGAGGAAAGAGAAGGATTGAGGGCGGAAGTGCGGGAGATGGATTATACCCAGTTGAGGGCCCTGTTGACAATGGTGCTGGGGAATCCTCAACTGAGGAAGACGGTGGACAATTCGGAGGCTTCCTTATCGAAGTTTGCCTCATCTGAATATATACGTTGGAGACGGAGGAACTGAGAGAATGGGATGGAGTCTTTACAGGAAGCAGGGTGCGAGGATGACCAGTCCAGGTAGCTGTGGAAGTCAGTGGGTTTATAGTGGATGTTAGTAGTGAGTCTATCACAGAAATGTTAACAGAGATGTCAAGGAAGGGAAGGGAGGAGTCAGATTTAGACCAGGTAGAAGTGGGGGCAGGGTGGAAATTGGAAGCAAAATTGATGGATTTTTCCAATTCCGGATGAGAGAGGGAAGCAGCACCGATGATATCATCGAAATACCGGAGAAAGACCCGTGGATGGGGGTCGGAATAGGACCGAAACAAGGATTTTTCTATGTATCCCACGAAGACACAGGCATAACTGGAGCCTACGCGCGTACCAATGGCCACCCCTCTGACCTGAAGAAAGTGAGAGGAGTTAAAAGAGAAGTTGTTGAGGGTGAGGACTAACTCGGCCAAGTGGAGGAGGGTAATGGTGGGTAGGGATGATTCAGGTCTTTGCTCCAGGAAGAAACAGAGAGCCCTAAGACCTTCCTGGCGGGGAATGAATGTGTAAAGGGATTGCAAATCCATGGTAGAGAGGAGGCGGCTGGAGCCTGTAAACTGGAAATTTTGAAACTGGCGTAAAACATCAGAGGAATCATGGATGTATGTGGGCAGGGATGGGACCAGGGGACAGAAGACTATGTTAAGGTAGGAAGAGATGAATTCTGTAGGGCAGAAGCAGGCTGAAACAGTGGGTCTGCCCAGACAGTCGTGTTTGTGGATTTTTGGAAGGAGTTAGAAGCGCGCTGCGTGTCTGGGGGACTATCAGCTTGGAGGCAGTGGGGGGAGGTCACCCAGATGAAATGAGATCAGTTACCATAGTTGATACAATGGCCTAATGAGTTATGTTAGGCTCATGGTCCAGGGGAAGATAGGAGAACGTATCTGAGAACTGGCGCTGAGCCTTTGCAATGTAGAAGTCATTATGCCAGACTACAACAGCACCACCTTTATCGGCAGGCTTAATAACAAAGTCAGGGTTAGATCTAAGTGCATGGAGTGCAGTCAGTCTGGAGGGAGATAGGTTGGATTTGGTGAGGGGTGGGGGGGCAGAGAAATTGAGGCAACCAATATCACATTGACAGTTCTCAACGTAAGATCGCTTTCAGGTAAAAGGCCAGAGGGAGGGGTCCAGGTGGAGGGAGAATGTTGGAACTGGGTGAAGGGGTCTGTGGGTCAGGGAGAGGATTCCCTAGCACCGTTGTCAACAGGGCCCTAAATCAGGAAAACTGACATTTTCCCAGCTACTAGTTGTTCTGAGGAAAGGTCACCGTACCCAAAATGTTAACTCTGATTTTTTCTTCACAGGTGCTACCAGACCTGCTGAGCCTTTCTAACAACTCGGATTTTTTGAACCAGTGGGAAAGAATTATCTTCAGAGAATACAGTGAAACTGGGTCAAGTAATTTCCAGTAGGGATCAGAAAGCGTATGTCTACCATTGAAGAAGTGCTAAGACAGCCTAACATATTCATTGAGAAAGGAGGACCAATGAATGAAGTCAATCTTTAACATGACATTAAATACCATGAGTCAGCAATCATGTTCATACGGACTTACTTTTGAGATCTCCCATGCCAACTGATTTGTTTCTAGACATCGAGATATATGTGAATCACTTTACATAAACTACAGTCTGCCAGAGAAATAAATGAGGAATCCCACATGGCTGTGATGCTGATTAAAGTGCTCAATGATGTGACTTCACCTTCCACAATGCTGGACCTGTCATAAAATGGCCTGCAACAGGACCTTTAGTTATACAAGTTCAATCTTTGGAGTTGGAAAGATTCTTGGATCTGCCTTGCAGTTGACAGCTGGCTGAATTCCCTGTATCCAAGCGCCAATCCCAATGTGGGGAAAGTGGCAATAAAATCTTGTCCCTGATTTTCAGTCATCCAGTGAAAATTCTTAAAAATTCTTTGGAGCCCTTCCCTTACCGGGAATGATTTCCATAGCCTCAGTTGAACTGTTTATCTCCCACCCCAGCCCAGCTAATTCCGTGTGGATAGTAAAGTCATTCTCAGGGTTCGGAAAAAAATGCCTGTAACTGAGTTTTGTGAGTCAAAATCCTCTACCCCAGAAGCCTAGATGGTTCAGCTTCCACTTCTACCCTGCACACACGGACTCCTTTGAGTTAAAATTGCCCTTTAAAACGTTTCGTCTGACATTTGTGAGGAGAAGCCATTTGTTGACTAAAACCCAAGAAAACAAAAAGACAAGCTTTCAAAATCGATGAAGATAGAATAAAAACTACAATCAAATGAAAACTAAATTCTCTTTCTTTTGCACTGACAAACTATCTGCTTTTTAATTCATTCACAGGATGAGAGTGATGCTGACTAGGCCAGCTTTTATTGCCCATCCCTAATTGCCCAGAGGGCAGTTAAGAGTAAACCATACTGCTGTGGGTCTGGAGTCACATGTAGGCCAGACCATGTAAGAATAGCAGTTTCCTTCTCTAAAGTACATTGGTGAACCAGATGGGTTTTTCCTACAATTGACAATGGATTCATGGTCATCATCAGACACTTAATTCCAGATTTTTGTTTATTTTGTCCTCTCTCACTGCCACAAAATTCACTCAACTGTCATCACGCCCAAATATTGAAACTAGAAACTAAGGAAATGGTCTTCCTTAAAAACAATGGAGTAGGTTGCCAAACCATTGGCAGGGGTGTTGATGGCTGACATTGTCTGCTTCTATCAGTGGAATTGGGACAAGTGGCCACCGGCGGGAGCTCAGGCAGGTTCCAAGGAACAGGAGCACGTAAGCCTAAGGTTTAGTTAAGACCATGGTCTTGCTGGGGCCAAGCTGGTAGGTTTCAATGAGGAGAGCCTGGGGCTGGGATTGACAGGATGAGGGAGGGGAAAGGCAGGCAGAAGGAGAAATACTTTGGGGAAGGGCCTCCTAAAGGCACAGGGTGCCCAACATTGCTGCAACACCTAATAAAAGCAAAATCTGAAAACAAACACAGAAAACACTGGAGAAACGCAGCACGTCTGGCAGCATCTGTGGAGACAGAAACAAAATTAATGCTTTGAGTCCAGTATGACTCTTCTTCAGAACTGAAGTTTCTCAGGACCCTGACCAGTCTGCACCATCACTTCCTTAGCCCAACTACAATTTTGCCAATTGCCTGGACACTTGCTGCTGGTTTCCCACACTCTGGGTGAAAATAGGAAGCCACCTTAAGGCCTCAATTTCATCTGACCCCTTCCCCAGTTGCTGGTAAAATAGATGTGGATGGGAGGAGGTAGGTGACAATTATGACATTCCTACCGTTATGCCCAATGTTATATTCCTTCCATTTGCCCACCTGCTCCAATCTTTGGACTTGAAATGCTAACTCTACTTTCTTCTCACTGATGCTGCCAGACCTGCTGAGTTTCTCCAGCAATTTCGGTTTTTGATACAATAACCTCTACCTTGTTAATCAATAACCCCTCGTTATGAACATGTAGTGTCTTGTGCTTCACCCCTGATAATAGACAGGTCCTTCAACTCAGCAGAAAAGGGAGCATTGGCATCAGGCAGCTACCCCAACCACGAGTAAATAGAGGTTGGTACCCTGAGCTCAATAAGACGATTCTCATCCATACAGCGATAAAATGCAGATTATTCTACGATTGGGTAATTTCCCTTGGCGTAACAGAAATTGTAAACATGGCTAAAAAGAGTGCTTTGATTATTTTGCCACACATACCCTACAAAGGAAATCATCTCACGCAGTCAGCACCTAGCAATAATTACAAATGTTTGGCACAGCTCTGGGGCTCAGGGCTGTCAAGTATGGCCAGATGGTGGATTGTTTAGGTTATGTGGAGGGGGTGGAGGGATAAATCATGTAGACACAATGGGTATAGCATAAATCTGAAGAAAAATAACAAAAGTTAACAAAAAGGAAGTATTCCATTTTGGCTGTTATTCAAAGGCTTCTGGAGTGGTTCCTCTGGCACTCTCGGTGAGATGTAAGGAAATTCCCTGAACTTGCTTTGGAAATGGAAAAGGAGTATGTGGAGCTGATAGCATAGTTAGGAACAGTTTTCAAACCTACCAGGCTGACCTGAGCTAATTAAGTCATATTTGTCTGTTTGTGTGACCTGTGTGACTAGGGGCTCAGAGCAGGGGAAATGAGATGTAGGAAGGGAATATTAGCAAGGGTTGCGGGGGGGGGGAGGTGGGGAGGGAGGGGGGAAGTTGGCGGTGGGGGTGCTGGGTCTAATGAAGCTGAAGGTACAGCAGGAATCTAGGGCAGAACATGGAAAAGAGCAGCACCCAATCTGAACAATTCCCTCAGGAGATTTAATATTTCACACATCAATGCAACTGTGACGGGACAATGTCACACAGCTCATCACAGCTGCTTCTCGACCAGTTTCAATTTCAAAGAGGCCCCCTTTAACCTTTGCTGAAAATAAATTTAATTGTTTTCCTTCCTCAAATCTCTGGCAGCTCCTACAACTCCCCAAGGGTTGTAGAGGTCACTCTTTCATCTGGATGAATTGGGAATGAGACCCCGGGTTCTGTGAGCAGCCTCAACGTTTGAATAATTTGCACTCCCACCCCCAACATGCAGACTGAAAAATGCAAAGGGAAAAATTAACTCAGTGGGGACTGCAGAGTATAGATCAATGACCACACACAAAGTGTGCTTGTGAAAGTTTGGTGTCAACAGCTATTTACACTGAATGATTTAATGTTAGTCAGTGCCTTCCTCTTAATTACACAAATGATTTTCCAGATTGTTTTGACGTGCTTTGTCTCAAATATATATTTAATAGGAACAAAATACAACAGAATAAGACTATGCATAACAGATAAAATCCAGATATCACTTTTAAACTTAACAAAGCAACACCTTTGTGAAAAAAAATGCCTGTTTTAGTTATGAGTGCAATAAACACTTTAAACTAGGACATTTATCCCAAGGTTGTTCTGGAGTCATAGAGATGGAGATGCACCAGCACAGAAACAGACCCCTCGGTCCAACTCATCCATGCTGACCAGATATCCTAAATTAATTTGGTCCCATTTGCCAGCATTTGGCCCATATCCCTCTAAACTCTTCCTATTCATATACCCACCCCAGATGTCTTTTAAATGTTGTAATTGTACCAGCCTCCATCACATCCTCCGGCAGCTCATTCCATACACACACCACCCTCTGAGTGAAAACGTATCTCCTTAGGTCCCTTTTAATTCTTTCCCCTCTCACTTTAAACCTTTGTTGAGATTTTATTACTAACCTAGGCAAGAATTACCAGGTTGCACTCGACTATAAAATAATGGTGTACAAGTGGCTTTGTAGTTTGAAATAAAACATCAGGAGAAACTGAGTTATTCTGGCAGCATCTATAGAGATGTGGTGTAAGGGACCAGCTGGAACAATAAGGATGTGAGGTATCACCCCATAGGAGTGGCAGTGGCTGTATGGTAAATGAACGTAGTGCCCTCTCTGAGGATTTCAGTACTTGGGCTTCCACTGCTAGATTCCACACTTGGTGTTGCTGCTGACTTTCACCCAGACAGCTCAGACTTCAGCTATTCTTTCTGAATCAAAGCAATCCAGGTTCTGTGTAGGAGGACTCAGAGAGGAGCCAAGAGCGTTTGGATGGCCCTGTGCTGTTTGAACAATCTTGAGGAGAAGATCTAGTAATTGTTAGGGGACTAAGTGTTGGAGTCAGGAATCAGAAGATATCTTCGGGAGGAGAATTGAGAAAATGGACAGGTTGGTGGCTATATGTTGGAGGAAGATGTGAAAGGCTTGAAAGAAACCCATGAGCTTAAGTGCAATTGAAAGCACACAAGGAAAGCTCGCAAGCAGAACTTGCTTATTCTAATCTGAGCAATAGTGGAGCCTGAGGAAAATCCAACAGCAGTGGCGAAGCTAGCTGTCAATGAAGTGCTATTATTATGCTCTCAAATGAGTGCTGAAGTGCAGTTTGGAAGTTCGGGAGAGCACAGACCTGGGAAAGGAGGGTGATTGAGCAGGAAGGAAGTAGTTGTTGAGGCAGCCCATGATGCAGTATAGAATCCACCCCTATCCCAAGCACAGCAGGCAATGCAACTGTTGCTTCAGTAAGCCGGTGGCTTGCTCCACCACATGGCACTCAATGTAGACACGCTATCAATACATGATTGGATGGTGAAGAGAAGTCAGTTGTAAATGGGGAAATTCCTTTGTCACTCAGTAGCACTGCTTATTCATGATAAGCCAAAAATGATGTGTATGGCAGATGCCTCTGGGGGAATAGAGTCAGAGGGTCACACAGCATGGAAATAGACCCTACAGCCCAATTTGTCCATACTGTTCAGATTTCCTAAACTGAACTAGTCTCATTTGTTTCAGAGATAGTAGGAACTGTTGTAGAATCTGAGATAACAAGGTGTCAAGCTGGATGAACACAGCAGGTCAAGCAGCATCAGAGGAGCAGGGAAGCGACGTTTCGGGCCTAGACCCTTCATCAGAAATGGGGGAGGGGAAGGGGGTTCTGAAATAAATAGGGAGAGAGGGGGAGGTGGATAGAGGATGGATAGAGGAGAAGATAGGTGGAGAGGAGACAGACAGGTCAAAGAGGCGGGGATGGAGCCAGTAAAGGTGAGTGTAGGTGGGGAGTTAGGGAGGGGATAGGTCAGTCCTGGGAGGACGGACAGGTCAAGGAGGCAGGATGAGGCTAGTAGGTAGGATTTTGGGGGTGGAGCTTGAGGTGGGAGGAGGGGATAGGTGGGAGGAAGGACAGTTTAGGGAGGCGGGGACAAGCTGCGCTGGTTTTGGATGCGGTTGGGGGAGGGGAGATTTTGAAGCTTGTGAAGTCCACTTTGACACCATTGGGCTGCAGGGTTCCCAAGCAGAATATGAAGTGCTGTTCCTGCAACCTTTGGGTGGCATTGTTGTGGCACTGCAGGATGGACATGTCATCTGAGGAATGGGAGGGGGAGTTGAAATGGTTCGCGACTGGGAGGTGCAGTTGTTTAGTGCGAACAGAGTGTAGACATTCTGCAAAGCGGTCCCCAAGCATCCGCTTGGTTTCCCCTACATAGAGGAGGCCACAACGGGAACAACGGATACAGTATACCACATTGGCAGATGTGCAGGTGAACATCTGCCTGATGTGGAAAGTCTTCTTGGGGCCTGGGATTGGGGTGAGGGAGGAGGTGTGGGGGCAGGTGTAGCACTTCCTGCGGTTGCACGGAAAAGTGCCGGGTGTGGTGGGGCTGGAGGGGAGTGTGGAGCGGACAAGGGAGTCGCGGAGGGAGTGGTCCCTCCGGAAAGCAGACAAGGCTGGAGAGGGAAAAATGTCTTTGGTGGTGGGGGCGGACTGCAGATGGCGGAAGAGTCAGAGGATGATGCCTGGTGCTTTGAGGCAAAGTACACCAAAACTGCAACACTTGAAAATAATCCAATGCTCACAAATGTTTTGTGAAGTCCCAAGGAGATAATCTTGCTTCCCCCATTTCTCTTGTGTTGAAAATGTTTTATTTTTTCTGAAGAGTCAAAGCCTATTCAGTTAGGAATAGGAAGAATGGGTGAAGTCAATTCCTGCTGAGCTGACGTCCATGTTTCTGTGAAATGCACTCTAATTATTTGAAAGGTGTCATAAAAGTAATAATAACCATAGCTGGGATAGTTGTAATGAGTACAGCAGCACAGTGATTCAGTGGTTAGCACTGCTGCCTCGCAGTGCCAGGGGCCTGGGTTCAATCCACCCTTGGGCAACTGTCTGTGTGGAGTTTGCACATTCTCCCCATGTCTTCAAGGGTTTTCTCCGAGTGCTCCGGTTTCCTCCCACAGTCCAAAAATGTGCAGATTAGGTGGATTGGCCATGTTAAATTGCCCATAGCGTCTAGCGAAGTGCAGTTTAGGTGGATTAGCCGTGGGAAATGCAGGGTTAGAGGGGATGGGATGCTCTTCGGAGGATCAGTGTGGACTCAATGGGTTGAATGACCTGCTTCCACACTGTAGGGATTCTATTCTATGATTCAATCAGGACTGGACAAGGTAAATGCAGGATGTTCCTGATGGCCAGAGATTTCAGAACCAGGAATCATGGTTTAAGGATATGAGGTATGTCATTAAGGAATGAGACAAGGAGAAACTTCTTCATCCACAGAATGGTGAGTCTGTGGAATTCTCTGCCACAGAAATTGGTTGAGCCAAAATATTAAATGTTTTAATGCAGTAAGATCAGGCCTACACTGAGATGACTGAATGTTAACAGACATCATCAATCATAATTATATACAGATACGGTAAAAGATGATATCTCAGGAAGCCTACAGGCTCAGGTCCAAATTATGCATGATGTGGTATCACTATGACATGGATACTTGTGCGCGTAATTCTTAGCGTGGAGGTAGAGTTAAGCTTTTACTCTTGACAATCCTGAATTTCACCCTGAGTTCTTAAATTACTCCTTAGAGGCCAGTATCCCATCATTAAGCCCCCCCTTTATTTACATGTGGAGAGTCCTTGACACTGATCCAGCTTCCTCAGAGCTAGCTGTCAGAGTGAACAGAACCTCTGTCACTCCTGTTGTTACCTATCAGACAGGACTCCCTGACTAGATCAGATTAACAGCCCCAATCAGGGAACACATACTCTATGAGGTCCACCTGGCTGACCTTGTTACAATCACAGATAACAAGCATGGGGCTGGATGAACACAGCAGGTCAAGCAGCATCGTAGGAGCAGGAAAACTCAACATTTCGGGCCTAAACCCTTCATCAGAAATGGGGGAGGGGAAGAGGGTTCTGAAATAAATAGGGAGAGAGGGGGAGGCGGATGGAAGATGGATAGAGGAGAGGATAGGTGGAGAGGAGGCAGACAAGTCGAAGAGGCGGGGATGGAGCCAGTAAAGGTGAGTGTAGGTAGGGGGGTAGGGAGGAGATAGGTCAGTCCAGGGAGGACGGACAGGTCAAGGGGGCGGGATGATGTTAGTAGACAGGAGATGGGGGTGTGGCTTGGGGTGAGAGGAAAAACAGGTTAGGGAGGTGGAGATGAGCTGGGCTGGTTTTGGGATGCGGTTGGGGGAGGGGAGATTTTGAAGCTTGTGAAATCCACATTGATGCCATTGGGCTGCAGGGTTCCCAGGCTGAATATGATTTGCTGTTCCTGCAGCCTTCGGGTGGCATCACTGTGGCATTGTAGGAGGCCAAGGATGGACATGTCATCTGAGGAATGGGAGGGGGAGTTGAAATGGTTCGCGACTGGGAGGTGCAGTTGTTTGTCCACAGGTTCGAGGTTGATACCAAAACTGCTAAGCAAATCATCAAGAGTGTTCTGGTAGCACTTTATTTGACCAGCATAACCAGACTCATACTTTTCATAGAAAATTACCTTTGGCAAGTGACGGAATTGTGATTGTCTCAATAAGGTATGTGTGCTTAACAAATCTGTTTGGGTGAACAGCTCAATATTTGCTGTTGTGATCTTCAGCAGCTTCTGAAGGCAGCTCAAATGAAAGTGCGTGACTTTGATAGTAGGCCAACGTTGTGCCAAAATTCCAACTTACATTCAGCTGCCTTTGGAAAATAAGTTATAGGGAGCATCATAAGGATGAAAGAGAGGTAGAGAGGCTTGGGATGGAATTCCAGAGGTTAGGGCCTTGCACTGAAGGCTTGGTTCAGGAATTGTGAATTTGATGAAAATCAAGAATGAACAAAGGTCCAGATCAGAGATTCCAGAGTATTATCACTTGGATGAGATTGCGGAGATAGAGATGATCAAGGCTATTGAGGGATTTGAAAACAAGGATGTGAATTTTTAATTTGAGAATTGAGACATGGAGTCAAAATAAACACAATTCACAGTCTACTTTCTGAGCTGATTGTAAGCAACCTCACAGGAGATCGACAAGTAATTTTCAAATCTGCTCAGAATTTTATTTTGTGCAAAATGATGAGTTGCAGAAGCCTGTGTGATAGACATAAAACACTTGTTTCATTTTTAGCTGTTACACAATTAGCACCATAGGTCACTTTTGTTTTTATGGTGTTTTTATATCTATAGGTTGGAGAAGATCTTTTGAAGTTTTACCTCGTGGGGTGGGGAATGCCTTTGCAGCAATTCCAACTTCACTATAATCCTGTTTCCCCATGACTCTTCCCCCGAGGCATTAATTAAACAGAGACATTGTTGCTCATTCAGGATTGAGGGGCTATTATGAGTTGGGATTTTCCCTGTAAAGGATTAGCGTTCTATTTGATGTCGAATTTACTTGGCGCGCTGGTTGCTTATTCAGGGAAAAAAATGAATTCAAGCCAATTGTGATCGGCTTTGGTTGGTTGCTTTCCTTCCTTGCTGTTGAACACAATCTTGCAGGCGACCATCAAATAGGGTCACGTGTATCGACCGATATGTGCCATTGAAGTCGGATCGGGCTTTGTTGCTCATCTGACAGAAAAGATTAGTGAGGCAGGGCAACTAATCCCTTCAGCCCACCTTCAAGATGAATGGAAGGTTCCGGGTTTAAATACAGGCTGTACTATATTTTGACGTTGGCCCAGTCTTTTTAAGAATCCTGAGAACAGATGACACTGGTCATGTGATTTCACTCACACCAACCTCTTGTCAAGCAAGCCCTTTTCTGCACTTTTGTACTGAAACTCACACAGGGAATATTGGAAAAGGGCAAGAAGATCTCATAAAACCAACAAAAACATGTGTTTATTTCACATCTATAGAGTCACAGAATTATACAGCACAGAAACAGACCCTTCAGCCCAACTTGTCCATGCTGACCAGATATTCTAAATTGATCTAGTCCTATTTGCCAACATTTGGCCCATACCCCTTTAAAGCCTTTGTATTCATGCACCCACCCAGATGTCATTTATATGTTACAATTGTACCTGCCTCCACCACTTCCTCTGGCAGCTCATTCCATTCACACACCACACTCTGCATAAAAATGTTGCCCCTCAGGTCCTTTTTAAATCCTTTTACCTTAAACCTGTGCTCTCTAGTTTTGGCCTCCCCGACCCTGGGGCAAAGATCTTGGCTACTTATCCTAACCATGCTCCTCATGATTTTATCAACGTCTATAAGGTCACCCCTCATCCTCTGTGCTCGAGGGAAAATAGCCTCAGTCTATTCAGCCTCTCCCTATAAACAAACCATCCAATTCCACCAACATCCTCGTAAATCTTTTCTGAACCATTTCAAGTTCAACAACATCTTTCCTATAGCAGGGAGTTGAATGCAGTATTCCAAAAGTGGCCTAACCAATATCCTGTTATGGCCGTAACATGACATCCTAAATCCTATATTCAATGCACTGACAAATGAAGGCAAGGGTACCAAACATATTCTTCACCACCCTGTCTACCTGCAACTTTGTTTTCAAGAAACTATGCACTGCATCCCAAAGTTGTTTTGGTCGGCAACATGCCTCAGGGCCCTGCCATTAACTGTAATGTCCTGCCCTGATTTGCTTTACCAAAAATGCAGCACTTAACATCATAACATAGACAAAGTATGGCACCAAGTCACATGATGGCATAAAAAGTGAAGGACTCATAGACGTTTACAACAGAGAAAGAGGCCTTTCAGCCCTTTGTATCCATGCCAGTCAACATCTCATCTTTCAACTTTATGCGCAGCTCTGGAGGCTGTGGGAATACAAGTAAAGATCTATATTCTGCTTCAATGTTGCAAGAGTTCCTGACTCAACTACACTTTCAGGCGGTGAGTTTCAGACTCCCACTACTTACTGAGTGAAAAACTTTGTCCTCAATTCCCTTCTTAGCCCTTTTCTCTTACCTTAAATATGCATCCCTGGACATTGACCCCACTACTAATGGAAAAATGCCTTACAATCCAACCTGTGTTAGCTACATAAGGGAGTCAGTTAGCTTAGTTGACTGGACAGCTGGTTTTGTGATGCACAGTGATGCTAACAGTGTGGGTTCAATTCCTGCACTATGAAGGATCCTCCTGCTCAACCTCACCCACGCTGTTGGGGGAGGGAAGAAAAGGGGTGAGGGTAGAAGAGCGTGAGACGAGCTCGACCCAGCTGAGGGCCCTGTCGACCACTGTAGTGGGGAATTTTGGATTGTGGAAAGAAGGTGGAGATTTCTCTGGTTTCCCTACAGAAGGTTATATTGTTATAACAGAGAAACTGGGAGAATGAGGTGGAGTCCTGACAGGAAATAGTGCGAGTATGTATAGTCCGGGTAACTGTGGAAATCAGTGGGTTTGGTGTGGAAATTAGTGGGCAACCTATCCCCAGGGAGAAGCGGAGAGCCCTGAGATCACCCTGATGGAATAGTCTAAAGGGATTACATGTCCATGGTAACAAGGAGGCAGCTGAAGCCCACAAACTGTAAATTCTGAAGCATAAAGCGTCAGAGGAATCATGGCTGTAAGTGGGAAGGGGATTTAAAAAATATAGTTGAGGTAGGAAGTGATGAGATCTGTGAGGCAGTCATCATAGAATCCCCACAGAGTGGAAACAGGCTATTTGGCCCAACAAGTCCACATTGCCCTTGGAAGACCATCCCACTACCCTACATTTCTCTGTAACCCAGCATTTATCATGTCTATTCCACCTAATTTACACACCAGTAGACAATTTAGTATGGCCAATCCACCTAACCTGCATAGGTTTGGACTGTGGGAGGAAGCCAGAGCACCTGGAAGAAATCCACACAGACATGGGGAGAATGTGCAAACTCCACACAGACAGTTGCCTGAGGCTGGAACTGAACCAGGGTCCCAGGTGCTGTGAGGCAGCAGTGTTAACCACTGAGCCACCACGCCACTTCTATTTGTGTATTTTGGGAAAGAGGTAGAAGTGAGCTATATAGGCTTGGGAGTCTATGAGATTAGAGGCACTGGAGGAGAGATCACCGGATGAGATGAGATTAGTGACCATTGTGGGCACAATGACCTGGTATTCCATAGAGAAGTCATGGTCCAGGGGAGATAGAAGGAAGTATCTGAGAGCTGGCACTTAGCCTCCGCAATGTAGAGGTCAGTCCACTAGACAACAACAATCCCACCGTTATCATTATGCTTGATTGCAAAGTCAGGGTTGGATCTGAGAGTATGGAGTGCAGTAAGTTTGAAGGGAGACAGATTCAAATGGGTAAGGGTGACAGAGAAATTATGGTGAACAATATCATGTTGATAATTCACAAAAAACAGATCTAATGTAGGTATATAGCCTGGAGTGTGTCCAAGTGGAGGGACAGTATTGGCATTGGGTGAAGAGGTCTGTGGGACAGGGAGTGGATTTCTGCCCAAACAAATTGGCACAGAGGCAAAGATGATGGAAGATGAGTTCAACCTCATGTCATGCTCGAAATTCATTGAGATGGGGACACAGAGGGATGAAACTGAGACATTTGCTGACTGCGGAATGTTCAACCTTAGAGAATGGAAGGTCGGAAGGGATAGTAAATACATGACAAGAGGTGGGGTTGGGCGAGAGAATGGATTCAGAGGAAAGGGGAGGGGAGAAAGGTTCCAGAGGGGCATGGGTATCTCTGAATTTTTGCATCTTGTTCCCCTTAATGGCTGAAAGGAAAATAACAAACTTCTTGTTAGAACACTGAATGAGCCAGAGGATGAAATGGAACTGGAGGGGCAGGGCAGCTCTGAGTTAGCGTGTGGTGGTGCTGGTAGAGAGATTGGCCAAGAGTATGCATATTATCATGAATGGTGCTGATGATGAGTGGATCTCAGAATGTAGCAAGAACAGCTGTCTGAGGAGCATTGTACTTTTGGGAAATACCTGTGATCCTGGGTGGATCCAAAACATGAAGGATGAAACTTGAGTTGGAATCCAAATGGTGTGAGTCTGAGCCAGAGGCAGTCACTGAGGAATGTGATGTGGCAGTGAAAGCAAGTTTTAACTAATACCTTGTTAAATACCAGAAGCAGCATTAAAAATAATGCTGAGGAAAAAGACTAGAACAGAAATCCCGTCAGAGAGAGGAGCAGAGCTTGTACAAGGTGGGCATACCTGGAAGCGATGTTTCAGTGAGTTAGTCACTAAACAAAAAGAAGAACTGTGGATGCTGGAAATTAGAAACAAAAACAGAACTCAGCTGGTCTGACAGCATTTGTGAAGAGAAAGCAGAGTTAACATTTCGGGTGCAGTGACCTTTATTTAGGACCAGTTGTCGCTCAGAAAAGTTTGGTATATATGCTAAAGAAGGGATGGGAGGAGGAGGGGGGAGTAAACGATAGGTGGACCTGGAAGCCAGAGAGAGAGAGAGAGAGAGAGAGAGAACAACAGCTGGATAGACAAAGGGATGGGTAATGGTGAGCCTGGGAGAACCAATAGTTGTTACTGGAGCCTATTAGTAGCTGATGATGGGTTGGTTGTGGTAGCAGCCTGTATGATGACAAGGCCTGGGGTGTGGAGGTTGGGGTAAGGATGTGAAAGAATGTTTTCAGGCCCTGAAATTATTGAACTCGATATTGAGTCCCAAAGACTGCAGAGTCCCCAAGTGGGAAATGAGGTGCTGTTCTTCCAATTTGTGCTGAGCTTCTTCCTGAGCACTTTCTTTTGTCAGTACAGACTTGATCGGCCAAAGGGCCTTGTTTGCACAGTATGATTCTACGAAGCCATAGGAAACAAAATAGGTAACATTTGCAGACTCTTTATATCAGCTTTACAAGCCACTTTCCAGTGTACTTCTTTATATCATCAGAAATTTCTCCTTTTTTCATCCAAGTCAGAGATAATAAACAGTAGATACTCCAGCACTGATCCCTGTGATACTCTGCTACTTGCAAGTTGCCCCATTAAGACATTGATTTCAGACTTATATTTCTCACCCTCAAACTGAATGTGAAATTATATTATATTTAATTCCTCTTATCTCTAGTATCCTTTACTATGAGGTCATTAATGACTCCTGTCTCATTACACATTACTAGATCTAATATAATTTGCCCTTTGGGTGTTTCAGAATGTATTGTTCTAAGAAACTGTTCTGAATAAATTTTGTGAACTCATCTGTAGTCTACCTTTTGCAATTTGATTCATCCAGTACAGATTAAAGTGTATACAGATGAAATTCTCCCACGATGATTGCAGAGCCTTTGTTACAACCACTTGTTATTTCTTAATGTTTACTCAATTTTTTAATACAGCCACTGTTAGGAACCCCGTAAACCCCTTTCATGACTGTACTGACCTTATCCTCTATCATTGATCTACACTGACATCCAGTTTGGGAAAGCATCTCTTTGTTCAGTTACCTTCAATCTCTTCACCTTTGGAACTTCCTTCAGCTCCATCATTGACACTTAAGAGAAAGAGAAACATCAAACAACATAAAGACAGAAGTGACAGCTCAAAGGCAGCATACTCTCCAACTGCTACATGAAAGACTACTGGACATTAGCAAGTAATTTATTAAATATCTTATACCTGAAGTCCGGGACAATCAAACAACAAACTGTGGATTCGAGAGCTTTCAGCACAGCCAACGTGTTTTCACTCACCCATATTCCCCATTGTCATCTATCTATCTTCACTGGCTTACCAGCAACAATCTTTTTGTTTTCCAAACTTTGTTTCTTTCTCTGTCCCTCTCTGGGCTCTGTCTCCACTGATCCACTCATCATCATCATAAATACAACCAGCATAAAGGGGCAGCGCAGTGGCTCAGTGGTTAGCACTGCAGCCTCACAGTGCTAGGGACCCAGGTTCAATTCCAGCCCCAGGTGGCTGTCTGTGTGGAGTTTGCACATTCTCCCCATGTCTGTGTGGGTTCCCTCTAGGTGCTCCAGTTTCCTCCCACAGTCCAAAGATGTGCAGGCTAGGTGGATTGGCCATGCTAAATTGCCCCTAGTGCTCAGGGGCATGTGGGTCTGGGTGGGATGTTCCAAGGGTCAGCACGGACTTGTTGGGCCAAAGGGCCTGTTTCCACACTGTAGGGATTCTAATATGTCAAATACCCCATTTCCATGCTGCTATCAGTTTCAAAGAATGGTCACTGGACCCAAAACATTAACTCTGTTTCTCTCTTCACAGATGCAGCTAGACCCACTGAATTTCTTCAGCAATTTTTTATTTTTGCTCATTTGAGGAATGGGACAACTTTGCCATTATAAATACCCATGTCTACATTTATAATGGAAACTGGTCATTCTGCAGTTATCCTTGCCACTATATAAAAGCTAAATGAGATTGATTCTATTGAAAATAATTTTCTTTGATTTGATTTATTCACTTCTTTTCTTGGCACATTCTCCAGACAGATCATTCAGCACTGTTTCTTTAGGTTCAGTCCTTTGTGGAATGTTTATTAAGAGTTCATTTGTTAGTTGAAGGATCACACCCCAAACAATTGCCTCTATACCCCTTTGGTTGTTGAATGAAATAGTATACATTTCAAACATTTATATTTTTCTCAACATAACAAATGTATTGTTAACACTCTTGTGCAAGAGGGTATTATATCTTCCATTACAACAGCCTGCACTAAAACTGTGGTTAAAAAGAACAAATATAAGGATAGGTTTTGCAGAGGGACGATCCACCGTTAGTGCGGAGCATCACCTGAAGAATTGTTTTGTAAACAGAACTCACCCACTCGATGCTGGTCTAAATTATTGAGGCATTTGATTCTCAAATATTCTTTTAAGTAAAGCTCTGTGTTGGGCACACAAGCTATGGAAAACACACCAAAATTTAGACTTCAAACCCAGTTTTTAGCAACATCACAAGCACTGTTGAATTCAGTTTGAAGTACATTGTTCAAAACACTGACAGATTTTAATTTTGATAAAGAGCTAAGGACTGAACCAACTGGGATGAAAACTGAAGTGACCGGAAAGAAGTCTGTAACATTATGAAGGAGTTCCACAGGGCAGACATTAAGCAGACGTAAAGCAGATAATTCCCCTTTTTGGAGAATCTAAAATATGATAAATGTAATGTACTCATTAACAAATCCAGCAAGGCATTCAGGAGAAATTTCTTTACCCAGAGAATGGTTGAAATGTAGAACTGAATACCACACAGAATAGTTGACATAATACCACAGGTACCTTTAAGGGGCAGCAAGGTGAGTAAGTGAACAAGAAGGAAACAGAAATGTATGCAGAGATGGTTAGATTAATTGGGATGGAAAAGGCTGATAAGGAACATAAATGGGCTGAATGGCTATTTCTACGTAAATTCTGTAATGCTACACCAATGCAAACACTCAATTATTTTATATATTACAGTAATCTGTAACATTACATTGAATTGAGAATCATTCTTTTACGTATAAAGTGCATTTGTGTTGTTACAATTAACATTTTATGTATGAAGATTTCACACTACCGGAACTGTGATGTTGTGTATTGATCGTTCTGTTTCAGGCACCTGTTAACGACTTACAATAGTTTGTATTGGCGATAGAATTGTTACCTTGTTGATAAATGAGTGCAGGCAGTTGCTAGGCTGTAAACAGGTTCTGTTCTGGAGTCCATTCAAAAATTGATTTGTATGCAAATTGGAACGCTATTAAGCCAGGATTTACTTTGGATCATATGACTTTTCTGGCATTGTCTTCAGGTGGGATCATAACAATGGGAAGAGATTTGCCAGGAAATGTTCAGCAGCTCTCATTCTTGCTTTTCTGTTGCAACATTGGATTCTCATGAAATGGGCTGCAGTCTGCCCTGCTGTACATCTCATAAACTGGATTTGCTTGTGGGCTAAAGTGAGACTGAAAGCAGGAAAGGTAAAGATGTGACCAACTTTGTTTCAGAGATAGTAGGAACTGCAGATGCTGGAGAATCTAAGATAACAAGGTGTAGAGCTGGATGGACACGGCAGGCCAAGCAGCATCAGAGGAACAGGAAAGCTGACGTTTCGGGCCTTGACCCTTCTTCAGAAATGGGGGAGGGGAAGGGGGTTCTGAAATAAATAGGGAGCGAGGGGGAGGTGGATAGAAGATGGATAGAGGAGAAGATAGGTGGAGAGGAGACAGACAGGTCAAAGAGGCGGGGATGGAGCCAGAAAAGGTGGGTGTAAAAGTGGAGTGTACCGCATCCCAAAACCAGCCCAGCTTGTCCCCGCCTCCCTAACCTGTCCTTCCTCCTACCTATCCCCTCCCCCCACCTCAAGCCCCAGCCCCATCTCCTGCCTACCAGCCTCATCTCGCCCCCTTGACCTGTCCATCCTCCATGGACTGTCCTATCCTCTCCCTAACTCCCCACCTACACTCACCTTTACTGGATCCATCCCCGCCTCTTTGACCTGTCTGTCTCCTCTCGACTATCTTCTCCTCTATCCATCTTCTATCTGCCTCCCCCTCCCTCCCTATTTATTTCAGAATCTCCTTCCCTCCCCCATTTCTGAAGAAGGTCTGGGCCCGAAACGTCAGCTTTCCTGCTCCTCTGATGCTGCTTGGCCTGCTGTGTTCATCCAGCTCGACACCTTGTTATCTCAGATCAACTTTGTGATGTTTTCTCTTAGTAATATTGTCGTCAAAAGCTTTGTAGGATATCTTCCTCATTGGCACCTCCAATGCCTTCTGCTTCTGGAGCTTCCCACTGACTTCTAAATTTATTGGGCCTTCTTCCCAACCCAGAATATGCAGAGACTGCTACCAACACATAACATTGCTGTTTTGGACGTCTATTCTCCACATGAAGCTGTTTCTATCCTCTTCTCACTCTTTATTTCCATCTCTCTTTGTCTGGAACTCACAAAACTAAGTCATCAAACATCTTAGCAATTATCTCCCGGGACAGTTTGCTGATCATTTAGCTTAAATCACATGGCTTCTTGTAAATTATGTTTTGATATCACTGTTCAAAACATCTTTTTGACCACTTATTCAATACAACCAAATCAGATCATCACAGTACTGAAAATTAAAATCCATAATCCTCCATTTTACAACTTAAGCTCCCAAATAATAATAAGATAAACATCCATAACACCACCCAGCTCAATCCATGGGGGCAGGGAGGAAGAGCTAATTACGCACAGGGGAAATTCAGCCTCATGCTGTAAATTCTATCCTGAGGGCTTTCATTGATATTCTTCAGAATTCAGCTAATCCCATACTTACAGACCGAACTGTTAGACAGAGGTTAAATTTCTGAGGCTAATCATGAAGGCAATACTGAAAATGGGACAATTGTCCGTTTGGGGGTGGCATAGACATTCCGGTCCAGTTAGATCTTTTAAGCCTATAACACATTTATGTGCAAGCAAAACATCAAATTTTAAAGGCAAGTGGGCAGAAAGTGGCAGGTAAGCAGGAAATTGCTAGTGGACAGGATGTAACTGGTGGGCAGGGAGTAGCAGGTGGGCAATGTTATGGACCAGACCAGATTCCCTCAGAACATAGTAAGAAGATAGCCTAGACCCCAACTTTTTCTTATTTTTAAATGCAAGTGTAAGTCATTGTGTTCCGAATGCAGTTCAATTGGTCAAGCTACCAGGCTTGAAGCAAAACACACTTTGTTCTGACACTATAGTTAAAATACAAACAAAAGAGAGAAGAATTGGAATAACTCTATTGGAAAATGTAACAGAATAACAGATTATTTAACTACTAAACAGCAACTGTTCCAATATAGTAACATCCCATAAATACAACCTTGGCAAAGGCAAATTCAGTAAAACAGATTGTTTTTCATGCAATTCTCCAATCCAGGTGGAAAGAGCATCAAGAGAAACTCTGACAGAGAAAGAGAGAGAGAGAGAGATAGGGAGAGAGAACCCAAGCATTTTGCTGTAGCAGGGAGAGAGGTAGCAGCTTCCAACAGCTACTGAAAGTTAAACTAGAATCCTGGTTCTGTAGGAGCATGACTCAACCCAATAATGCTTTTTCTACTGTTTCAACCGGACAAAAAAAAAACCCAAAGGCCTCACAAGTTGTTAACTTCATTGGGTTGGAACAGACCGCTTGGAACCTCCGTCTCAACATCTCTCCATAAAACAAAACGACAAAATACACCTCTTAAAGCAATAGTATTATCACTGGCAAGAAGTGGCAGGTGAGCAGGAAGTGGCAGGTGAGCAGGAAGTGGCAGGTGGGCAGGAAGTGGCAGGTG
>JAHRHZ010000054.1:20278818-20304735 GCA_024137785.1 Ginglymostoma cirratum
AAGCAGCATCAGAGGAGCAGGAAAGCTGACGTTTCGGGCCTTGACCCAATGGAATCCAATATTGTTTTCTGAAGAAGGGTCCAGACCCAAAACGTTGGCCTTCCTGCTCCTCTGATGCTGCTTAGCCTGCTGTGTTCATCCAGCTCTACACCTTGTTAACTCAGATTCTCCGGCATTTGGAGTTCCTACTATATCTGAAACAATATTTAATTCCTTTCACCAGGGAAAACTGTGAAGAACATGAACTAAATTCCAAGTGGCACATTCAACCCTCATTTGTGGCCACACAGCTATTGTAATGCTTCTATATTTCCAAGATATGCACCTAATCCACACGTGTATACAAATTGCAAATTTCAATTTCATGGAGGGGATTCCGATAATACTCTAACTGCATAATGAACAGAAATCCCACCACGTGTACCCTGCTTAGTGAAGGCTTTAACCGATACAACAAAGATCAGCTAACTCAGACCAATGATTGATGGTAGGAGTTTCCAGTCCTGTGCCACAAAACAACAAGAGTGTTAATCTGGTTTCGTGGCCTTACTGATGAAGGGTTGCATAAACTCAATGCACTCATGCACTCAAGTGGCAGCCCTATTTGGATCTCAATCATTGCTGATCTGGATCATGTAATGACTTATTATGATAACGGCTCACAGACATTATGGGCACCTGCTCAAAGCTTGTTGGATCTTGAGATCTTAGCAAACCTATATCGTGCATACGGACTCAAAATTCATGACTGTCAACATGTGATACTTGCAGTCAGTAGCAAGACTAATCCAGTAAAGTGTGCTTTAGTGTTGTTCATCCAATATTTCTGGATGCTTAAGCTGAACCTATCTATTACTTGCACAGAGATAGCAGGAACTGCAGATGCTAGAGAATCTGAGATAACAAGGTGTAGAGCTGGACGAGCACAGCAGACCAAGCAGCATCAGAGGAGCAGGAAAGCTGACATTTCGGGCCTAGACGCTTCTTCAGAAATCAGATATAGATATGTTTCTGAAGAAGGGTCTAGGCCCAAAACATCAGCTTTCCTGCTCCTCTGATGCTGGTTGGCCTGCTGTGTTCATCCCGCACTACACCTTGTAATCTCTATTACTTGCACATTAAAGTTTAACCTGATGGCTGTAGATGTTACCATTACAATTGAAATAACTCCACAGAGGTTGGTATCCTGTCACCAAGTTACCCTTTATTTTCATGTGCATAGCATTTGACATCTGTCTGTCTTCCTCAGAGCCAGATCTCAGAGAAAACAGAAAATCTGAGACCCCTGTTTATACCTGTCAGCCAGGGCTCCCTGATTGGGCCAGATCAACAGCCCCAATAAGGGAACTCATATTTTGTGAGGTCCACCTGGCTGACCTGGTTACAATCACGACATCCCTCCCGCTCTATGTCCAGAGGCGTAGGCCCATTCTTTTCCTTGTAGCCTCTCTGAGGGCATTTTCACACTGGGTCTAGTTCCTCCAATTCTGGCTTGGATACAGATGGCCTGCAGCAGACCATAGCCTGCCTCTTGTGCGTGGAGCGTCTTGGAAGAAAATCAAGCTCTGCTTCAGGCTGTAAAGGCATCAAGGGCTACGACATCTGCCTTGTCTATATCAGACTCCAAGGTTTCTTTGACAGTAGACAGAGGGAGAAAACCCACGGGTACCAGCTGTTGTGAGGATCTGGGTATGTTTTGCTGCTGCCCCATTTGTGAGAACGCATCTTTCATGTGGTCCATGTGCTTCTTCAGGACCATCAGACCTACCCGAACTTTGTACATCACAGGACCTGATTTCGTGTCAACCGTGCCTCTCATCCATGCAGGGCCCTTTCTGTGGCTTCAGCCCCAAACTTTGTCCCATGAAATAAACTCTCTTCCTTACAGGAATCTTGTATCTGGCATTGGTGTTGTTGATGCCATTTCACCTTCTCTCCCTCAGGTCCGGGAAGATCAGATTTAAACTGGTGTGGAGTTTTCTCTCCATTAGCAACTCTGTTAGAGTTATCACTGTAGTTGCATGAAGGGTGGTCTGATTATCAAGTAGGAACCGGGCCAGTTTGGTATCGAGTGAACCTGTAGGCAGTTTCTTTAAGCCTACCTTCAAAGTTTGGATTGCTGTTTTGACAGACCATTGTACAATAGCTGGTATTGTGCTGTCCTTATATACCAAATGCCATTCGACTTTAGGAAAGACTCAAATTCCCTGCTGATAGACGATGGCTGGTTATCTGTGACCAACACTCCTGAGAGCCCGTGTATTGCAAGGGATGTGCGCAGCTTTTCTATCATTGTTCCTGTGTTTGATGAATGAACTCTATGTCTGTCTGACCACATTGAATGGGTGTCCACAGTGACTAAGAACGTTAAGCCCATGAAATGGCCAGCATAGTCAAGGTATAGCTGAATTCAAAGTTTACATGGCCGTTAGCATGCATGTGGAGGAGCTGCCGGTGGTAACTTTTGTCTCTGTTGGCACTCTGGGCACTGCCCACCAAGGTGGCAGTGTCTGTATCCAATCCTGATCACCAGACATAAATTCTATCCAACATCTTCATTAGAAACCCCTGGATGACCCTGGGTGAGTTTAGCCAGTATCTGGCAGATACCTTTGTCTGGAAAAATCACTCCTGCTCCCCATAATAATATGCTGTCCTCTACGGTGATCCGGTCTCACCAGGTCCAGAAAGGTTTCAGTTCTGGTTGTCATGGCCTTTTTATTTCCCCATCACCACAAGCTGTTTTTGTTTTTCCAGGACTAGATCTTCTTGCATCCACAGTTTGATATTGTCAGCAGTGACCAGAAGGGCGTCTAGGCAGTCTAAAACCAGAACAACTCTTCCAGCGGCTGCACCACTGGTGGTGTGTCTGCCAGCAGGAGGCATCTCAAGGCATTTTCATTTGTTACTTGACCTCCTGGACGGTGTTCCAACTTGATGACAGCCCAATGCTGAATTCAACTTGAAGCTGTGGGCAGCATGGCCTTGCCCTCTTTGAGTAGCCCTAGCAGGGGTTTGTGGTCTGTTACTATTACAAATTTACGTCTGTAAAGGTATTGGTAGAACTTTTTCACACCAAAGATGACCGCCAAACCTTCCTTCTCTATATCGACGCATCTGTGTTCCCCTTCAGGCAAAATCCAGGAAGCATACGTTATTGGGTGTTCCTCTCCATTGGGCCAACTATGAGCCAACACTCCTCAATACAGTATGTGGAAGGATCGCAAATCAGTACCAGCTCTTTCTTGGGGTCATATTGTAATGTGCAAACATTTTAAATGATGATAGCTGCTTCTTCATTTCCCTAAAGGCTATGTCATGGCAATGAAACCATTTTCAATGCTGACGCTTTTCCAATAGCAAATGTAAGGGTGCCAGAATGGAGTTCAGGTTATGTATGAACTTTCCTTAATAACTTTCACTAATCCGAGGAAAGACCTAAGCTGCAGCACATATGTGGTAGCTGGGGCACATTTTAGAATAGAGTCCTTACAATGTGGAAACAGGCCCTTTGACCCAACAAGTCCACAACAACCCACGAGCATCCCACCCAGACCCATTCCCCAAACTCACCTAATCTACACATCCCTGACCACCATGGGCAATTTAGCATGGCCAATCCACCTAGCCTGCACATCTTTAGACTGTGGGAGGAAACCAGAGCACCTGAAGGAAACCCACACAGACATGGGGAGACTGTGCAAACTCCACTCGGACAGTCGCCCGAAGGTGGAATCGAACCCGGACTCTTGGTGCTGTGAGGCAGCAGTGCTAACCACTGAGCCACCCTAATCACTTTATCTTCCAATGGATGTAGCCTGGTCTTGTCAACTCTGTAGCCCTGGAACACACATTTTTCCCTTCTAAGGTGTACGTCCACCTTGGAGAAACATCTAAGGACTATGTCCAAGTTCTCCAAGTGCTCCTTATTGGTCTTCCCGTTATTAGCATACTATCAAGATTAATGGTGACCTGGGGTAGATCTTGTAAAACATTCTTCATCATCTGCTGAAAAATGGCACAGGCTTAGGATACTCCAAATGGCAGTCTCGTATATTGATACAAATCCTTATCGGTATTAATTGTAGCATACTTCTGGGAATTCTGATATAACTGCAATTGTATGTATGCATGGCTCATGTCCAGCTTCATGAAAGACAGTCACACCCCCGCCAGCTTTGTGTATAAGTCCTCTATGTGCGGGATTGGTTATTTATCCAGCTACAAGAAATGGTTTACTGTTTATTTAAAGTTCCCAGAAAGACAAACCCACTTGTCAGTCTTCACAATCGATGCTACCAGTGCTGCCCGTTGCACAAACTGGGCTGATTTGATGATTCCTTCATTTCCCAGCCTCCTGATTTCTGCCTCTGCTTTTGCCCGTGAGGCAAATGGCACTGGGTGGGCCTTGCAGAATGATGGAATGGCTTCCTGGTCAACACGCAAGATGGTCTTGTCTCCTTTGATAGTCCCTAGACTTACCTGAAAAGCTTTCAGGTATTCAATTAAGATTTCATTCAGGCAGCCATTTTCTAATTGAAAAATGTTGAGCCAATCTAGGTGAATCTTTCTCAACCAATTTCACACCATCAAGCTTGGGGCTGAACCTTTTACAATCAGCAGTCGCTGAACCAGCTGCTTCTCGTACAAGACTGGAACCGAAGTTGTACCCATAATCTGTAAAGGTTTCCCAGTGTAGGTTCTCAGTCTTGCCGAGGTCTTATGCAAACCTAAGGGATGGAGTCCAGAGTGAAGTTTGTTGAAGACTGGTTCTGGAATCACTGATACAGACACGCCGCTATCAAGTTCTGTTAGAAACGGGTGACTATTTAACCAGATGTTTATTTTGATTGGTCTGATTTGGATATTGCTAAGCAATGTAACTGTTCCAATCCAGATGTAGGTGGACTTTCCAGTATGCACACTCTCCTGGATACTGGCCTATGAGTTCTCTTACTCAATTCAGGGCTAGTGGGACTCTTCTGCTGTCTCAAAGCAGCAAAAAATACAATGGCGTGCCAGCCCAGATCCTGAAGAAAATTTTGACTGTTTAGCCGAGATTTGGCTTTGTTTTGGGGTCTTGCTGTGGCCTCATATAGAGACCCTCTGTTCAGGACATGTCTTGAGTGAGGCTATGCAATCGCCTTCACTCAAGTGGTGTCCCGCAAGCTCAGTTGGCCTAACAAGGATGTTCACTTCCATGGGCAAACCCTGTGCTTCATATGCTCCACTTTCTGCATTTTCCAATGATAAAGCCGGTCGTAGTACCTGTTTGAAGTCCAGGTGGGCTTCAGCTAGTCGGCACGTTTGCATGGTTACATCATTAATCCCACATACCAAACAATCTCTCAGCATCTCTTAAAGGGTTAAACAAAAGTCACATGCCTCTGCCTCTGTCTTAACAGCATTGAAAATCCTGAAGTAGATTCTCCTGGTTCTTGAGCTGCCAAATAAAGTGATAGCATCTCAAAATTAGAGGAGGCTTAGGTCATAATATTCCTTAGCTAAATCCATTAACTCTTGAAAGTTTATAGTATCTGGTGCCTCAAGAAATGCTAGGCTCCTTATAATCTTAAAAGCTGCGGGTCTATAGGAGAACTACTCATTGCTTTTCATTTGCCAAGAAGAAATAATGTATTTTATCCACATACTGGGCCCAGTCCTCAACAGCAGGAGCGAATGAGTTGTCCCAAATTAGGGATGATGCCAGAAATGTTTACCCCAGCTCAAAAATGAATGTTGAAGGCGAATTTCTTCATAAGCATATTGTTTTCACTCATAATCACTGAAATAACTCCACAGTGGCGAGTGTCCCATTGCCAAATCACCCTTTATTTATATGTGCATGGAACTAGTGCTGGTTTCCTCAGAGCCAGCTTTCAGAGAGAACAGAATCTCTGACACCCCTATTTATATCTGTCAGCCAGAGCTCCCTGATTAGACCAGATCAGCAGCCCCAATCAGGGAACTCATATTCTATGGATTCACCTGACTGACCTGATCACAATCACTACAACAATATTATGGATTATGCTGGGATGGACATAATTAACAGTTGACAATTTACTGAACAGTATTAAGTTCTGTTTATTATTTGTTAATTTAATGGCTCCAGGAGTTTTCCACTTAACTGGAATTGTAATTTTATGGCGTAAACAACTTCCAACAGATTTTACACAAAATTTGAGTATTTGTGTGGGCTGTAATGAAAAATCAGTTTATTTTAGAATGGAACGTGCTCATTTATGAAATAGAGATAAGTAGGAAACTAGTGATTAGCAAAGAGTTGGAGCAGGACCAAAACGAAGCTGATTTAAATTTCAGCCAATCAGAAGTGAAGATTTTCTTTATTCGATTACATGATTTCAAGTCAAATTTGCAAATTTGATAGCATAAATTTTGTACAATCCCTGCCATTTTTCCGTGTTAAATTAGTTTGGTGGCTAACAAATGTTCACACCATTATTTAAGAAGGGAGCGGGAGAACAGAAACAATTTTAAAAAGACAGACCTATTAGCCTTACATCAGCAGTAGGGAAAATGCTAGAATCGATTATAAAGGATGTGTTAAATAAATACTTGGATAATAATTTGATTGATTGGATGTGGTTAGCATGAATTTGCATATGAGTAATTGTTTTTGATGAACTTGTAGCACTGTTTTTGAAGATATTAAAGGAAAGTTGATGAATGCAGCGTGCTTACATTTTTTGGAGACTTTTCTCCCAGACAGACTAGTCAGAAACGTTAAGGCACGTGGAATAGGAAGAAGTGTCCTGACATTCATTATTAGTTTTCTAACAGACAGAAAACAGAGTTTAGAAATAAATAGGCCACTCTCACTTCGGCAGGCTGTTTCAAAAGGGGTATGTAGGACCAGTAATTGGGCCCCAATGTACACAATGGGACCAAATGTACTACACTATGCTGGCATTTACCCAACAATGTGGAAAATTTCACAGGTATGTCCTCTATACAACAGACAGTACAAATCCAACCCAGCCCATCAGTCTGCTCTCAATCACCAGTAAAGTGATGGAAGGTGTCATTGCCAAATGCTTTAAAGCAGCTTCTGCTCAGCAATACACTGCTCAGTGACGCCCAGGCTGCATTTGACCCAGTGTGGTATCAAGGAGTCTTAGCAATACTGGAATCAATGGGAATCAGGGGATTCTGTGCTGGTTGGAGTTAAAGCTGGCACATCAGCAAATGTGGTTGTTGAAGGTCAGTCATCTCAGTTCCAGGACACCTCTGTAGGAGTTCCTCAGGGTAGTGGCCTAGGCCCACTATCTTCAACTGCTTCATCAATGACGTTCCTTCCATGATAAGGTCAGAAGTGGAGATGTTCACTGATTAATGCACAATGTTCAGCATCATTCATGGTTCCCCAGACAATGAAACAGTTCATGTTCAAATGCAACAAGATCTGGATGATATCCTGGCTTGAGTTGACAAATGACAGGTAACATTAGTGCCATACAAATGCTAGACAGTGACCATCTCAAAAAAGAGACAATGTAACAATTGCCCCTCAAGTGGACACTGGACAAAGTACAAAGAACAGTACAGCACAGGAACAGGCCCTTTTGCCCACCAAGCCTGCATCGACACGTAATGCCTTTTTAAACTAAAACCTTTCGCCTCTAAGAGGTCTGTATCCCTCTATTCCTTGCCAATTTGTGTATCTGTCAAGATGCTTCTTAAATGTTGTTATTGTATCTACCTCTACCATCTTAACTAAGGAGGGACCAAGGGTTCTGCCATATACTCAGTACTTCTCTCTGTATTAGATCTTCCAAAATGCATCATCTCAAATTTATCTGGATTAAACTCCATCTGCCATTTCTTTGCCCAAGTCTCCCATCTATCCATATACTGCCATATCTCAAGCAATCCGCCTCACTATCGGCAGTTCCTTCAATCTTTGAGTCATCTGCAAACTTATGAATCAGGCCACCTACATTCTCCTCCAAATCATTTATATATATATTACATACAACAGGTGTCCCAGCACTAATCCCTGTGGAACACTGCTCCAATGGTCACAAATCTCCAATCAGAAAAACATCCTTCCACTGCTATTCTCTGTCTTCCATGACTAAGACAGTTCTATCCATCTTATCACTGCAGATCCTATGTGATTCCACGTTTTGTATCAGCTTGCCATGACAGATCTTGTCAAAGGCCTTGCTGAAGTCCACATACACAACATCTAATGCCCTGCCATCATCAATCATTCTTGTCACGTTTTCAAAAAAACTCGATCAAGTTTGTGAGCCATGATATCCTGCACTAACCCAAGCTGCCCATCACTGGTAAGTCCATATTTTTCCAAATGTGAGCAAATCTTATCCCTAAGAATCTTCACCAATAATTTTCTTTCCACTGACATAAGGCACACTGGCCTGTAATTTCCTTGTTGCCTTTCCTACACAAAGGAACAATGTTGGCTATTCTCCAGTCTTCTGGGATCTCTCCTGTGACTAAGGAGGATACAAAAATTTCCTCACTTATTTCCCCCAGCATTCTGGGACAGATCCCATCCGGTCCTGGAGAATTGTCTACCGTAAGGCTTTCCAAAACACCCATCTCCTTTTTTATATTGACATGGAATATCAATTTACCCCTCCCAAAACTCAGCATCAGCCATGTCCATGGAGCCCTTGAAAATGAAGGTGGAGAAGTAGTAACTGAGAACAAAGAAATGGCGTGGTAACAGAATAGATTCTTTGCATTAGTCTTCATGGTGGGGAAACACCAGTAGCATACCAGAAGTTAAAGACAGTCAGGGGCAGAGGTGAGTGTAGTGACCATCACTAAAGAGGAAGTATTGGGAAGCTGAAGGGTCTAAATGTAGAATAATCACCCAGACCAGATAGACTGCATCGCAGTATTGTGAAGGAGATAGCTGAGGAAATTGTGGAGACATTGGTGGTGATCTTTCAGGAATCACTAGGACTGGAAAATGGTTAATGTAACACCCTTGTTTATGAAGGGAGGGTGGCAGAAGACAGGAAATTATAGGTCTGTTAGCCTGACCTCAGTCATTGGTAAGATTTTAGAGTCCATTATCAAGGATGAAATTGTGGAGTACTTGGAAGTGCTTGGTAAAACAGAGCCAAGTCAGCACAGCTTTGTCAAAGGAAGGCCATGTCTACAAATCTGTTAGAATTCTTTGAGGAGGTAATAAACAAGTTAGACAAAGGAGAGCCTGTGGACATAATCTATTTGGATTTCCAGAAGGCCTTTGACAAGGTGCTATATAGGACACAGTTAAATAAGAGTCCATGGTATTATGGGTAAGGGACTGGCATGGATAAGGGATTGACTGACTGCCAGAAGGCTACGAGTGGGAATAAATGGGAATTTTTGGGAGAGTGGGAATTTTTCAGGATGGCAGCCAGTGACTAGTGGAGTTCTACAAGAATAGGAGTTGGGACCACAACTATCCACGTTTTACATTAATGATCTGGACACAGAAACTAAGGGCATTGTTGCAAAGTTTGCAGATGACACAAAGATAGCTGAAGGGACAGGTAATGCTGATAAAATGGGGAGTCTGCAGGAGGACTTGGACAGGCTAGGAGATTGGGCAAAGAAGTGGCAGCTGGAATACAATGTGGGAAAATATGGGGTTATGCATTTTGTATGGAAGAATCCAGACTATTTTCTAAATGGGGAAAGGCTTCAGAAATCTGAAGCACAAAGGGACTTAGGAGTCCTAGTTCAGGATTCTGTTAAGATTAATATGCAAGTTAAGTTAGGAAGGCAAATGCAATGTTCGCATTCATTTGAAGAGTGGTTGAGGACTCTGGGCCTGTACTTGATGGAGTTTAGGAGGATGCAAGGGAATCTCATTGAAACTTACAGAATACTAAGCGGCCTGGATAGAGTGGACATGGAGAAGATGTTTTCAGTAGTAGGAGAAACTAGGACCAGAGGGCACAGGCTCAGATTGAAGGGGTGATTCCTTAGAACTGAGATGAGGAAGAATTTCTTTAGGCAGAGGGTTGTGAATCTGAGGAACTCATTGTCATATTGGAGGCCTGGTCTTTGAGCGTATTTAAGGCAGAAATAGATAGGTCCTTGATTAGTGAGGGGATCAAGGATTACAGGGAGAAGGCAGGAGAATGTGGTTGAGAAACATATTGGCCATGATCAATTGGCAGAGTAGACTTGATGGTCCAAATGGCCTAATTCTGCTCCTATATATCCTGGTCTTATGGTCTAATGGTTTTACCATCACTGTTATCACGATCTTGGGGACTGCCATTGACCAGAAATTCAACTGCACTCTCATCTAAATTCAGTAGATACAAGAGCAGGTCTGAGGCTATGAATACTGCGCCTAGGAACTCACCTCCTCACTCTCCAAAGCCTGTCTACAACCTACAAGGCACAAATTAGGAGTGTGGTGGCTGGATGTGCACAGCTCCACCAACATTCAAGAAGCTTGATACTACTGAGGACAAAGCAGTCCAATTCATTGGCACCACATCCACAAGCATCTGTTCCCTCCGAAACCAATGCTTAGTAGCAGCAGAGTACACTATCTACAAGATGTACCACTGAAATTCATCAAACATCCTTAGATAGTACCTTCCAAACCCATGATCACTTCCATCTAGAAGGACAAGATACATGGGACACCACCTGCAAGTTTCCCTCAAGCCACTCACCATCCTGGCTTGGAAATGTATCACCGTTCCTTCACTGTCACTAGGTCAATTTGTTGGAACTCCCTCTCTAGGTGCATTGTGGGACTACCCACAGCTCATGGACTGTAACAATTCAAGGACGCAGTTTCCACCACCTTATCAAGGACAACTAAGGATGGCAACAAAATTCTGGCCAGCAAGCGATACTCAGTGGATTAAAAATGTTTCCAAATTTGTGGATGATACAAAGCTGAGTGGGAATTTATGCAGTGAGGAAGATGTAAAATGGATTCAGGAGAATTTGGACAGAATTAATGAATTGGCATGAACATGGCAGATGGAATATAATGTACAAAAATGTGAGGTTATCCACTTTATAGGAGGAATAGATGTGCAGAGTATTTCTGAAATTTTAAGAGGTTGGAAAGTGCAGATGTAGACAAAAGGGCTACGATGCCCTTTGTGAATAAATCGCTGAAGGCTAACGTGCAGGTGCAGCAAGCTACTAGGAATGTTCATGGAATGCTAGTTTTTATTTCAAATGGATTTGAGTATTTGATTTCATTTCACTTATTGTTATCACATGTCTAAGTATAGTGAAAAGTTTTGTTTTGCGAGTAAAGCAGACAGATCATAGCAAACAAGGACATTTCAATCATAGAGAGATACTAAGAACTGCAGATGCTGGAGTCAGGCATAACACAGTGTGGAGCTGGAGGATCACAGCAGACCAGGCAGCATCAGAGGAGCAGGAAAGTTGACGTTTCGGGTCAGGACCCTTCTTCAGAAAATTTAGACCATAGGGTGTTTAGACAGAGCAAGGCATGCAAGGTTACAACTGCACAGGAGGTGCATAAAAGCAAATTCGACATCAGTTTTGAAATTAGAGAGGTCCATTCAGCAGTCTGATAACAGCAGGGAAGAAGCTGTCTTGAGCCTGTTAGTACGTGTGTTCAAGCTTGTCTGACAGAAGAGGTTGGAAGAGAATATTACCAGGCTAGGTTGTGTATGAACAATGTTGGCAGCCTTTCTGCAGTAATGAGAAGTGTAGCTGGAGTCCATGGATGGGAGGTTGGCTTCCATGATGTTCTGGGCTATGCTCACAACTTTCTGTGGTTTCTTCCTGTTCTGGGCAGAGCAGTTGCTGCACCAAGCAATTACAAACCCAGATAGAATACTTTCTATGGTGCATCTGTAAACATTGGTGAGGGTCCTTATGGACATGCTGATTTCCTAAGCCTCCTGAGGGAGAAGAGGCATTGCTGTGTCTTCTTGACCATCGCATCTACGTGGCAGGTCGAGGGCAGATTGTTGACTATTGTCACTCCTAGGAACTTGACACTCTCGACCCTATCGATAGGGGCGTCTTTGTCCTTTCTTCCAAAAGTCAATGATCAGTTCTCTTGTTTGCTGAAGTTGAGAAAGAGATTATCATTGCACCCTGACACCAAACATTCTATCTCCTATTCTGAAGACAGTAGAAGAAAAGTCTTGCTTCAATTGCATAGGAGCTTGGTTAGACTGTACATGGAGCACTGTGTGCAATTTTGGTCTCCTTATCTCAGGAAGGTTATTATTGCCATAGAGAGATTGAAGTGATCTTTCACCAGATTTATCCTTGGGATGGCAGACTGTTTTGTGAAAAAAGATTGGGTAAACTGGAACTATATTCCCCACTGTTTTGAAGTAAGAGGTGATCTCATGGAAAAGTACAAAATACTTAAAGGTAGACTCAGATGTTTTCCCTGGAAGGGGAGCCTAGAACCAGGGACTCAATTGAAAAGTAAGAGAGTGCCATTAAGGTCTGAGATGAGAAATTTTTTTTTTTACACAGAAGGTTGTGAATCTGTGGAATTTTCTACCCTTAGAGTGCAGTGAAAGCTCAGTTTTTCAATACGTTTAAGATAGAGATTCATAGATTTCAGATTTCCAATGGCATATGGGTTATAGTGTACAGGATGGATAAAAGGCATTGCAGTGTTCACTCAGTTATGTTCATTCTGGCATGACGGACTGAATGGATTACTACTGTAACTGTGTTTCTATGTTCACTCTTACCTTAGAATCAGAAGACTAGCTTCATGTCCGACTTCAACAGAGTGAGCACGAAATCTAGGCTGATACTCGAATAAACAGTACTAAAGTAGTGCTGTATTTTGTTCAGGGATGCTATCTTTTGGATGAGAAATTCAACTGAAGCTCCGCCTGGTCAATATTTTAGCCCTCAACCAATACCTAAAATCTGATTGCCTGGTTTTTGCTACTTGCGCAGGCTTGCGGTGTGCAAACGGTTACAACAGTAATTTAAAAAGTACTTAATTGGCAGTAAAATATTTGGCAGGCTGTGAAAGACACTAAATAAGTGCAAGCTTTTCCATTCTTTTTCCCTCTGTGCTTCTATCTGCTGCTGCACATCAGGCACCAGTCTTAGGCCTGATTTCTGACATGACACAGAACGTCTCTGTTTTGGTGAAAATACCAGAACAAGCCTATGTCCAAATCCAGCCCTGAACCTGTCTTCTCTCATTTTTGTCAGGGCGAGATTCGAGATAGGCTGTGGATCCATCATGTGCCATTCCCAGAGGCAGCTGGATATTTAAATGGTTGATTTCGGACTATGAAATCGGAATTTAGAGTCTCTGGATTGTGGAACTAGGAATGTGGAATTTAGGTCAGGTAACAGCAAATTTATTATAAATGCATCTCTTTTAGATAGCTAAGAAACCTCTATTATTATCAGCCCGTGACACCTTATGGGTGGGTGTCAGGAATTCTTTAGAGAGGAGTGGTAGGATATTAGATGTCCTTTTGTTGTAGGGTCAGGGATCCTTTTGGATTGTTAGTCATGAAGAATATTAAATGCAACATGTGCATAAATATCTTGAAAATGTCCAACTTGTCAAAAACCCTCTCCAAGTATCAAGTGTTTGCCTGTCAAGAAGTGTCAAACTGTCAGGAACTATAGGAAGTGTCAAAATGCGTTTTTATGATGATGGTGCTTGTATCAAAACAGTATAGCGTACTATATTGAACTTTAAGTAATAAATCCATTTGTTTTTCTCATGTTTTTCTCAGGTGCTTATGGATACTCAATAAGTTGTCAGGATAGCTAAAGGGGGAAAGGGGTGGATGAAAGGAGGTGCTAATTTGGCATAGGGGTATGACAGGTTGTGCAGTTTGGATGTGGGGCATAGGTTGGTATGGGTTGGTATAGTTGGGAAATTGAGAGTGAAGGGAGTGAGAGGGTGAGACCAGGAGGGATTTTTTTTATGTATTAACGCTATTTTTACACTGTGCATACAATGCCAGACTCTCCAGCAGACTTCCCACACAGCCTAGTTGGAAAACGGACAACCCCTTCGGTTCTTCCCAGGTCACCTACCCAATCCAGCCAGATCCCCAGAAACAAAGATTTTTATAAGTGGAATTGTGGATTCTGGATTCATTCCCAACTCTGTGCACTTGAGTTCAGAATAAAAATTGGGGCCTTAGTCTCAAATATGAACATATTTGCAGTTCCCTTCTTTTAACTGGAAACTCTAGAGCAGGCTAAATCTAATGCAATTTTTAAAACCTTCAGAATAAATATTCCTCAACATCAGTACATTCACATGCAATGTAAAACAATATTAAGAACTCACAGAGCAGGAATGAACAAATCATTAAATTTAGATTTACAGTTAAAGAGTATGGTGAAACATGGATTGGATTTGACTGTGAATCATTTGAAATTTGGATCTATACCTAAGATTGAATTATAAATTTATTTGTCTGTTTACACAAGAGCAGGTCTTGGCAAACCTAGAGTGTCTTCATCACAGCAAAGCTCCTCAACTGGTTCTCCAAGTTTGTGATCAAAGTCTTAATTTTACTTGGTCAGAAGTCACACAATACCAGGTTGTAGTCCAACAGGTTTATTTGAAATCACAAGCTATTGGAGCGCTGCTCCTTCATCTTCACCCCAGTCCAACACTGGCACCTCCACCTCATGACTAATTTTGCTAGTTTGAGTATGTGACCTCCTTGTCCCATCATCTCACCAAGGACAACTTGTATTAATACAACATCTTTAACATAGCAAGATGTTCCAGGGCACTTCACAAGAGTGTTATGGAACAAACTCTGGCTTGGAATCAAGTAAGGCAATGCGTGGATAGATGACCAAATTGCTTGTTCAAAGAGGTAGATTTAAATAGCTTCTTCAAGGAGTAGAAAGAGAGAGAGAGAGAGAGAAAGAAAGAAAATGTGCTACAGAGGGATTTTAAGAGTGAATTCCAGAGCTCAGGTGAGCTGGTTGATGGTGAAGTAGTTAAATAGACATAGTGCCAGAGGTCAGAATTAGAAGAGTGCAGATGTCTCAGGGCAGATTTCTCAAAGAGACTACAGAGATTGGGAGGAAGAAGGCTGTGAAGGAACTTCAAATAAGGATCCAAATTTTAAAATTGTGATTTTGCCGGAACAGGACTCATTGCAGATTAACAAGCGCAGGAGTCTAGGTGAATGTGACTTTGCATGAGTTAAGATAAGAGAAGCAGTGTTTTGAACAGGTTTATGGAGTGGAAGATGGGAGGTAAGCCAGGAAAGAATTGGAATTGCCAAATTTAAAGGTAACAAAGTTTCAGTTCAGGTTCCTATGGAATTTATTTTCAATCTAGTTACCCTTAAGTCATCCTGTTTCAAGTTGACAAGCCCACATTTCTCTAGTGTTTCCTAATTGTCCATCCCTTAACACCAAGAATCAGTCTTACATTTCATCTCTGGACTGTCTCTTGACTTTGGGACTTGATAGTTCACTAATGGATTTGGCTCTCGATCAACCTTTGAAATGGCCTGGCAAACCATTCCATTCAAGGGTAGTGAGGAATGGGCAAAAGACGTGCATCTCATGAAAATGTATAAAAGGTCTTTTGTTAAAATTAGAGGAATAGAATTCCAAGCAATTGTTTGAAGCTTTAATACACAGCTTCTGGCCAGTGCGCTTCTATCAGCTGCACAGCTAAAATTTGCACCAGTTCATTCATACCTGCAATACAGGAGAGCAGAATAAACTATCATTGCCACCCGCAGCAGTTTGGATATCAGGGTCTGTAGAGGCATTTTGAAAATAATCTGCTTTTTTTTTGGTTGTTGATTCCTCTGGAGGAAAGTCCTTTCTTGATTTTACTGCTGGAGCTCTGGCCAGTGGTTTACTTCTAACTGGGAGCTACAGTCCATATATGCATACTAGCTTACATTGCGGTGGTGAACAACCCCAGTCAGCATTGTGAATCAGCTTCATTTTTGTAAGGATTGGTTTCAGAAATGGTGATCTTTGCTTTTTTTTGGTAGAAGGTGGTGACAATCCTGAAAAGATTTAAAGCATCTTCAGTGGTGGAGGCTGGTACAATCACAACATTTAAAAGGCATCTGGATAGGTACATGAATAGGAAGAGTTTAAGAAGGATATAGGCCAAATGCTGGCAAATCGGGTTACATTTATTTAGGATGTCTGGTTGGCATGGACAAGTTGGACCGAAGGGTCTGCTTCTCTGCTGTACATCTCTATGACTCTATGAGGAGGTGGAGTAGTGATAATATTAAAGGTTTAGCAATCCTTAACTCTAGGCCAATGTTTGGGGAGACATGCTCATATCTCTCAATGCCTGAATTCAACAAAATCTGGAATAAAGAGCTGACCTTATGGTGACCATGTAACCATGGTCAATGGTCACAAAAACTCATCTGCTTCACTAATGTTCTTTAGGGAGTGAAATCTGCTGCTCCTACCTAATCTGGTCCATAGACCCACAGCAATATGATTAACTCTTAACTGCCCTTTGAGCAAATAGGAATGGGCAATAAATGCTGCCCTAGCCAGCAATGCCCATGTCCTGTGAACAAATATGTACAGCATTCAACCTGCTACATTGAAAATGAAATTGAAGAAATATTAAATGCGTTCAATTACAGGTGCACCATTCTGCATAAGTTTTCTTCCTGATGTCCATCCGGGTAATTCTCAATGCTCGTGTTATACAGAAAAAAAATCTATCCTGTTATGGAAATCCAAATCTCGTATCTGATCTGGGCCAAATTTAGATATTCAGGAAATTAACTCAGAATATTTGAAATGTAAACAAAAATCATTGCCAACTAAAGTCTATACCCATCCTCTGTTTCCAGGCCACAATTACTCCAGTGCACGCAACTCCATTAGTTTGTGTGTGCATGCACTGTGCCCCATGTGACAGCTTATGTCATTTAGTGATGACCAAATTTTGTCCATTTATCCGCAGTAAGACTGTCATTCTGCCTTTCTTTTGCATCACCAATCTTCTGCGTTGTTCTTCCATCAAATTTCTTGAAAGTATTTGTGTTTTTTAACCATGCAGTTGAAATAATTTCCAAGTTGCCAGCTGCATTTGATTTTTTTGCCATCAAGCATTTTGTCATTTCCCTTTTTTTAAAAAATGTGTGATTCTCCCCATGTAACTGTGCACTGTATTTATACAGGTGCAAATGAGATATTGTTTGGATTCTGCAATTATCTATTCATCAGACATGAGCCATGGAGCTGAAATGTTAAGAAATAGATTGCTTTTGGATCTACTGGTAGTTTGTGCAGAATGTAGCACATTGCCTGTTCCTCTTGATTACAAGTGCCACATAACCCAGGTCATTCCTTGGCAAGATGCTGAAAAGTGAATGCCGTCGTTCATATTTTTTTTGGTTTGCATCTAATTGCTGAAGGTACGAGTCCCATGTTTCCTCATGAGAACGAGAGCTGCAAGGAGGCTACGTGTATACCCCGGAAATAGGTGAAGATCTTTTTTACACTGTTAGTCTGGGTGCCCCCAAAATTATCTAGACAAGAAAGAAACCTCTGCTGATCCATTACACCAAAAGGGACCACTTCAACTTCAGAGGCCCAGAAGAGATACAGGACAACACAGGATGCCATTAACTGGCAAAAACCAGTGTTGCTGTCTGCACAAAGATGAAAATAGACTCCATCAATTAGTGGGGATCAAACAAATGACAGAATTGTTATAGTGTGGAAAGAGGCCATTTGGCCCATTATGTCTGCAATGGTTCTTCAAACGAGCATCATTACCTCGTGTCCATTTCCAGTTTCTCTCCAAATAATCATCCAATGCCCTCTTCAATGCTTCAGTTGAACGTGTCTCCACCACATTTCCAGGCAGTGCATTCCACACCCTAACTACTTGCTGTGTTTCCTTTTAAGAGCAGGAACAACTTCACCCTATCTACTCTAGCCAGCCCACCTATGATTTTGAAAACCCCTGTAAAGTTTCCTCTCAGCCTTCTCTCTAAGGAGAACAGTTTCAATTTCTTTAATCTATCCTCTAAACTATCTTCTCACTTCTGGAACCATTTCAGTAAACTGCTTTTGCACTCTCTCCAATGCATTCACATCTTTTCTATGATGCAGTGTCTGCAACTTTATACAATACTTCAACCGAGTGCCTTGTTCAAGTTCACATCATGTCCTTGCTCTTGTACACTATGCCCCTCTTAACAAAGATGAGGACACTATCCTTTATTCATTAACTGGATGAGGGCGTCTCTGGCTAGGCAGCATTTATTGCCCATCCCTAATTGCCCAGCAGGCAGTTCAGAGTCAACCACATGGCTGTGGGTCTGAGTCACATGTAGGCCAGACCAGATAAGGATAGCAGTTTCCTTCCCTGAAGGATGTTAGTGAACCAGACAATTGACAATGGATTCATGATCACCGTTAGATTCTTAATACCAGATGTTTTAGAATCAAATTCCACCATCTGCCATCCATTTCTGATGAAGGGTTTAGGCCTGAAACGTCAAGTTTTCCTGCTCCTATGATGCTGCTTGACCTGCTGTGTTCATCCAGCCCCATGCTTGTTATCTCGGATTCTCCAGCATCTGCAGTACCTTTTATCTCTCCACCATCTGCCATGGCTGGATTCGAACCCAGGTCCTCAGGATGTTATCTGAGTCTCTGGATTAACAATCCAGTGATATTACCACTAGGCCATCGCCTCCCCCTATGCTTTATTAACTGCTGTCTCTAAGTGTCCTGCCAACTTCAATGACGTGAATACGTCATTGAGATTGAGATTGGAAACTAACAACAAGAGTACATGAACACCAACTGGCTACAAAAAGACACGACCAATACTCACTCATCTCAATCCACATGGACAAGGAGAACCACGACTTCGACTGGGACAACACCAGAATCCTGGGACAGGTCAGGCAGAGACAAGCATAAGAATTCCTGGAAGCATGGCACTCCACGAAGCATGCTATTAATAAACACATTGAACTCGACTCCATATACGTTCCACTACGGAGGAAACCCGGAAGTGAGGCAATCCATTGCAACGGATCCCAGAGTTTAAAAACCAGGCAGGAAAACACACCGATGCTTCAGCAGAAGCTGCACTGAGGATGTCACCAAGCACGGTAACAAAACTTCTGCGGAACAACAAACCAGCTCGGCGAGCTAACCAACGTCAAGACTGAAATATTATGGCCAGTGCTCCCATAATTTTTACCCACATTCCCTTCAAAGCCCTTGGGTGCATTTCACTGGGTCCTGGTTCCTTTTTCAAATTTAAGTACCAACAGTCTATCAATGGCATCTTCCTTATTCATCTTGACCCTTTCCAGGAACAGAGTTTCCTCTTGTCATGATGGCCTGGGCAACACCCTCCTCTTTTGTAAAGACAGTTGTATTTATTTAATACCTCAACCCTGCTTCTACCTTCACGTGCAAATCCTCCTTTTGGTCTCTGATCAGCCCTGCTCCTCCTTTAACCACTATTTTACCTATTTATGTGCCTATAGAAGACTTTGGGATTCCCTTTTGTGTGTTAGTTGCCAAGTCTTTTCTCATAATTCCTCTTTGTTTCCCTCATTTGCTTATTCAGCTGCCCTTTGAATTTTAATATATTCCTCTTGGTTCTAAAATAGATTTTTTTGCCTTACACATGTCATACTGTCATCCCAGGGACTCGGGATTTCTTTGTTCTATCTTTCTCATTTGAGGGAATATACTTCGACTGTACCCAAATCATCTCCTCTTTGAAGTAGCCCATTGATCAGTTACTGTTTTTCCTGTCAACCTCTTGTTCCAGTCAACCTCTTGTTCCAGTCAATTCTGTCCATTTCTGTTCTCACCCTATTATAAAGTCAGCTCTCTACCAATTCAGAGATAACAAGGTGTAGAGCTGGATGAACACAGCAGGCCAAGCAGCATCAGAGGAGCAGGAAAGCTGATGTTTCGGGTCAAGACCCTTCTTCAGAAATGGGGGAGGCGAAGGGGATTCTGAAATAAATAGGGAGAGAGGGGGAGGCGGATAGAAGACAGATAAAGGAGAAGATAGATGGAGAGGAGACAGACAGGTCAAAGAGGCGGGGTGGAGCCAGTAAAGGTGAGTGTAGGTGGGGAGTTGGGGGATAGGTCAGTCCAGGGAGGACGAACAAGTCAAGGGGGCGGGATGAGGCTGGTCCGTAGGAGATGGGGGTGGGGCTTGAGGTGGGAGGAAGGACAGGTTAGGGAGGTGGGGACAAGCTGGGCTGGTTTTGGGATGCGGTAGAGGGTGGGGAGATTTTGAAACTTGTGAAGTCCACATTGATACCATTGGGCTGCAGGGTTCCCAAGTGGAATATGAGTTGCTGTTCCTGCAAGTTGTGGCACTGTTGGAGGCCCAGGATAGACATGTTGTCTGAGGAATGAGAGGGGGAGTTGAAATGGTTCGTGACTGGGAGGTGCAGTTGTTTGTTGTGAACCGAGCGCAGGTGCTCCACAAAGCGGTTCCCAAGCCTCCACTTGGTTTCCCTGATGTAGAGGAGGCCACATCGGGAACAGCAGATACAGTATACCACATTAGCAGATGTGCAGGTGAACATCTGTTTGATGTGGAAGGTCTTCTTGGGGCCTGAGATGGGGGTGGGGGGAATGTAGGGGTAGGTATAGCACTTCCTGCGGTGCCAGGGGTGGTGGAGCTGGTGGGAAGTGTGAAGCAGGTGAGGGAGTCACGGAGGGAGTGTTCCCTCCAGAAAGCAGATAAGGGTGGGGAGGGAAAAATGTCTTTGGTAGTGGGGTCAGATTGCAGATGGCAGAAATGCCGGAGGATGATGCGTTGGATCCGGAGGTTGGTGGGGTGGTATGTGAGGGCGAGGGGGATTCTTTTTTGGTTGTTATTGTGGGGACGGGGTGTGAGGGATGAGTTACGGGAAATGCGGGAGACACGGTCGAGGGCGTTCTCGACCACTGTGGGGGGGAAGTTGTGGTCCTTGAAGAATGAGGACATCTGAGATGTACGGGAGTGGAATGCCTCATCCTGGGAGCAGATGCGGCGGAGGCGAAGGAAGTGGGAATAGGGGATGGCATTTTTTGCAGGAAGGTGGGTGGGAGGAGGTGTATTCTAGGTAGCTGTGGGAGTCGGTGGGCTTGAAATGGATATTGGTTTCCAGGTGGTTGCCAGAGATGAAAACAGAGCTGTCCAGGAAGGAGAGAGAAGTATCAAAGATGGGTCTAGGTGAACTTCAGGTTGGGGCGGAAGGTGTTGGTGAAGTGGATGAACTGTTCGAGCTCCTCATGGGATTTTTCTTTCTCTGGATTGTTGCTATTTTCCACCACCGTCCTGAATCTTTTCTTAAAAAATAATTACTGTCCCCTAAATGTTCCCTCACTGAAACTTGATCCACTTGGCCTATTTCATTTCTGAGGACAGGATCCAACAACGCATCCTTTCTTGTTGGACTGGACACATACTGCTATAGAAAACTCCGTAACACAATCACATGCGTTCAAAAACAATAATGATCAAGAACAAGTTGAATATTGGCTCAATTTCCTCACAGCCATGTTACAATCCTGACCTATAGGCTGAAGTCAAGAATTTGAGGCAATCCTCCTCACAAACAACATATTAAGTACCATTCTCATTTCAGCAGTCCATAAACAGGAAGTCAGCTAGGCTGCACAATCACTTGTCTGCAGAGTCATGCATCCAGAGTCCTCCGCTCTTTCCAATGTAACCTGGCACTTTTCAAACTTCTGCCAATTCAGTCTTAGTATAGATGACTGACTTATTGAATTGCCTTTAAAAGGCCTTCCACCTTCACAAAGTGACACATATTCCACCCATGCTTTTAAACTGAACAAATGTACAGTTTCCCCTCTCCCACTACCCATTATCACCTCTAGACTCAGGAAATTAAATAATTGTTCAAATTACTGAAGCCTGGTTAACGGGGAATAATTCATCCAGCCCATGTGTGGTCAGTAAGCCAGCTGAGTTCCTCACCTCTCTGTTATATAACCTGCCTATTTATTCAATATCAATGGGAAATGGACAGCTTTTACAAAAGACTTCCTGCCCAAATATGGAAATGAAAGTAGCTCTTGCTGACTGTTACTGCATTTGCCTATCTAGATGGATTTGCAGCAGTTCCAAACAATTTATATATAATTTGTAAATGTCAATGCATATTAGAGGAGGATACGGGCCAAATATCAGAGCTTGTTTCTTTCAGGACCATGAAATGTATCTTGGTAAGCACTGAACATACAACCTATCTGGGCAACTACCAGCACCTGCTTAAACATCAACAAAATTATAAAAATATTAATGGTATACAGTAATAGTCAATAGCTTGACTACATTGACATTTGAAACAATTCACTATTGTACAATTAGCAAAAAAACGTAAATGGATTCTAAGGGAAATCAATCCAGAAACAAACAAGATAAAGTGTCATTAATGGCCGAAAGAAGGTGCATTCCAAATGAAGCCTCTTGGCTGCTCTAATTGAAAAATCCGCTTCATTAAACAAATGGAGGACAAACTGCGTCATATAGAACTTTTGAATCTGTTGAAATGCAGAGATAATGTCACTGCATCTGACCCAGGAGGAGGGACGTGTTGGCATCGGGACCCTGAAGAGAATGAGGAGTAGAGGTGGTGGTGGGGGGACGGTGAAAGGTGGGGTTGGGTAGAGGAGTAGGGGGAGGAATGGGGGTTTGCAAGGAGAAAAATGCAGGGAGGTTGGAGGAAGAGCGAGGGGTGGGTGGGGTGGAGAAGAAAGAGGTGTTGGGGTGGAGCGCGAGGGGTGGGCAGGGGAAGAGCGAGGGGTCGGGGGGAGGTGCGAGGATTGCGGGAAGTGCGAGGGGGGAGAGCGAGGGGAGGAGAGAGCGAGGGCGGGACAGCGAGGGGGGACAGTGAAGGGGGGGAAGAGCGAGGGGGATGTGGGGGGGAGAAGAGCAAGGGGGGATGTGGGGGGGAAGAGCGAGGGGTTGAAGAGTGAGGGGAGAAGAGTGAAGGGGGGTGGGAGAAGAATGAGGTGGGGGGTGGGGGGGGCAAGGGTGAGGGGCGGTGCGGGGTGGGGGAAGAGTGGGGGATGTGGAGTTGGGGAAGAGTGAGGGGGGCTGTGGGATGGGGGAAGAGAGATGGGGGTTGGGGGGAAGAGTGAGGGGGATTGTGGGGTGGGGGAAGAGTGAGGGGGTTGGGGGAAGAGTGAGGGGCATAGGGAGAGAACAGTGAGGGGGTGTGTGGGGGGGAAGAGTGAGGGGAGAGTGTAGGGGTGTGAAGAGTGAGGGGAGAGAATGATGGGGGAAGAGTGAGGGGTGTGGAGGGGAAGACCCTCACTATTTTCTCCCCCAGTCCGATCAGCCCGAGACCACGCTCGCGGCACCCAACTCCCGCTGACTCGGAAATAAGAAGCATGGGGCTGGATGAACACAGCAGGTCAAGCAGCATCATAGGAGCAGGAAAACTTGACGTTTCGGGCCTGGACCCTTCATCAGAAATGGGGGAGGGGAAGAGGGCTCTGAAATAAATAAGGAGAGAGGGGGAGGTGGATAGAGGATGGATAGAGGAGAGGATAGGTGGAGAGGAGGCAGACAAGTCGAAGAGGCGGGGATGGAGCCAGTAAAGGTGAGTGTAGGTAGGGGGGTAGGGAGGAGATAGGTCAGTCCAGGGAGGACGGACAGGTCAAGGGGGTGGGATGAGGTTAGTAGATAGGAGATGGGGGTGTGGCTTGAGGTGAGAGGAAAAACAGGTTAGGGAGGTGGAGATGAGCTGGGCTGGTTTTGGGATGCGGTTGGGGGAGGGGAGATTTTGAAGCTTGTGAAATCCACATTGATGCCATTGGGCTGCAGGGTTCCCAGGCTGAATATGATTTGCTGTTCCTGCAGCCTTCGGGTGGCATCACTGCGGCATTGCAGGAGGCCCAGGATGGACTTGTCCCACACTGTGCCGTTTGGGCACATGCACAGTGTAACATTTGACGCAATGACGTAGCGCGTCTGGGACCAAGCACGAGTGAGGATGCAGGTGAACTTGAGATAACAAGGTGTGGGGCTGGATGAACACAGCAGGCGAAGCAGCATCATAGGAGCAGGAAAGCTTGACGTTTCGGGCCTAGACCCTTCATCAGAAATGGGGGAGGGGAAGAGGGTTCTGAAATAAATAGGGAGAGAGGGGGAGGCGGATAGAGGATGGATAGAGGAGAGGAGGCAGACAGGTCGAAGAGTCGGGGATGATTGTCAGTTCTGTGTCAGCAAACGTTGAAATAAAAAAGTAGCAAGTACTGGAAGAACCATTTGCAGCACCTGTGTGGAGAGAAACTGAGTTATGATCTAAGACTAATGTGAAGAGTCATTTGAGACTCGAGGTATTAAGTCTGAGTTTGTCCAGCAATGTTTGGATGCCAGCCAAGCTGTTTAGCCAGCAGCCGAGGTCTGAGCGATAGCCATTGCTGGGACCGCAGGCAATCTCTAAATAAAAGAAGGGTATGGAGCAAAAACAAAGTTGCTGGAAAAGCTCAGCAGGTCTGGCAGCATCTGTGAAGGGAAAAACAGTTAACATTTTCTTTCAAGTTTGGTGACCCTTCCTCTTCCTCAGAACTGAAATGTTAACTCTGTTTTTCCCTTCAGATGCTGCCAGACCTGCTCAGCTTTTCCAGCAACTTTGTTTTTGTTCCTGATTTACAGCCATCCACGGTTCTTTTGGTTTTTATAAGGGTATGGAGACGGGCCGGAGAAGTCAGATGTACTGTAATGTCCAGTTGGAGTAGATGGGAGACGGAGGATAGGAATGGAGGCCTGAATTGAGATGCTGGAGGACAGCAGTCATATGATTTTTTTGGGGGGTGGAGGGGTGTGACTGATGGGTTCAGGGGGCCCCAAAGGAGCAACACCTACATTACCCTATGCCAGCTTACCAGCAGAAGCTACCAGACTGGTAACCTCCTGCCAGGAGGTGGATAAGCTACATAAATGGCCGTTCATAGGTCATTTAAAGCCCTCAACAGGGTGAAAGGTGTGAATTTCATCTGACCACTTCACTGTCTTTTGTGAAATAGAAGACAGGTCAAACAGATAGACAATCTGCCTTTCGTGTGCCATTCCTGCCCGAATAGGGAAGCCCCTCAGAAATTCATCTAAATTAGAAATCAGTATAGATGAAGTACTGGCTTACTCTTGCAATATTTTAATCAATCAAATATTATTGAAAAATGCTATCATTATTTACAGCTACAGAGCTATTGAAACGTTAGTACCAGTTACACAACCAACATCATGAACGTTTTTAAGTGTCAAAAACAATTTGATGTGGTTTTTAAGATGGCTGTCATGGAACAAAGCTGAAATTAGTAAAAATAAAATTCAATATTTGTGTTAACAAACCACATCTGTGTCATGATGTACACCAGAAAAGTTGCCCAAATTCAGCAAATTCACACAAGTGCTTTGATAATTCCTCTGCAGTGGCATTCACTGAGACCAAAGTGTCTTTGTCACAATGTCTGAAAAAAAAATTCTAACATGATGCGGATTGTGTCACTTTAAAGAATAGGCCATTGGGCAATTAGTAGATTGTTAACAGCTGCTTTATTGTGAAACCCAATGTGAAAGATGTGTTCAAATTTTGCTGAAGTTCAGAGTCTACCAACAGTGACTTCTGTGAACAACTGGCATGAAATAAAGGGGGCTAATTTTGATATCCCCTGAAAACAGGCATGGGATTTACATTGTGTGATTAATCCACACCAGCTGACTGCAGGCAGCAAGTCAATTTGATGTCACCTGCTCATTTCAATGATTCAGCATTCAGTCTGATCTATACAAGCTGCTGAGATAACAAGGCGTGGGGCTGGATGAACACAGCAGGCCAAGCAGCATCATAGGAGCAGGAAAACTTGACGTTTCAGGCCTAGACCTGACGTCAAGCTTTCCTGCTCCTATGATGCTGCTTGGCCTGCTGT
>JAHRHZ010000054.1:20305135-20325090 GCA_024137785.1 Ginglymostoma cirratum
GCTGCTTGGCCTGCTGTGTTCATCCAGCCCCACGCCTTGTTATCTCGGATTCTCCAGCATCTGCAGTACCTTTTGTCTCTATACAAGCTGCTGATCGGCTGTAGGCCTGAGGAGGGGCCCAAAACTATGAGGGGGTGGCATAGGTTAAAAGCTGTCAAGAGCTTAAAGCAACGTTGCATCTCTTCAAGAGGAGTTGCATTATACTTGGGGCAGTTACAATGCAGGAATCTGATGTAGGAAGTTGTAAACAATGGCACAAGAGGGGACAGAGTGAGCTTGAGGGTTTTCTGATTCTGCATTGGAGGGGGAGGTAGAAAAGAGGAGAAATGTTCTGTACCTGCAGGGGCCTGAAGGCGCACCAGGCACACAATTGGGAGGCAGCAGGGAGAAGGATACCATGGAGGTCAGCGTTGGTCAGGCCCTGAAGAGCTGGATGCTGTGCTACAAGAAGTTCATATAGGAGGCTGGTACAATTTTATAACATTTGAAAGGCATCTGCATGGGTGTATGAATAGGAAGGGTTTAAGACGGATATGGGCCAGATGCTGGCATATGAGACTGCATTAATTTAGGATATCTGTTGGCCTGACGAGTTGGACCGAAGGGTCTGTTGCCATGCTGTCAAGGTCAGTGAAGCCCTCTGCAAATTCCACATTCTACACCTGCACCACTGGCCCAGGATCAATTCATAATCCTCACAATGCCATCACTCATTTATCCAAAGTCTTGATTAATTAGGCTTTGGACCTGAAATTCATATGCCTCACTATGTACTCACACTCTCATCAGTACCGCAAGCCTTGAGCTCATTGATGTTCCATGAAATAATTCATCTCATGGCCCAGCAGGTAGCTATTAAATGTTCCTGATTGAAGTTAAAATAGCATCTGGGGTTTGAGTTTCAGATCGAAGTTCAGTAGTCTCCATCCTGTGTTATTCGCCGACTAAAATTTTGTTCATTTTACCCCAGCTGGACAAAATCTTACAAAATGTTAGCTGTCTCCCAGGGATCAGATTTTAATCCTTTTGATTCCCTATGGCAGCCACTGAGAGGAAAATCACTCTAATACATATTTGTTAATTTTATTTGGTATTACTCTGCTTAAAAGAAAGGATTTACCAGCTGGTGCAGTTTCTGCCATGTCATCTGAGTTGGCAGGGTACCAATATCAACTGCCCATCAGCACTTTAACTCCTGAAGCAGTGGTGGCAAGACTTTGCCTTCTCTTAAGATTAGGAAGTCTCAGCTTTGGTAACCTTTGGCCAATTTGATTCCCTGCCAGCTTTAGAGTGCCATTTGGGACTAAAAGACCCTCGGATGTGAGATGAAGGTGAGTGCCAAGGTGTGTCACAGAAGAGACTAGAAGGGATAACATTGGGGATGGGAGCTATAGAGAAAAGAAGGTGGTTGGGAACTTGATGGACCGACCAGGGAGCAGGGAGGACCCAGGATGAAGCAATAGGCAGCCGACTTTGTTGGGGATGGGAAATGCTTCATCTTTTCTTTGTGAACCCGTGACAGGATTACCAGCTGGACCTACCCACCCTCCCCAGGCAGGGAGTGATACTTAAATAGTCATTAATTTGCCACTTAAGGGCCTCAATGAGTGCAAGGATGGTTAGGCTGCCTTTGGTTTTGCCCACTCGCAACAAAATTATAGACAAGTCTTTGGCATATGTAGAGGAAAGGATAACAAAGATGATTCTGGATAGGAGCGAAAGTAACAGGGTAGTTGTTATGGGGGTCTTTAACTTTCCAAATATTGACTGGAAACGCCATAGTTCGAGTACTTTAGATGGGTCAGTTTTTGTCCATTGTGTGCAGGAGGGTTTCCTGACACAGTATGTAGATAGGCCAACAAGAGGTGAGGCAACATTGGATTTGGTACTGGGTAATGAACCAGGCCAGGTGTTAGATTTGGAGGTAGGTGAGCACTTTGGTGATAGTGACCACAATTCGGTCACGTTTACTTTAACGATGGAAAGGGATAGGTAAATATTGCAGGGCAAGAGTTATAGCTGAGGAAAAGGCAATTATGAGGCGATTAGGCAAGATTTAGGATGCACAGGATGGGGAAGGAAACTGCAAGGGCTGGGCACAGTTGAAATGTGGAGCTTGTTCAAGGAACAGCTACTGCGTGTCCTTGATAAATATGTACCTGTCAGGCAGGAAGGAAGTGGTCGAGCGAGGGACCAGTGGTTTACTAAAGAAGTTGAATCTCTTGTCAAGCGGAAGAAGGAGGCTTATGTAAAGATGAGGCGTGAAGGCTCAATTAGGGGGCTTGAGAGTTACAAGTTAGCCAGGAAGGACCTAAAGAGAGAGCTAAGAAGAGCCAGGAGGGGACATGAGAAGTCTTTGGCAGGTAGGCTCAAGGAAAACCCTAAAGCTTTCGAGAGGTATGTTAGGAACAAAAGAATGACTAGAGTAAGATTAGGGCCAGTCCAGGACAGTAGTGGGAAGTTGTGCTTGGAGTCCGAAGAGATAGGAGAGGCGCTAAATGAATATTTTTTGTCAGTATTCACACATGAAAAAGACAATGTTGTCGAGGAGAATGCTGAGATACAGGCTGTTAGACTAGACAGGATTGAGGTTCACAAGGAGGAGGTGTTAGCAATTCTGGAAAGTGTGAAAATAGATAAGTCCCCTGGGCCGGATGGGATCTATCCTAGGATTCGCTGGGAAGCTAGGGAGGAGATTGCAGAGCCTTTGGCCTTGATCTTTATGTCGTCATTGTCTACAGGAATAGTGCCAGAAGACTGGAGGATAGCAAATGTTGTCCCCTTCTTCAAGAAGGGGAGTAGAGACAACCCTGGTAATTATAAACCAGTGAACCTTACTTCGGTTGTGGGTAAAGTGTTGGAAAGGATTATAAGAGATAGGATTTATAATCATCTAGAAAGGAATAATTTGATTAGGGATAGTCAACACGGTTTTGCGAAGGGTAGGTCATGCCTCACAAACCTTATTGAGTTCTTTGAGAAGGTGACCAAACTGGTGGATGAGGGTAAAGCAGTTGATGTGGTGTATATGGATTTCAGTAAAGTGTTTGATTAGGTTCCCCATGGTAGGCTATTGCAGAAAATATGGAGGCATGGGATTGAGGGTGATTTAGCGGTTTGGATCGGAAATTGGCTACCTGTAAGAAGACAGAGGGTGGTGGTTGATGGGAAATGTTCATTCTGGAGTTCAGTTACTAGTGATGTACCACAAGGATCTGTTTTGGGGCCACTGCTGTTTGTCATTTTTATAAATGACCTGCTTGAGTGTGTAGAAGGATGGGCTAGTAAATTTGCGGATGACACTAAAGTCGGTGGAGTTGTGGATAGTGCGGAAGGATGTTGCAGGTTACGGAGGGACATAGATAAGCTGCAGAGCTGGGCTGAGAGGTGGCAAATAGAGTGTAATCCGGAAGAGTGTGAGGTGATTCACTTTGGAAGGAGTAACAGGAATAGAGAGTACAGGGCTAATGGTAAGATTCTTGGTAGTGTGGATGAGCAGATAAATCTCAGTGTCCAAGTGCATAGATCCCTGAAAGTTGCCACCCAGGTTGATAGGGTTGTTAGGAAGGCATACGGTGTGTTAGGTTTTATTGGTAGAGGGATTGAATTTCGGAGCTGTGAGGTCATGTTGCAGCTGGACAAAACTCTGGTGCGGCCGCACTTGGAGTATTGCGTGCAGTTCTGGTCACCGCATTATACGAAGGATGTGGAAGCATTGGAAAGGGTGCAGAGGAGATTTACCAGGATGTTGCCTGGCATGGAGGGAAGGTCTTATGAGGAAAGGCTGAGGAACTTGAGGCTGTTTTCATTAGAGAGAAGAAGGTTAAGAGGTGACTTAATAGAGACATAGAAGATGATCAGAGAATTAGATAGGGTGGACAGTGAGAGACTTTTTCCTCGGATGGTGACGGCTGACACGAGGGGACATAGCTTTAACTTGAGGGGTGATAGAAATAGGACAGATGTCAGAGGTAGGTTCTTTACTCAAAGAGTAGTAAAGGTGTGGAATGCCTTGCCTGCAACAGTAGTAGACTTGCCAACTGTAAGGCCATTTAAATGGTCATCGGATAAACATATGGATGATAAGGGAATAGTGTAGGTTAGATGGGCTTCAGATTGGTTTCACAGGTTGGCGCAACACCGAGGGTCGAAGGGCTTGTACTGCGCTGTAACGTTCTATGTTCAATGTTCTATGTACTCAGGTAATTTCATGAGCCCTCTTCTCCCCCTCACTACCTGCTTGTAAAATGTTGCCCAATAAGTTATTAAATTAACAAATATAGCAAAAAAGACACGTTAATTCATAGATGTTTACAACACAGAAGGAGGCAGCAACAAAGACCTGACTACACTAATTCCATTATCTCGTACTTGGCCTGTAGCCCTGGAAACTGTGGTAAGTAAATATCGAAATACTGCTGAAATTTTATGAGAATCAAGAAATCTGATGACCTCATGGTTCACTAGGTATTCCTTTGAGGGCCCTGTTTTGGATATTTCTGATTTACGAGCAGTAAGCCTTCCAACTTAAAAAAAAACCTACCTGGGAACTGCCAAGTCTCTGAGAAACTCTTCTGTAAACAATCTCACCTCCATTGACCTATAACCTATTGTCCAAATGGCGATAAATTGTTTTAACATCATAGATGCACACCTTATACCCTTCTTCCATTCAATGAACAACAGAGGAGAGTCTTTCAGTCAATTTTTCACATAGTTGAGATAGATTTCTCACCTTATGTTGAAAGCCTTCTTAATACATGTCCCTTCTCCTCGAAATCATGAATCATATTTAGGTGTAGTTCAACACTCAGGAATATGAACCAGTGACCAAATGAGCATGTTTATGTAAATAATACTTTGTTTAGAGGAGACAGATCAGACTGCGGACTGTTAAATTCCATTTTGCTACGGAACACATGACTAACATTGAGTGAAATTAAAATTAAAATGCACAATTGGAGGCAACAAAAAGAGGTCACTGGTTTATTGTGACATTGAATAAAATTTCCCAAGTTGAACCAATGGAAGTAAAGCTACATCTACAGTGAATTATTATCAAATAATTAGCACAAAGTACTGATCTTTACTCTGGGACTTCATGAAATTATTCATCTTTGACAATATGATTGTACTTTCTGAGATATTAGTAAATAGGGGTAAAATACCACTTCAGAAATGGTACAATCTGGGCAGCTGCGATGGGCCGTACAATGGCAAATTTTATATTTTTGTTTGCAAAATTACCTTGAAAATCAATGGCAAATTTTAGCGTGGGATCTAAAATGTCTGTGGCTGCAGTGGTCAAGTGTGGGAGTGGTGAGTGTAGGATGACTACCCATACTTTTATCCAAAGGCCATAAAAATTCTACACAGTTGGAATAGGCATGGGAATCTCAAAGTTAGGTCCTACTGCATTTTAGAAAAAAATCTCCATTCTGACATGGACTGGAGCATGAAACCCTGGCTGTGAGATATTGTTTTCGCTGCTGGGGAATCTAGAACATGGGTCACAGTGTCAAGATAAGGAATCGATTATTCAAGATGGATCGGGGAAACATTTTCAACCAGAGCTGAGTGAATCATTTGAATTCACCATGTCATAGGGTTGTGGATGCCTCATTATTGTGTATATGAAATCTGATACAGACAGATCCTTAATCTTCCAGGGAAATCAAGTGATATAAGAGGAGTGGGGGGAAACTGGAGTCACTGCAGAACGTCAATCATGATCCTAATGAATAGCAGAGCAGGCTCAGTGGGCTGTAAGGTCTATTCCTGCTTCTATTTGTCATGTTCCTAAGTTATTTGTGCAGGGTGATAGCTGGGGATGTGGTGAAGGAAATCCTTAATATAGAAAATTAGAAGCAATAAAATGTTTCTGGCATAGTAGGAGACCATTCACTCCATGAGGTTAACAAAGGCATTATTTGCTATTATTCTATAACTCTATTATCAGCCATGGACCAATATTTATGCATCAATCAATACTTTAAACAGATCATCCAATCAATATGACTGGATACTTGTGGGGAATTACAGTGTGGAATTTGGCTGCTGGCTTTTGACAACACAGCAGTGGCTGCACTTCAATTATACTACATTGTTTATAAACCGCTTTAGGAAATTTTGACATCATAGAAGGTGTTACGTAGATGCAATCTTTTCCTTAATAGAAAATGAAATGTGTACCCCATGGTTCATCATTGAATAACACTCCACATCCAACACCGCTATCTGAACCAAGATCCCCGTTCGATGAGCTTGTCCCCCACAATAACTAGAATGAAAATTGGGAAGGTACTCATTGGTACAACATAATTTGTGGCTTTGAAATGAAGCCCTGCCTCAGAACATGTCTTGTGTTGCTCAGCCACTGGCCCCATCATTCACTGAGATGTTTTCAATCTTCCAAACAACTAATTTGTATTTTTTTAAAATCTGGATTTCTGAGAATCCCTGGAGTATTTATAGAACAAACCAAATGCTGTTTTTAATAAAATCTGATTTTTGCCATTTTTAACTCTGTCAGAAAGGGCACCAATTACATACCAACATTTACTGTCTGCCAACTTAAGCTCTACTTTATATCTGGCTAGGGTACAGATGGCTGACACCCATGTATCTTTGATTTTTTTGCCCTGGTTTTTTAGATGTTTATATTGATGATCTCATTTAATTAACTTGCTGCACATGGTAGTACTGGAATGCTACACCTTTGGCAAACCTTAATTCCCAACAAGTTTAATTAGTGACTTCAAGAACAAAGGAAGGATGTAGTAAAGGGACGCAGTGAATGGCTGTTTTATTTATTTATTCAGAATGAAGAGACTTGGACACTTAATTAATTACATTGGGACACTAGAGCACAAACAATATTCATGCTAAATTATAAATCCTTCTGCACAAAATGCACTCACTGACTATCTGCCAGGTTTGCTCGTACAAATTCAAAACGTAAACCCGATACAAGGCAACTTTAGTCAAGCCTGCACAGATCAGCCGTGTCAGTGGTGTTTTCAGGTGTAGGGAAAACTGGAATGGCAGAGTGTTGACAATGTTGAACAGAGCTGTGCTTGTGTGCCGCATGCACACCTGCTGCCTGCAAACAATGGCACCACTGATTCATTGATGAGATCCTTTACTCAACTGTTGCTCAGGTTCCCAGATACTTTCTATGTGCCAAAAAGTAAACCTACTCAATGAGCACCAGCCCATTCTGCTCTCAGCGAAATTAATGAAAAGGCACGAAAGCAGTTTGCATGCTGAGTGTTACCTGCTACCCCCTTCACATTCCTCCCTCCCCCCCAGAACCACCCTCCTTTCCCTTGCAAGGACTGCCCTTCCCATGGGAGTAAAACCCATAATAAGTTTATGAAACTCCATCCAATTCTCCCTCAGGTGACTCAACATCACGGCGTTCCATTTTTAAAAAAAACGAGGATTTACGCCCTTTAATAACAATCTTAGCCTGTGGCAAAAATAATATTGCCTTCTTCAGGTTCTTCCCAGTAAAATGGGCTTCATTAAAAGTATGCACTTACATTGATGTTCACTGTAGTAACATGTCCTCCGAATGCCTCAGTCATTAACTCCAGCATTAATGTTTTCATTAGGTGGCATTAGCCTTGACTTTCCGAGAAGTGTAAGGGAGTATAGCAGTTAGAAATTTTGGAAAATCTATCCGAGCACATACAGAAATGATTACATTTGTGAGCCTTAAAGATTAGATTGTCAAAGTTACTTTATTGCCTATGAACTTCTTATTTATGTTGCCAAACGTTATCTCATGGACACCTGAAATCCTTTCATGACAACACACTACTTGGGGCATGTGGAATGTGACGCGAATGTTGAACTTTACGAGATGGTTACGTTTGAAATGTACATTTAACTCAGAATCCCAGATAAACAGTTTAATTTGGAAAAAGGCTCATTTGATCCAAATCGCCACAAAGAGAACCTCAGGTAGGAACCCATTGAGGTTGGGTGGTAGTTTTAACACTTTTATAATATCTCACAGAACATGTACAGCTATTGTTCAAGATGCACATTTTCTGCCACTTTGGAAAAGCATTGGGAACTGCTTTATGCCACCCCCTGCCCACAATAATATCCTCAGGGTTTCCATTCACCAGAACTCAACTGTATGGCTGCAAGAGCGGGTCAGAGGCTCAAATCTTGCATTGAGTAACTCACCTCCTGACTCTCCAAAATCTGTTCACTGTCTACAAGGCACAAATCAGGAGTGTGATGGAATACTCCCCACTTGTCTGGATGGATGGAGCTCCAGCAACACTTGAGCTTGGTATTATCCAGGATAAAGCAGGCCACTCGATTGGCACCATATTAACAAACATCCACACCTTCCACCACTGACATTCATTTGTAGCAGGGTGCCCTGTTGCACTGCAGAAACTCACCAAGGCTCCTTAGAGTGCACCTTTCAAACAGATGACCACTTCCACCTCGAAGGATAAGGACAGCAAATACATTGGAACTTCTGCAAGTTCTGCTCCAAACCTCACTTCATGCTAACTTGGAAATATGTCGGTGTTCCATCAATGTCATGGGGTAAAAATTCTGGACTTCCCACCCTAACTGCATTGTGGGTCTACCTAGAGCACATGGAGTGTAGTGGTTCAAGGAGACAGCTCAACACTGCCTTCTCAAAGGTAACTAGGGATGGGCAATAAATGCAAGCCTAGCTGGCAACACCCACAGCCAATGAATGCATAAAAAACTTGCCCTTCGAATGACCTCACATCACACCTGCATGCTCAGATAAGTGAAAACTTTCACTTGACCCACTGCAGGTATGTTTGTAGCCATTTTCCATTTTCAATGTGCATTAATTATTTGCATGAGTATAGAAGACCATGCAGGCCACACTTGGCTTAATGAGTCACTGGCTCAGCCAGGTAACCAAACGACTTTGAAGCCAAAAGCTATTGTGTTCTTTTCTTCCATGCATTCCCTGTGACCCTATACTAAGTTTCCACATATTCCCACCCAACGCTTTCATTTACATTGTAACCTCCTGACAGTACGCCCTAAACCGCCGTACCACAGATCAGTCATACCAACCACTGTGTGCATTGTTTCCCTATTGAATCCAAAGTAGATGTGTTCATTAATGACCACCCACTCCTGCAGTACCTGCAGTACACTGGACAGGTTGCACTGAACCTGCAGGACTATAGCCCACTCCCTGGACTGCAGTCACATGGAATCCAGGAGCCTGACAATCCCAGGGCACTGATTGTTCATCCCTAATCCCCTGGACTGAAATTGGACACTGACCCTGACTGACAAGATTCCCCCTTGACTGGACTGAGAACTACTTCTCTTAAACATGGAGATGGCCAGATGGTTGAAGCATATGTGGTGTGTTTGCTACATTACCTGCTGACGCATGCTCTAGATGTAACATTGAATAATTCCTCTCAATCCACTGTATCAGATCCTTGAACCATCTTAAACAACTTAATTAGGTCATCTCTTAACATTGGCACTGAAGGAACCATAGGCCTAATCTATGCAACTTAGCCTCAACATTTAACCATTCCTCATTTTGGTGAATGTGCACATTTTCTGAGGTCAATACATTCTTCCTCAGGTATCGTGTCAAAAATTGGGTTAGATAAAGTTTAATTTCATACTAGTTTCATCCTCTGGTATTTCACAAACATTGCACCACAGAATATGGGATAGAACTAATTCTGGGCTTGAGGACGCATAGACTTTAGCCATAGGGCCTTAAAGAATGGAGAGCCCCCTTTCCCTTTCCAATTTCCTGCCTATTCCTGATAATTTATCATCCCCTTGCTTCTATTCTCTTCTGCCTTAAAGGTATTGTCTAATCTCCCTTCACCAAACTGGATAGAAGGAGTTAAGATATGGATCAACGATGCTCTAATTAAACAGTACATTAGTCTTGATGGGATAAAGGATCCATTGCTGCTTATGTGTATAGATTGGAAATATTAATGGTCACAACATTTTTATCCTCTTATATTAATAATGTAATAAATCCATCAAAATTGTAGACATAGTGCTGTAAAAGTATGTTATATGTTGCAGTAAAAGATAAGCGAACACCAAGATGTCTTTATTTATGCGTCAAGATAAAATGACTGAGCTATTTTTGTCCAAGCTGTGATGGAAACACACTATCAATCTTGATTAAGACTTGTACTTGCTCATAGGAATCATTTGCTGAGCTGCTGCTTACAGCTGCATCTCCACGGGATAATGAGTTTCAGACTGCCCGTCAAGGTGGCAGATCTCTGGTAAATTTTGGGAAGGGTTTTTCGAAAGGCAGCAGGAAAAGGAGCAACCTCCCTTATTTCAGTGGAGTGTCCTGTCACTCTTGACTCCATAAGAAGGAAAAGTCTAGTTCAAGCTTTCCTTTAGTTGTCAGCATCAGGGGTAGGTGTTACCAACTCCCAAGGAATGGCTTGAAATTTCCAGAAATTAAAGTCTCATCTTTGGGACACTGTCATAGACAGTATTCAGGAGGAAAAAACACTCATAGAAGACAATATTAAAGGTTTCCAAACAGAACTACATTGGATATTTTAGTTATTAATAAAAATAAAAATGGGGAGAAAGGCTATTTGATTGACTTTAAGATGACAACTATATATGATCATGTGAAGATAAAAATAAGGAGCAGGAATGGTCAATTTGGCCCATCAGGCCTACCGTACCATTTCATAAGATCATGGCTGACCTGATTGTAACCTAAAATTCACATTCCCACCTAGTGCTGATCGCCTTCCACCCCTCTGCTTAACAAGAATCTATCTATCTCTGCCTTAAAAGTATTCAAGGATTTAGATGAGAACATAGGAGGCATGGTTAAAAAGTTTGCAGATGACTGCAAAATTGGTGGGATAGTGGACAGTGAAGAAGATAATCTAAGAGTACAACGGGATATTGATTGGCAATGGGTCAGTGGACTGAGGAGTGACAGATGGGGTTTAATTTAGATAATTGGAAAGTGTTGCATTTTGGTAAGACAAATCAAAGGCAGGACTTACAGAGTTAATGGTAAGGCCCTGGGGTGTGTTGTTGAACAGAGGGATGAGGGGGTGCAGATTCATAGCTCCTTGGCATCACAGGTAGACAGGGTGGTGAAGAAGGCATTTGGAATGCTTGCCTTCATTGGCCACGACATTGACTGTAGGAGTTGGGACATCATTTTGCAGCTGCACAAGACATTTGTGTGGCCACTTTTTCTGGCTGTCCTGCTACAGGAAGGATTTTATGAAGCAGGAAAGGGTGCAGAAAAGATTTACAAGGATGTACCAAAACTGGAGGGTTTCGGTTATAGGGAGAGGCTGGATTGGCTGAGATTTTTTTTCCTGGAGTGTCTGAGGCTGAGGGCTGACCTTTACATAGGTTTGTAAAATCATGAGAGACATAGATAAGGTGAATAGCGAAGGTCATTTCCCCATGGTAGGAGAGTCCAAAACTAGAGGGCATAAGTTTAAGGTAAAAGACATTTGGACAGGTACACAAATAGGAAAGGTTTAGAGGGAAATGGGCTAAATGCAGGAAATAGTTCAGTTTAGGAAACCTGGTCGGCATAGATGAGTTGGACCAAAGGGTTTGTTTTTATGCTGTATGTTTCTATGTCTCTATGACTCTGCGTCAAGCACTTTTACAAGTAGAGAGTCATAAAAACACTCAACCCTCAGAGAAAAATAAACTCACTTTATGTCTGTTTTAAATAGGCAACCCCTGATTTTAAACAGTGCCCCTAGTCATAGATTCTGTGATAAGAGGAATCATCATCTCCACATCTACGTTGTCAAGACCCCTCAGGATCAAGTCATCTCTTACTCGTCTAAATCTCAGCAGATGCAAGGCTAGCCTGTCAAATCTTTCTTCATAAGACAACCCACTCATTCCAGGTATTAGTCTGGTAAACTTTCTCTGAACGCCTTCAAACAAAGTTATATCTTTCCTTAAATAATGTGACCAAAAATGTGCGTGGTACAGGTGCAATCTCACATTTGCCTTGGATAAACCTCCTTGCCTTTTCACTGAATTCCCTTTGTAATAATTTATAACATACTCTTGGCTTTCCTAATCACTTACTGTATCTGTATAGTAACCTTTTGTGAATCTTGCACTAGGACAACCAGATAACTCTGCATCTCAGAGCTTTGCAATCTCATCGTTTAGTTACTAGTTTCATTTTTATTTTTTTCTGCCAAAATGGAAATTTGTCTAGAAATTTTGCAATTGGCCAAGGAAGTTGTTTGTGGAATTCCACAAGATGGACAAATAACAGGAGCATAGGAGTTGTCCTATTAGAGGCAGGAGAAGTAGCCTCCAGGAATTTGCTTAATCTGAATTGCTAACACATTCAGAGACTGAAGACGTATCCTGAATCTGCCCTTTTCACTGTGTATAGACCTGACACAGGCACCCTTGAGCAATCTAGGCCCATAGGCCTAGTTGTTAGAGCCCCAGCTGGCATATTCAAATAGGATATTTGAGATGACACCGCAGAATGTCTAAACTGTGTACTCCCGTGAATGTAATAGGAACCAATGCCTGCATAGATTGGACACAGACCAACTGATTTGCTTTATGTCCACTTTTTGTCCAAAATACAGGTGCAACATGTACTAATTTCTGCCCCGAATAAGGCACAATATAATATATTTTCCAAGAAATTAAAATATTCCCAATGCAAGTGAATGATGACAGTATGGTTTATTACCAGGTCTAACAGACAAGCTAAGTCCCAGGGTATGATTTCAAATTTCAAACTCTTAGTTTGTAGAAAAGCTCAGAGAGTTCAACTCCCAGTTGGGTCTGCAAGACAGTAGCCTCTGGGCGACACTCATTTTGAGCATGAGTGTCCATTCAAATTGAGATGATACAAGGTTGGATCCATGATATATGCTGTGTTTGTTAACAGTCATGAACTGATAGAAGAACAAGAATGGACTTTATGTGCCAGGGATTAAGAAGAATTTCAATCAGGGATAGTTCTCCTTATTGTTATCCAGTAATCCTCACTGGAAGGCACGTGTCCACGTGGTTAAGACATGAATGAGTGAATTTGGTTCAACAGTGATGCACCTCCCTGAGCGAGTAACATATTTTATTTTGGTGGATCGGTTCAAGTATGTCACTGCGACGCTCTTGAGATTGTACTGAAGGGTAAAAACCTTAATGAAATAATACATTTTGAAGATCAAAGTAAAATGATGTATAGTATCTATAAATTAACATGTTTTCCTTTAATGAGATGGCCATGAACAGGAATGTTAACCACTTTAATCACGACACAAACTTCTGGGGAGGAAGAATGTCATCTTCTCACAGAAATCTTTTGGAGTACAAACTGCTTTGATAAATTATATGAGCTTTCATTAAGCTAGGAGGGCTGAGAATTGCTAGAGGAAACATGCCTTTGAATCTTCTGAATGTGGTGTAAAGCTGTAAAATGGTAAAAAGGTTTAAAACACAGGTATCCCTTTGAAGCCCCCAGAAGCCATAAACATTAGCTATACCAACAAAGTATCACAAAGCAATTATGTGTCTGCCTACAACAGTCAATGAAAAGACCCAACCAACTCCAAATGTCACAGTAAATTGATCCAATTAACTTGACCTATGGCTTTGCAAAGGGCAAGTTGGCTGGATCACAGACCTCTGGCCCATAAGCTCTTTGAAATTTTACAATACCATTCTTGAAATGTTATAAAGGATGCCACTCATTCTCGTACTTGTGCATTTAATATGGTCGATTGTTGTGTGAAGTCAGATGGATCAATGCTCTTTTGAGAAGTAGATTAATTAATCACCAGCAACTGAAGCACTGTGCAGACTCTGAATACGCATGATTCTGATCTGAGCTCTACTTTCCACTGTTTTCATATCTTTTTTCCACAATTTACTCCCACTTAGTAAATCCAGACATATCCTTAAGTGGAGGATTCTGCTTCAGTCTGTGCTTTTGATGCTGTGCTCAAAGACCATGAGTGACAATTTGTATTTGTTTCTAATTTGATTGTAGTAAAATGCTTCAGATGAATTCGGACTAAATTGACAAGTGAAAGACTGGGGTGAAAGTGGTCTAAGTGCTGTTTATGAAGAACAACTTAACCATATTCATATGAAATCTTCTTTGGCATTTGCTATCCTAGTTAAAGAAATGGGAACACATGCCTTAAAATCACTCATTGAAGACAATCATATGAACTGAGGTGATATGTTTGTTTCAATTATTACAGAGACTAATTTTATCTCATTACCAAAATAAGAAACAAACAAAGCAGTTCAGCCTTGTTCTAAGTACACTGATTGATAATGTATTTAAGTTTCTTGATCCAATCATAACATTTCTTGGCAAGCCAGATTTGCCTTTATCAGGATCAGCTCCATTTGTTTTATTTTGAAAAAGCTTAAACTGGCTTCCACTTCAGTTGATCTTAAGTAAATGTTACACTCTACCAAAGATCGAGAAGGAACATATGTTTATTTTCAACTCCTTGGCTCCTAGCACATGACTCCACCACTGTATCTGGAGTCAGACATGAAATATACAGCTAACAGTCATTCAACGAGAGTCCCTGACATGTTTATTTAAAAGTATTTTCTCCTAAAAAGTAGCAGGAACAAATGGGCAAAATAAACTTAGATCAAAGAGCAAGTTCACAGCTAAGAAATCAAAATGTGTTGTTAACTTTATGACAAAGATGTGAATTAATAAACCTACAGTAAAATATTACATCTATTGAATGCTACGCCCACTCAGATACCTAATCAAGCAAGGAACCATCTCTTGGAACAAGTCACTAGCTCAAAAGAACCAGTTTTGTTTTTTACCCTACCTCTGATACTGGTCAAAGCAAGCTTAAAACAAAGACCCTAGTCCAAACAAACCACTGAACCAGATTTTCAGTTCAGCATTCACTGCTGACTTTAACGAAAATGGCCTATGAAGATTTGATGACTTCTGTGAAGTGAAATACCATCACCCAGTGTTACTTTGATTTTGACAACAAGTATATAGCATGTGGTGCCTGACAACAGTGATATCAGCAGCGTAGGAGCAATTTACTGCAGATGCTGGAATCAACATTTTGAGTCTAGATGACTCCTCATCAAAGCTAAAGAATCATCTAGACTCGAAAGGTTAGCTTGCTTTCTCTCCATGGATGCTGCCTGACCTGCTGTGATATCCAGCACATTTTGTTTACAGTGATATCATCAAGTAAGCTATGCAAGCAATTAAATTGAAAATTTTTGACATACAGAAAGCTATGGAGTGTTTGGCACTGATTATCCTTCACATTTTAAAATCGTGCAATTAAATAAAGCTTGTTTTATACATATATATACATATATGTGTGTGTGTGTGTGCGTGTGCGTGTGCGTGTGTGTGTGAGTGTGTGTGAGAAAGAGAATGATGTCAACTGAAATGTCATAAGCACAGTAATTTTATTAAATTTTTTAAAATTCTCAATTTAGAAATTTAATATTTCGCAGTTATATTATATTGTTTTTCCGGGCAGAGAAATCATTCAGCATTACTTATTAGTGAGCTGTTAAAAACCCAGTTACTCCCTCAGATAACAAGGTGCACATGTTTCAGGAGTATTTTATAGTGACAGTGCTGCGAATAAGGGATATCAGTTCAGCTTATGTTTGGCATCCTTTAATTCAATAGTTAACTTTTTAATTAAAAGACTGGATTTGGGCAACACTGGCAGAGCCAACACTTATTGCCCATCCCTAATTGCTCTTCAGAAGGTGGTGGTCTGCTGCCTTCTTCACCCACTGAAGTCCTTGGATTGCGAGTGCACTCATTGGAGAGTTAGGAAGTGATCTCCAGGAATTTGGCCCAGCAACAGTGAAGGAATGGTGATATATTTCAAAGTCAGACAGTGTGTGACTTGGAATGACTTGATGTTGTTCCCAAGTATCTATTGTGCTTGTTCTTCTAGGTGATAGAAATTGCAGGTTTGAAAAACACTGTCAAAGCAGTCTTAGTGAATTACTGCAGTGCATCTTCAAATGGTGCACACTGCTGCCACTTTGCATTGGTGGTGACGGGCGTGAATGTTTAGAGTGGTAGACACCCAATCAAATGGCTGATTTGGTGAGGATGACATTGAGCATCTTGGGTGGTGTTAGAGCCACACTCATCCAGGCAAGCACGGAGTCTTCCTTTACGCTCCTGACTTGTTGTTCGTGGACTGGAGGTGAGTTACACAAATTAATTGCTAGCCTCTGACCTGTTCTTATAATCACGTTATTTATGTGACTGGTCTAGTTCAGTTTCAGGTCAATAGTAACCCCAGGATGTTGATAACGGTGAATTCAGTGGTAATAGTGCCATTTGAATATCAAAGGGTAACGGTTTCATTCTCTCTTCTTGGAGATAGTCAGCCATTTACCTGGCACTTGTGCAGCACAAATTTTACTGAGCTCATTATGAATGGTTCTGAGTATTGTGCCATCATCAATGAACATACCCACTTCTTGAACAACTGAAAGAGATCATAATTCTTCACTTCTTGGAAGGATGCTACAACTGCAATAACAAAACTTTACATTAAAAAATAAAATTGAAATGATGTTCTCAATGATGGCAAGGCACTGTAGCTCCACTGGTACTATTGGCCATTGAAACCTTCAGGTGGACACTTCAGTCTCCCTCTTGAGGGAAAGCTGGGAATACATGTAACCACAAGGACAGGTAGGGTACCTGGCCCCATATTGCCTCAACTGATTTCTATAAATTGTATTCTGATTGAACTTCAACAGAATGTTGTGGGGAACCCATTTCTAATATTTGCCATAGAGACAGATAATTTATAAAATAGAATACAAATTTACCAGCAGCCACCAGAAAGAAATGCATGATATATTTCACTTTCATGTCAATTCAAGGCTTTTACTGTAACAAATAGATAAAAATAAACAGAGACTAAACATAGATAACAAGGTGTAGAGCTGGATGAACACAGCAGGCCAAGCAGTATCAGAGGTGCAGGAAGGCTGATGTTTCAGGCCGAGACCCTTCTTCAGAAGTTACCCTTCTGCAGTTCTACTATCCCATAGACTAAACATAACTAGCTAGTAGACAAAGCTACTGAAATGTACTTCTCCATCAACTAAATAACTCATCCAAAAATACTTTATAACCAGGTTGTACATGATACCACATGCTCTCAGCTCAGATGTAGCCTTGTAGATTAAATCCTGCATTCCTCCTGTGTTTTCAGCAAGCTCTCTTTCTCCTGTCACACCAGTGTGAGTCTTCCTGCATCATCTGAAAGTCTCTTCATTCTTGAGTATTATGTCTTGAGTACCTCCAAACTGATGCTATAGACCTTAAATCTTCATCATCCTACCTCTTCAAATATAAAATAAGTTCTTCTGAACATCTACTTGGAAGTTAACAGAAAACAGGCTTTTCCCCTGGCTTTGTCAAGCAACAGCTGTTTTTGGTCTCCCTCTCCAGACATCTCTGAATTTGAGTGTCTGTGTCCAGAAAGACCAGCTGCCCCACTTTCATGTCAATGTGTGAAAACTGGCACTTAATCCTCTCTAAGTTTTGGCCTGGACCTCTTTCCCCATGACAACTGAATCCCATGGGTCTTTCTCCAGTACAGTTAGAATGATCACATCATCTCTCTCCCATTCAGAACATTCTAGCTTACCCTAAATGGTAAAGAGACATTTTAAAATATAACTCTTTTATAAATATCTTGCATTCCTCACATCTCCCCCTCATAAGTTAGATATAAGAATGACCATTGCAACTTTTCTAGACATTTTCAAATTATAACATTGCAAAGATTTCAACAACGTTCTCTTTTTGTCACATCTCACCAATAAGCATTATAATTATCAAAATTATAAGGGGTAAACAAGAAACAACCAAACAAATGTGAAAATCAAGATCTTATATCCATGTTATGCCAGTTCTTAACATCCTATCTCTTTCAAATGAGAGTTTCTTTACTACTCACTATTTCATTTTCTTTTCAGATTGGGCAAAAGACCTGCACATTCATTTTGCATAGACTGTGCAGTATGTCCATGCCCTTGGTAAAAAGATTGAACTGCCTGCCTGCTGCTTTTTACAATCTGCATTGGATTGTACACAATCTGGACCAAAGGACACTGTGATGGGCACAAATATTTCAGGATTTGTTGTGTTTGGTTAACTTTGTCAGGGGCAACATTGCTGATTACTGGCAACCCAACTACTTTCTGGGTTCTGACAATTGTCAATTGGAAACCGGGGAGAAAATCCATTGCAAAGCACACATTATCCTTTAGATTCAACAGTTTCCTTTGTATTTCTTTAACGTCAGAGACAAAATCTTGACTTGTCTTCCAGTGACAAGAAGTGTCAGAATTGTGGGGAGGCACTGGAAAGAGCAAAGGTTTGCAAGAATGGTTCTAAGGACACACAGTTCAGATATGAAGACAGATTGAAGAATTTAGGACTGATTTTCTTGGAGAGGAAAGGCCAAGAGGACATTTGATAGAAGTTTTGAAAATCATGAAGGGCCTAGATAGTGAGAAATTGTTCCTGTTTGTAAACATATTGAGGACCCGAGGGTAGGTTTGTTTAAGTTTTATATGCATGTTTAGTTCAGATGGATTTATCTTACTTGGTGAGACACCAGTAAGTTCAGTGGAACTGAGAATATTAGGGTGCTTATCCACAGATCCTTGAAGGTGGCTAGACAAGTCAATAGTTAAGAGGGCATAAGGGACACTTGCCTTTATCAGTCGAGGCATAGATATAAGAGCAGTGAGATTATGTTGGAAGTATACGAAAGTTTGGTTATTCCACAGCTGTGTGCCGTTCTGGTCACCTACCTATAGGGAGGATATAATAACAAAGTTGCTGGAAAAACTCAGCACGTCTGGCAGCATCTGTGAAGGAGAAAACAGAGTTAACGTTTCGGGTCAGGTGACTCTTCCTCAGAACTAGGCTATAAGCCTAGTACTGAAAAGTGGGACTAGTGTGGGTTTGTTCATTTTTTGTTGGTACAGACTTGATGGGCTAAAGGACTGGACTGTACTGTACTGCATGATTCTATTACCTCCATTTTCTACTAATTCTTTGTTTCTTGCCCAGCATTTTAATGTCCTCCAAATATTGAGTGTTTCACTTGCTGACTATTTTTGACAGAAAGTTGCAGATTTTTCTGCGTCCCTCATTTTATCTGAAACAATACAATTTTCTGCAGTCTCAAAGTATTATTCCAGAACCAATAGTTACAGCAGTCCCCAAACAATTTAATTCCTAACAAAAATCTATACCCTCAATGGACAATTAGGCACAACTCCACAATTACAAGGAGTCTTTAATTAAACTACGTTTCAACTTTGTTGAATGCGTACCTTGCATTTAAGAGAGTTCACCTCTTAGCACTCTGTGTATAGAATGTATAGAATATACTGTGTGTATAGAATGTTGGAACTCTACCTGCTAGTTAGTCTGCAATGGATTTTCATGCTCCCTGCATAGAAATCAGTTGATTTGTTTTAACCTTTGCTTTCTTTATAATGTGTTTTACTGTTTTAAGTAAATTAACCAATTGAATTAATCAGTGCCTGATAAAAGATTAATTATTAGGCCATTGTTATTAACAATTACATGATGAACAACAATGGAAAACATTTTGCTGATCAGGCACATTGTGCTTCTACTATCAGCAAGCAACTTAGACAAGATAGTCAACAGTCTAAAATCATGCATGAAACCACTGTCGGCTTTCTTTCTCAAAGCACTGAAGAATGTCAAAAAAATGGAAAGGGTTGAAAATACAGCTTGCAAGTAAGCAGACAAATACGTATCAAGATAACAAGCATGGGGCTGGATGAACACAGCAGGTCAAGCAGCATCATAGGAGCAGGAAAACTTGACGTTTCGGGCCTAAACCCTTCATCAGAAA
>JAHRHZ010000054.1:20338770-20397108 GCA_024137785.1 Ginglymostoma cirratum
GATGTCTCGACGGCAGTTGGAGATGAAGAGGTCGAGGGAGGGTAGGAGGCCTTGGGGTGGTGTCCAGGAGGAGGGCTTGTGTTGGAGGCGGGAGAAGGGGTCAGTAGAGGGAGGGTCAGATTCTTTATCTCTAGAATAGTTCAGTGATTGTTCTTGACCAGGGCTCGCTTGATGGGCTGATAGGCCTCTTTTTGTGCTGTAAACCTTTCTGACTCTGTGACATTGGAACACCAGCTGCAAGTTCCCCTCAGGCCCTCACCATCCTGACTTGGAAATATATTGTTGTTGCTTTATTTTCTTTGGGCCAAAATCCTGGAACACCCTCCCTAACAGCACTGTGGGTGTACTTATATCCAGTGACCGCAGTGGTTGAGGGAGGTAGCTGACAACCACATTCTCCAGGGCAATTAATGATGGGTAATACATGCTGATTCCCATGAGCGAATAAGGTAAAACTGGGAGAGTGAAAAAAGTCTTCCTTATTTCTGCTTTTGCCAGTGATTTTGAATTTATGACCCCTAGTTATTGCCAGTTCCCAGAGGGAATATCGTTTCTCTGTTTAACCTGTTACAATCTCTCAAAACTATGAAAAGCTCCAAAGATCATCTCTTAATCTTTGCTGTTCCAAGGTGAGCAGGGTGAAGTTTTCAACTTTACCTCCTAAATGAAGTCCCTTACGCCTGACAGCATCCTGAAACTGTTTCTCTACTCCCTTTCTGAGGCACTTATATCCTTCCTGATGTGTAGTGCCCAGAATTGTCCACAATTCCCTACCCAATTATTCATAAATGTCTAAGATGATCTCTTTGTTTTTATATTCCATGTACAAAACCGAGTCATATGCCATCATTAAAGCTAAGTGAATGTAGAGGTCGTTCCAGTCATTTCCAGTTTTCAAAATGGTGCTCTGGATGGTATATGGTCTTTAGTCCTCCCAAAATGTGTCTTTTCAAGCTCTTTTGAACTAAACTCTACCAGCCAAGCTTTTGTCTGTTTCCTCAACTCATATTGATCTGAAACCTGTAACTTTAGAGTCAAAAGGGTCTGTGGCAGAAGAAAGGCGTTTCAGTCCATTGAGTCTGCACCAGTGAAAAACAATGACCTAACTACTCCAACCCCATTTTCCAGTACTTGGCTCTTATCTTTGTATACCTTGGTATTGAAAGTGGCATCTAAATATTTCTCAAATATTTAGAATTCTCAGGAATTCTGCCTCTACCATCCTCAGTGGCAGTGAGTTCCAGAATCCCACCACCCGCTGAGTGATAAACTTTTCATCACATCCCTCTAAACCTCCTGACATATACCTTAAATCTATGTTTCCTGGACATTGATCCCTCCACCAAGGGGAAAGGATCTTTCCTGTCCACCCTATCTATGACTCTGATAACTTTATATATCTCGATCGTATTCCTCCCTCAGTCTCCTGTTCTCCAAGGGAAACAGTCTCAGTCTGTCCAATTTCTCTTCATAACTAAAGCTGTATTGGTCAATGTATATTTTCTGCTCTCGTTTTTTTTTGTGTTTCACAATCCTAATTTGCTTGTGTTTTCCTTTCAAGTGTCTCTCATCTGCTGACTGTCCTCAATCCCTCTTTCTGGGTCCAATATTTTCCTTCCTTGTTGCTGCCTTCCTCCCTCATTCTGGTGCGATCCCTTTGTTTATCCCTGACACAGTCATGTTCTCTTCCTTTCTCTCTGATATTTGACCAGACACTTAACACACTTGAACTCTTTACAAAGTGCTCTATTGACATGAATAGGCTTCAAACACATCATTCACAGTTTGCTAGTCTGTCGTCATGGTTTCTGGGCTCAGCGAGACCAAATGCATACAGAGACAATGTTCATCTTCTTTGTAGTTTGAAAGAGGTAATTATAAGAGAGCAAATAAAATACGAAGCTTCATAAAAGGACCTGCTCATTTTGTTTTGAGATAAGAATGATTTATTCAAGATGGGAGAATTTATATGAGCATTTAGAGTTGACTCAATTGAAGCTAACAGAAATCACATGATGTAAGACAGTTCCCACAAGAATGATTAAAGATTTGAAAGCTAGCCTTCATATTTCAACAGGGAAACGGTTAAAGCTTGTAACCAGGACATGAGGAAAGAACAAAAGATCACTATCTGATAGTATAAGTCTTCACATTTCAAACATAACCAAATGTTTCTGTGCTTTATTTTTACACACAACAGAACTGGGAATGATTTTCATTATAGTCCAGCAGACTAGACGTGGTGCTCTGCAGATGTGAAGCTTAAGAGGGCTGAGTGAGGATGTATGTCGAATAACTTCCTTATAAATTTAAACGGAGTCACTTTGGCCAGTAAATGCTTTCAGGGAACAAGAAAAGGCTGTGGCAGAGCCCGTGCTGAGCAAGAAGAATGTGCTACATGACACCACACATGACAGAGCCAATTTTTTTTTTCCCATTTTTGGATGGAAATGCTAGCAAAAATCAGAGCTCAGGATTTCAATGTAATGAAGAAATAACATGTTGACATTACCTACTACTTGTGTAACAGGTAGTAAGAGAATATAGTGTAAAGAACAGAAAGGAACAAATGTTTGTAGGGTGCATAGAAGAGAATTTTCTACAGCACTACATTTTCAGTCCAGTGAGAAAGAAACGAAACTGGACAAATATAGTGGGTACAATAGCAAGTCACATTGAGAAATCCTGCAGCAATTAACTCACCTCCTGGCTCAGAAGAGGAGATGCTGGATATCTTAAAATGCATAAAGGTGAATAAATCCCCGAGACCTGATCACTTGTATCCCAGAACTCTGTGGGAAGCTAGGGAAGAGATTGCTGGGCCTCTTGCTGAGACATTTGTATCATCGATAGCCACAGGTGAGGAGCCGGAAGAATGGAGATTGGCTGATGTGGTGCCGTTATTTAAGAAAGGTGGGAAGGAAAAGGCAGGGATAAGGTGAATAGCCAAGGTCTTTTCCCCAGGATAGGGGAGTCCAAAACTGGAGGGCATAGGTTTGAGGGGAGAAGGGAAAGATTTAAAAGTTCTGAGGAAGGGTCATCGGAACTGAAACATTAACTTTGATTTCTCTTCACAGAAGCTGCCAGACCTGCTGAGCTTTTCCAGCAATTTCTGTTTATGTTGAAGATTTAAAAGGGGCCTGAGAGGCAACATTTTCATACAGAAGGTGGTGCATGTATAGAATGCGGTACCATAAAAAGTGGTGAAGGTGGGTACAATTACACCATTTAAAAAGCGTCTGGATGTGTACATGGATTGGAAGAGTTTAGAAGATATGGTCCAAATGCTGGCAAATGGGACTAGATTGGTTTAGGATATCTGGTTGGCATGGACGAGTTGGACTGAGTTGTCTGTTTTCATGCTGCATAACTCAATGACTCCCCAAGACTTGTCCACCATCTACAAGGCACAAGGCATTAGTGTGACAGAATACTCCCACTTGCCTGGATGGGTACCGCTCTAACAACACTCAAGCAGATTGACACCATTCAGGACAAAGCAGCCACATTGGCACCACACCACAAACATCCACTCCTCCATCAACAACACTCAGAAAGAGAAGTGTGCACTATTTACAAGATGCACTGCAGAAATCTGTCAAGAATCCTAATGCAACATCTTTCAAACCCATGACCACTACCACTACCATTTAGAAGAAAAGGGGTAGCAGCAATGTGGGAACACTACTACCTGCAAGTTCCCTTCCAAGCCACTTGCCATTCTGACTTGGAAATAGATCACTGTTGCTTCAGTATTGTTTGGTCAAAATCCTGGAATTCTCTGCCTAACAGCGTTGTGGGTTTACCTACAGTGCATTGCCTGCAGATATTCAAGAAGGTCACCACCACCTTCTCAGGGGCAACTAGGGATGAACATAGAATAGCCATAGGTCGACCACACAAAAGGATATTAAACAATCTAGAACAAGAATGATTCTTTGAGATTAAGACACCCTCAATGGGGATATAAATAGATTTGGATCAAATAATAAAGCAAGAAGAATGTTAGCTGAATAATGAGCTACCTTCAAAGAAGAGCACGTTCATCCATAGTCAAGATAAATTTGCTCAAAATAGGAATTAATACCAACAAATCCAGAACTGTTTGCACAACAAAAAAAAGTTGCAATTGTGATAATGAAGAAAAAACTTTTTGTATGGCAAATGTGAGGTAAAAAATACAGTTGAGTACCAGGCTATATATAATGTGTTGATGTGGTATACATGGGCTTCCAAAGGGCATTTTATAAAATGCAGGACAACAAAGCTAGAGTTTGCACAATAAAACATGGATGCAAAATTGGCTGAGTGGTGGCACATAGTGTAATTGTTCATGGGTATTTATTGCATTGGGGCAGGGTTTCTAATAATGTTTCGCAGCAGTCAGTTTTGTGACCGTGCTTTTCCTGATAGGTATTAATTGGCAAGACCTTGGGACACCAGGCACAAATTCAAAATTTGTGGATTAAGTTTAAAAGGATTGTAAACTATGTGGAAGACAGTATAGAGCTTCAAAAAGGACAAGCACATGGAGTAGGTGGATAGGCTAAAGATGAAATTCAATGTGGAGAATGGTGAGGTAGTATAGAGGCGGTGATGGTCTAATATAGTTATTGTTGGACTGCTAATCTAGAGACCCACGTAATGTTCTGGGGAACCGGGTTCTGCTGTGGTGGCATTTCTATTCTATTCTATTTTATTCTACCTATTTGTGGGATGTCATTGACTGGCCAACATTTTTTGCCCATCCCTAGTTGCCCTTGAGAAGGTGGTGGTGAGCTGCCTTCTTGAGCCATTGCAGTCCACCTGCTGTAGGTTGACCCACAATGCCATTAGGGAGGGAATTCCGGGATTTGGACCCAGCAATAGTGAAGGAACGGTGATATATTTCCAAGTCAGGATGACAAGTGGCTTTGAGGGGACCTTGGAGATGGTGATATGCCCATATGTCTGCAGCCCTTGTCCTTCTGTATGGAAGTGGTCATGGGTCTGGAAGGTGCTGTCTGAGGATCTTTGGTGAATTTCTGCAGCGCATCTAGTAGATAGTACACACTGCTGGTACTGAGCATCGGTGGTGGAGCGAGTGAATGCTAGTGGAGGTAGGGGCCAATCAAGCAGGCTGCTTTGTCCTGGATGGTGTGAAGCTTCTTGAGTGTTGCTGCACTCATCCAAGCAAGTAGGGAGTATTCCATCACACTCCTGACTTGTGCCTTTTAGATAGTGGACAGGCTAAGGAGTCAGGAGGTGAGTTACTCGCTGCAATATTCCTAGCTTCTGATCTGCTCTAGTAACCACTGTGTTTATGCAGTGAGTCCAGTTGAGCTGTTGGTCAATGATAACCCCCAAGATGTTGAAAGCAGGGGATTCAGTGATGGTAACACCATTGAATGTCAAGGGGTGGTGGTTAGTTTGTCTCTTATTGGTGATGGTCATAGCCTGGCATTTGGGTGGCACAAATGTCACTTGCCACTTGTCAGCCCAAGCCCTGGATATTGTCCAGATCTTGTTGCATGTGAACATGGACTGCTTCAGTTTCTGAGGAATCATGAATTGTGCTGAACATCGTGCAATCATCGGTGGACATCCCCACTTCTGATGTTATGATGGAGGGAAGGTCATTGATGAAGCAGCTGAAGATGGTTGGACCGAGGACACTACTCTGAGGAACTCCTGCAGAGATGTCTTTGATGATATTTAAATTCAATAAAAATACTCTGGAATTAAGGGTCTAATGATGACCATGAGTCCATTGACGATTATCAGAAAAACCCAGCTGGTTCACTAATGCCCTTTAAGGAAGGAAAATGGCATCCTTACCTGGTCTGGCTTACACAGCAATATGATCGACTCTTAACTGCCCTCTGGGCAATTAGGGATGTGCAATAAATACCTGCCTGGCTAGTGGCACCTACCTCCCATGAATGAATGGAAAATATATGTACTCTGGTAGGAAGAACGTGGTAAGACAGAACAAAATAACAGGTACAGCTCTAAAGGGGCTGCAGGAGGACAGCCAGTCTTGCTTGCTCCTGTAGACTACCATCTTGAACACTCAGCAACATCTCAGGACATCCTCCCCGGCACTTGTAGCACCTCTTGGCATCTAGAAACTGCCAGCTTCTCAGGACAATCTGGAACCTCTCCAATACGCTTATAGGATGCTCTGCACTTTAAAGCTATGCTTTAGGGTAATTCACATTGAACTGCTGCTGTGAGGCCACTTAGTGTTTAGGGACACAGCCCAGCTCACAAACTGGACCAGGTTATATCTTGCTCGCTCATTTAATGCTCACTCATGTTGTGCCTAACTGAATGCTTGTAGCATCTCTGCTTTTCTTTGCATTGTGTTTTTGCACTTTGACTCCCCTTTAACCACCACAGCAGCACCAAAGTCAGAGACACCAGGCTCACATTAATTCTATCTTGTCTTGCCGTTTAGCGCAGATACAATGGAAGCTCATTATGGTCCTTAGTCAAAGGAGCCAGCCTTTAGTCAGTGGGTCCCTTACAACAAGTCAAGGGCAGCCTCCGATATCAATCCAGATGATTATAACTAAATGCAGACAAGCTCCCAGATCCTGATAAACTTCATCATGGAGCCTTACAAGAAGATAATTCATTAATCAATTTCAAATTTTCAAAATTCCCCATATTCTGGAAAGGTAGGATCATATTGAAGAATAGTGAATCAGACTCCTCTATTGAAGAAAGAGGGAGACAGAAAGCTTGAAATTCTGGGCCAGTGGCTTAATGCTTGTCATGGGAAAATGCTTGAATCCATTATTAAACAGATTAGAACATAGAACATAGAACAGCACTGGCCCTTCGGCCCACGATGTTGTGACCGAACTTTTACCCTAAACCTATATCTAACCTCCACCCCTACGTTATACTATCATCCATATGTCTATCTAATAGCCGCTTAAATGCCCCTAACGAGGCCAATTCTACTACCCTCTCTGCCAATGCATTCCACACCCCTACCACTCTCTGAGTAAAGAACATACCTCTGATGTCTCCTCGATATCTACCTCCTTTCACTTTAAAACTATGTCCCCTCGTAGTAGCTATCTCCACCCTAGGAAAAGGTCTCCGGCTGTCCACGTTATCTATACCTCTGATCATTTTGTACACCTCTATCAAGTCAAAGAGTATAAAGATTATAGCAGATTCATGAAAAATTTCCCTGTAATCAGAAAGAGTCGATATGGTTTTGTGAAAGGGAAATTGAGTCCGGTGACGCTTACTTTGACATTGGGAACAGTTGGCTGCAACCTGTAACTAAGTTGCAGGTACGGAGGCGAGATTTGAAATCGACAATTCAGTGTTGCCTAGCTGAGGGGAATATTGCATGTTAATGACTTAATTAACTGCATATCTCACCTTTGGAGTAATATGCAGCTTCCTATCCTACTACCTGTGGCAGCAAACTAGATACTGAGAATCCTTGGTATGGAAGTCAGAGGGGGTACCTGCAGTATTGCAATGCTGCAGCAAGGATGCATTGTGCTCAAGCACATGCAACCTGCTCATGCACCAGACCAGGCAGTATCTTGGACCTGAGACAATAAGGTGTAGAGCTGGATGAACACAGCAGGCCAAGCAGCATCAGATGAGCAGGAAAGCTGAGGTTTCGGGTCTAGATCCTTCTTCAGAAATGGGGGAGGGGAAGGGGATGCTGAAGTAAATAGGGAGAAAGAGGGAGGCGGATAGAAGATGGATAAAGGAGAAGGTAGGTGGAGAGGAGACAGACAGGTCAAGGAGGCAGGGTTAGAGCCAGTAAAGGTGAGTGTAGGTGGGGAGTTAGAGATGGGATAGGTATGTTCAGGGAGGACGGACAGGTCAAGGGGGCGGGGTGAGGCTAGTATGTAGAAGATGGGGGTGGGGCTTGAGGTGGGAGGAGGGGATAGGTCAGAGGACAGGTTAGAGAGGCGGGTACGAGCTGGGCTGGTTTTAGGATGCGGTTGGGAGAGGGGAGATTTTGAAGCTTGTGAAGTCCACATCGATACCATTGGGCTGCAGGGTTCCTAAGCGAAATATGAGATGCTGTTCCTGCAACCTTTGGGTGGCATTGTTGTGGCACTGCAGGAGGCCCAGGATGGACATGTCGTCCAAGGAGTGGGAGGGGGAGTTGAAATAGTTCGTAACTGGGAGGTGCAGTTGTTTGGTGCGAACCAAGTGTAGGTGTTCCACAAAGCGGTCCCCAAGCCTCCGCTTGGTTTCCCCGATGTAGAGGAGGACACATCTGGAACAGTGGATACAGAATATCACATTAGCAGATGTTCACCTCCCCCTCCCACTCCTTGGATGACATGTCCATCCTGGGCCTCCTGCAGTGCCACAGTGATGCCACTCAAAGGTTGCAGGAACAGCATCTCATGTTTTGCTTGGGAACCCTGCAGCCCAATGGTATCGATGTGGACTTCACAAGCTTCAAAATCTCCCCTCTCCCAACCACATCCTACAACCAGCCCAGCTCGTACTCGCCTCCCTAACCTGTCCTCCCACCTATCCCCTCCTCCCACCTCAAGCCCCACCCCCATCTCCTGCCTACTAGCCTCACCCCGCCCCCTTGACCTGTCCGTCCTCCCTGGACTGACCTATCCCCTCCCTAACTCCCCACCTACACTCACCTTTACTGGCTCCAACCCCGCCTCCTGACCTGTCTGTCTCCTCTCCATCTATCTTCTCCTTTATCCATCTTCTATCGCCTCCTGCTTTCTCCCTATTTATTTCAGCATCCCCTTCCCCTCTCCCATTTCTGAAGAAGGGTCTCGACCCGAAACGTCAGCTTTCCTGCTATCTGATGCTGCTTGGCCTGCTGTGTACATCCAGCTCTACACTTTGTTGTCTCAGATTCTCCAGCATCAGCAGCTCCTACTATCTCTACAACAGTATCTTGGACCTGTTCACTTGCTCTCTTAAAGTTCACTCACTTTGATCCTACCTGAATGCTCACATCCCCGCCTTTCCATGACTTGCATTTTGCACAACGTCTCACAGTACAGTTGTACTGCCCAGTTGTCTAGCACAGGCACATAGCCAGAAAGCTTAAACAAAAATAGAAGTTGGTGGTGGAACTCAACAGATCTAGCAACAGATCTGTGGGAACAAAGCAGAGTTAACATTTTGAATCTAGTGACTCTTCGATCAGAATTCAGTGGCCAGATTGGAAGTATTCTGGTGAATCTCCTCTGCAACCTCTCCTGTGCATCATGTCCTTCCGTGTGGCTGGAACTGCACGTCGTATTCCTTCTGTGGCCTAACAAATGTTTTACAGAGTGGTAATAAGACTTCCCTGCTCTTGTATACTACGCCCTGGCCAATGAAAGCAAGTATCTGTATGCCTCTTCACCACCTTGTCTACCTGTGCTGACACCTTCAGGATCTAAGGACTTGTATACCAAAATCCCCTTGTTCCTCTGTACTCCTAGCAATGACCTACCATTCATTGTGTATGACCTTCCCTTTTTAGACCTCCCAAAATGCATGGTCACATTTATCAGGATTAAATTCCATCTGTCATCGCTCCGTCTAACTGATTAATATCAGACTGCAGCCAGAGATCATCCACCTCACTACCAACAATACTGCCAATTTTGGTGTCATCTTCACATCCAAATCATTATGTATATAATGAACAGCAAGGGTCCCAGCACCAATCCCTGGTCACAGGCTTCCGATCCCCAAAACAACCCTCCACCACCATCCTTTGCTTCCTATTTGCAAGCCAATTTGGATCCAGTTTGCCAACTTGCCTTAGATCACATGGGCTCTTGTCTTTTGGACTTTCCTCATCAATATATTTAGACACCTTTTCCAAAAGTTGAATTTAATTAGTATGCCAGCATCTCCATCCAACTGTATCCCAGCTGTCACTCCAGTTCCAAAACTCAGGCTTCTAGGAGCTGTAACTGGAGACACTTCCTGAATTCTTGCTGGGCCCCGGAACCTGGAAATGTGCCTGGCTTTCCACATAGCAAAGGAGGAACATACCACCACCAGCCCCAAATTTAACTCTTAGATTGCCCTTAAAATCAAATCATATTAAATATTCTCAGGCCCTTTTTCTCTGGAACTCTGCACTATTAACCTTACAAAGTATAAACACAAAATAGAGACCTCATAAACTGTCAGCAATTAAATTAACACAGTCACTTGACCCTACTCACCCAGTCAGCAGCTTCTTCTTGCCCTGTGTCATTTTTGAAATCTTCGGCATCCACAAATCTTTGTTTCATTTTACTTCAGCTGAGATTGTCATGTTCAAGTATTGGAGAAGAGCACGAGGTGAGAGTGCTTCCAACTGACCACAGTGAATTAACCCCATATACACCATTGTTTCATATTCCTACCTCTTCTGTCAATTGCAGTCTAATAGTTTAAATTCACCAAGCAGTCACAGCCTGTTGTGGGCGGACAGTTTCAAACTCCTTCTAGCCTTTACATGTTAAAGAATGGCTGAGCCCACATGTTTATTTTGTACCTCGGATTCTCTCATCAAAGGGAGAGGTGCCTATAAATATCCTTTCAAATCTGAATATCATTATTAGCATGCTGATTAAATCGTCCGTTATTCCTTTATAATCAGGGAGTCCAAATTAAATTTATGCAAACATTTATTATTCAATTTTTAAAGCTATGGCGATTCTGAGCTGCATTCCCTAAAACACCAATATTCACTTTCTGAGTATGTTATTGAAAACTGAACACAAGACCTAAGAAGTCTGATTAAACCAAAATATCATTTATTTTCTTTCTCAGCCCTCATGAGACAAAAAGGTCTACCTTTTTTGATAGATTTCATGTACCTGCCCAATAGCTTTTAGAGGTTCCTTTGTTCCTCTGTGGTATCTAACTTGAAACTATTTCAGAAAAATCCTGATTTGTTCTCCTTGAATTCAAGTTGGATGACTTCATACATCTTTATGTTAGACTCAATTTTGTCTCAGTTTGCCTATTTATTTAACCTGTCAGCATCCTCTTGGAATTTCCTGCTTCCATCTACTGTGGCTCTTACCTTGGTGTCATTCAGAGATTTGACTATATAACTCCCCATTCCTTTGTCCAAATCATTATGAAAAGCTCTTCTCAATCAACTTCTAACCTATGTTAAAAGTTTGCATCTAATTTCATTTGCTGCCAGTTTTGCTATAAGCTCTTCTAGGGCCCTTATATACTTCTTCAATATCCAGATAACTAACATCCGTCTATAGCCTGCTATCCACCATGTTTGTAGTGTCCTCGGAAAATAAGTATATTAGGTATGATATTCCCATTACAAATTCATGGATCAAAATTTAAGCTATTTTTCTGAATGCATGGTCAGCTGTCTTTAAAAGTTAATGTTGTTATGTTGCTGGTTTAGAGCAGTAGATTACATTATCTGATGTGGCAATGCTTACCATAAGACCATAAGACATAGGAGTGGAAGTAAGGCCATTCGGCCCATTGAGTCCACTCCGCCATTTAATCATGGCTGATGGGCATTTCAACTCCACTTACCCGCACTCTCCCCATAGCCCTTGATTCCTTGCGAGATCAAGAATTTATCAATCTCTGCCTTGAAGACATTCAACGTCCCGGCCTCCACAGCGCTCCGTGGCAATGAATTCCACAGGCCCACCACTCTCTGGCTGAAGAAATGTCTCCTCATTTCCATTCTAAATTGACCCCCTCTAATTCTAAAGCTGTGCCCACGGGTCCTAGTATCCCCACCTAACGGAAACAACTTCCCAGCGTCCACCCTTTCTAAGCCATGCATTATCTTGTAAGTTTCTATTAGATCTCCCCTCAACCTTCTAAACTCTAATGAATACAATCCCAGGATCCTCAGCCGTTCATTGTATGTTAGGCCTACCATTCCAGGGATCATCTGTATGAATCTCCGCTGGACATGCTCCAGTGCCAGTATGTCCTTCCTGAGGTGTGGGGCCCAAAATTGGACACAGTATTCTAAATGGGGCCTAACTAGAGCTTTATAAAGTCTCAGAAGCACATCATTGCTTTCATATTCCAACCGTCTTGAGATAAATGACAACATTCCATTCGCTTTCTTAATCACGAACTCAACCTGCAAGTTAACCTTTAGAGAATCCTGTACTAGCTCTCCCAGATCCCTTTGTACTTCGGCTTTATGAATTTTCTCACCGTTCAGAAAATAGTCCATGCCTGTATTCTTTTTTCCAAGGTGCAAGACCTCACATTTGCTCACGTTGAATTTCAGCAGCCATTTCCTGGACCACTCTCCTGAACTGTCTAAATCATGCTGCAGCCTCCCCACCTCCTCCGTACTACCTGCCTGTCCACCCAACTTCGTATCATCGGCAAACTTCGCCAGAATGGCCCCAGTCCCTTCATCCAGATCATTAATATATAAAGTGAACAGCTGCGGCCCCAACACTGAACCCTGCGGGACACCACTTGTCACCGGTTGCCATTCTGAAAAAGAGCCTTTTATCCCAACTCTCTGCCTTCTGTCAGACAGCCAATCCTCAATCCATGCCAGTAACTCACCTCTAACACCACGGGCCCTCACCTTACTCAGCAGCCTCCCGTGAGGCACCTTATCAAAGGCCTTTTGGAAGTCTAGATAGATAACATCCACTGGTTTCCCTGGTCTAACCTACTTGTTACCTCCTCAAAGACTTCTAACAGGTTTGTCAGACACGACCTCCCCTTACTAAATCCATGCTGACTTGTTCTAATCCGACCCTGCACTTCCAAGAATTTAGAAATCTCATCCTTAACGATAGATTCTAGAATTTTACCAACAACCGAGGTTAGTCTAATCGGCCTATAATTTTCCATCTTTTGCCTTGATTCTTTCTTAAACAAGGGGGTTACAACAGCGATTTTCCAATCTTTTGGGACTTCCCCTGACTCCAGTGACTTTTGAAAGATCACAACCAAGGCCTCTGCTATTTCCTCAGCCACCTCCCTCAGAACTCTAGGATGCAGCCCATCGGGACCAGGAGATTTATCAATTTTTAGACCTTTTAGCTTTTCTAGCACTTTCTCTTTTGTAATGCCTACCATACTCAACTCTGCCCCCTGACTCTCCTTAATTGTTGGGATATTACTCATGTCTTCCACTGTGAAGACTGACGCAAAATACTTATTAAGTTCTTCAGCCATTTCCTTGTCTCTCTTCACTAGCCTTCCAGCATCACTCATAACACAAAAAGCCAGGCTGTAGAAAATGGTACTGAAAAACCCAACCCGCATTTATTACTGTTAGCTATTTCATACAAATATTCTATGCACAGACAAACAACTGTTTGGGCTGGTATTAAACTATTCAGTTGCAACAGAGAGCATATTTCTAGTAGCATGTCATGTTTCAAGTGGTACTCAGTAAGGTGGTATCTGAGACCTTTATAATACAGACGTGCCATGATACAGTGATGATAACATGAGTATGCCTCTTAAAGCTGTACTGATGTACTGACCATTGTAACACATTGTAAGCCTCAGTTTAGGACCATAATAAAAAAAATAGCTAGTGAATAGCATTCTGATGTTTGCTTTCTGTGCAACGTGGGAAGTTAGGTGTAGTTCACTTTCACCTGAAACTAATTTCTATGAACTCCGGAAGTAAACTGTTGTTTAACTCGCTTAAGGTATGCAGATTGTTAATTGCTTACGTGTCAGTGCTGCTTACATCACAAATAGATCAGCTCATGTTAAAGGTAAAAAACAAGTAAGCATTTGACAGCTAAGAATTTAAAATTCTCCTGGTAAAACCTTCGGCTTCAACACGTCAGAAAAACAAACTAATCTGTCTAATGTCATTGCCAGTCCACTTTTCAACTCCTCAGAAAGGAGTTATTTATTTTTGAACAAGGTATTTGAATGCATTGAAATCACTAAACAAGCTTAGTGAATTCACTAAGCTGTGCCAAATATGTAAGACAGGCACAACCATACACTTGCAATGCGCACAGATGTTCAGTGCCATTTAACAAATAAATAAAGAAGCACAGTGAACTATTCAAGATCACATGGAAAATAGATTAATTTATTACTCGGTAGTGCAATTCAAATCAAAGCTAACTCAACTTAAAATGTAAAGAAACATTGAACTTCCTGCAGTAACAATGCAGTACACAGAACGTGATGAGTGATGCAACATTACCTGGGGATCAGTGATGCAAAATGGTTTAAAGAACTGTTTATTTGGCCTTTTCTTTCTAATCAATTGATTACTGTGACACATTTAAAAGTAGTTCAGTGCTTTGGTTTATTTCCCATTCAGCAACAGTCAAGCTCATGTCAGCTTGCTAACTGCTGGAGAAACTCAGCAGATCTGGTAGCATCAGTGAAAAGACAAGGAAAGTTAACACTTCAAACCTGATATTACACTTCCTCTGTTAGAAGTTTGTGAGTTCAAGTCTGACAGTAGATGTGACCGCACAACTCAGGTCTGGCACTTTTAAGAACATTGAGGAATGCTACAATATTTGGGAGTGTGATCTTTTGTATGAGTCAGTAAATCAAAGCATCACCTATACACTAATATGTATGTAAAAAAATAAATTGAACAACGAAGAGAAAAGTACGGAGCTTTCACTTAAGCAAGTACCATCCTGTGTAAGCTATCGCTCAGTTGGTAGCATTCTGCCTAAGAGTTATGAAGTTCCAGGTCTAAGTCCTACTCCAATCTTAAGCAGAAGAACCAAGGCTGACACTCCAGTGCAGTGAAGATGTACTTTGAGAAGAACAGGGGAGCTATCTCTAAAGTCCTGACCAATAGTTATCCCTCAACCAAAATTATAAAAACAGATTATCTGATTCCCTGTGCATGCATGGCATTCTCAGATATTGGCATCCAACATGTATCAGCTTCATCATGACACATCATCAAGTCATTATTGCAGTGCTGTTTCGTGGGAGCTTGCTATTTGCACGTTGGCTGCTGCATTTCCAACAGAATCTACACTTCAAAGGAAGTTTGAGCAATTTGAGAAACCTGGTGCTGGTGAAAAGCCTAATTTATGCCTAATTTCCTTTTCAATGACATCAAGAATAGATTCATCATTTGCTCTTTCTGCCAACAAAACTGTCACTGGAATTCAAGAGTTTGGCAGTGAACAAAATAAGATGCTATATAAATGCATATTATTTCCTTAGCCTCATTCAGAAATAGAGACATTGGGTATGATTTTCACAGCCCATGGACAACGTGGGCTGTGGCGAAAAGTTTGGGCAAACTATGTGAAATGTCCAAAGACAAAAAAAGAAATTGCTGGATAATGTCAGCAGGTCTGGCAGCATCTGTTGAGAGAAATCAGAGTTAATGTTTTGGGTTGGGTGACCTTTCATCAGAACTCGATCCAAAACATATAAACTCTGATTTAACTCCACAGATCCTGACAGACCTGCTGAGCTTTTCCAGCAATTTCTTTTTCTTTTGTCTCTGACTTACAGCATCTGTAGTTCTTTTGGTTTTTATTGAGATGTCCAAAGATGTGTTTGTCAGTGTCAAAAAGATTCATTTTCCAACCAGCTGTTCGATGCTGAGATGTGATTCTTGTTAGTGAACAAGAACAAAAGAATCAGCTTTGTTATAATCAGAAAACCTAATCTACCATTCAGGACACATGGGTAAATGTATACAAAACGTGGAAGGTATACTTTAACAATAATTATATTTCTTTCATCTGATCAACTGTGCTTTACTGCAGGGGCCACAAAAAAAAACAACCAAGGGGTAGAGGTTTTGGCATATTAATAATATGTAATGGTGACAGCAACTATTTTGATTTGAGACGAGAAAGTAAAATATGAGCTATTCGTCAGCTCAGCTAGCCACCATTAAATTCATGTCCTAATTCTCATTCCCAATTACCTCAATGGAGCCGAAAATCAAGAGAAAAACTTAATGAACAGTGAAGATGACCGATGTTTTGAACCATTGGCCAGTTGCAAAATTCCTCCTTTTGTGATTCAGTATGGCAACTCTGATTGATGATATACTTAGATAAGAGCATTCTGCACACGGAAACATTGCAAGGCAGTTAGATAACAGTGACCCCTCAGCAGTCATCATATTGCTGAAACATTTAATTTTTGCATTCCAGTTAGTTCACAGGCAAATCATATTTTATTGCTACACACTATTTGTTCCTGCAGGCTTGCGGAGCTCAGAATTGGATTAAGCCTCCGTTCATTTCACTTGGGATCTGTTACAGCTGTTAAGAGTGTGACTGTTTGAATGAGACAACAAGTCATCTGGAGTGGATGGACCTGTTTAGAATTTGTGTGGAAATAAAAAATAAACTATATCATGGAACCAAGTCTTGGGGAATTAAAATTAAGCGGGCTGGGGAGCACTACATTACTGAGAAATTAATATTGAAGGGAATAGATGTTGCAATTAAAATGTTAATACTTTCATTCCCTATCAATCTTCAGATAAGATCATTTTGAAGTAAAAAATCAATCTTATCCTCTCGAAGTAACTGTGTTAGCTTTGCCAGGATATTGGAGGAGGCTGACATTCTTCTTCTCTCCTAAAACAGGCAGAATATCTGTTTTCCTTCAAAATTAATGCATCACTAATAGAACCGGCTTCTCAGAAATTGCATATTTCAAATCTGCTTGTTTTCACAACCTCCTTTGCAGGGACATTAACTATTCCAACATGAAGGCATTCTCCTGTGATTCATTGAGAAGAATTCCAGTGCTGTGGCACTGCTCCAAGCAGCAGGATCTGTTTTATTAGCAAGTCATAAAGTTTAAAAAAAAATTAAAGGTTGCCGAACAGATTTGCTGCTTAACAATGTTATGGGTATGCATTTTAATATAGAGAGATAGGGAATAGGATATGGTGAGAAGGCCGGAAGCTGGGTTTGAGATCATTGAAAGAGATTCTTGCCAGTTGAGCTTTCTAAACAATTTTTGTCTTTCCAGTCCTCCAAATCTCCTTATAAATCAAAAGAAAAAACATGTACATCAAGATCATCCTGGGAAATACCGAGATGGGTGGTAAATGTGACCAAAATTAGATGCATTCATTAACTATTCAAGAGGATTTTGACATTATAATAGTGACTACACTTCCAAAGTGCTTCATATGTTGCAAAGCTCTTTGGGAATATTATGATCATGAAACATGACATATAAATGTAAATTCTTCATTCATTCCACATTATACAATGATGATTTGTACTAATGCAGTATTTTTAACATAGCAAGTAACCCAATGTGCTTTAAATGGCAGCAGTATATCCTGTTCATAACTGCAGTCGATGGCCACAACATGGTCAAAGTGAAAGGTTTTAGAGATTTTTTAGTGCAAGGGATCGTGGAAGGCAAGAGTTGCACAGTTACAATGTTTGAAAGACATTGAGGTAAGTACATGAATAGGAAACGTTTAGACGGATATAGGCCAGGAACAGGCAGATGGGACTAGTTTAGTTTGGAATTTTGTTTGACATAGACTGGTCAGACCGAAGGATCTGCTTCTGTACTGTATGACGCTATGTTGAAACTGAAGTCTGGAAGTTGTATATGGTTCATGGTCCTGCCATTAATGGTAGACTGGAGACTGAACCAATACTCAGAAAGATTAATGGATGTGACCTGAGTCAGGGCTAAAGGATATTTAGCCCATCTGTGTCCATGCCAGCTTTCCAAATAAACTTCCCTGGAACCTTGTACATTTTTTCTTTAAATAATTATCTGTGATCTCATCACTACTCATAACGTGGTCTCCTCTATACTGTCCAAACACTTTGCAGAACACCTGTGCTCTGTTCACAAAAAGTGACACTGAGTTTCCAGTTGCCGGCCACTTCAACACACTACCTCATTCCCTGGCCAATATTTCTGTCTCACGCATGTTGCAGTTCTCCAGCAAAGCTGAGCACAAGCTGGAAGAACAGCACCTCATTTTCAGCTTGGGAACACTGCAGCCTTCTGAACTCAATATTGGGTTCAACAATTTTAGGAAGAGTCTGTTGACCCGAAACGTTAAGTCTGATTTCTCTTCACAGATGCTTCAAGACCTGCTGAGCTTTTCCAGCAATTTCTATTTTTGTTTCAATCATATTCAGGCCTGAACATCTTCCATGCCTTTACCCCGACCATCAGTCACCAGGCCTTGTCATTGCATGGGCTGCTACCACAACTAACACATTGTCAACTACGAATGGTCCCTATTAGCAGCTTTTGATTCTCCCAGGCTCACCTTTGCCATTCCTTTGTCCATCCAATTGTTGTTTTTTCTCTCTCACTTGCCTCCACCTCCACCTATTGGTTACGCCTCCTCTCCTCTCCCAACCCATCTTCAGTATATATACCAAAGTTTTCCTAGCCACAAGCAGTTCTGAAGAAGTCACTGGATCCAAAACGTTAGCTCTGCTTTCTCTTCGCAGATACTGCCAGGCCTGCTGAGCTTCTATTTTGTTTCTGATTTCCAACATCTGCAGTTCTTTTTTATTTGTGCTCTTAATTTGTTCACGAACTCTGATGCTAAAGTACAGTAACTGGGTAATTAAATGCTAGTTGCTTAATTTTAGTATCATAGATATTTAGATTGGCCCATTTAAAAACAGAACTATCATTCACATGCATCGTAAATTAAAATGACCAAAATCAAACAAACAGTAAGCATCAAAGCACTATCATCTTTGGGAGAGTAACCTGCAGGAATGAAATAGTGGTGATTTCTAAAAAGACAGATGTTTTGGAGTTTCACCTATGTCCCTTTGTTGGTCAGGAGAGGGAGCATTGATAACATAAGTAAATGGAGATATATAATACATAGTCTGTGACAGGAATTGGTTCAGTGGACCAAATATCCTTCCTTTGGACTATATTGCCTTGAATGGAATGTTACATTTACTGCCACATCAGGTTTGCAAAAAAATTAAGCAAATGAAACAATTAAACTGAAGTAACAGACAACCATGGAGTACTTAGAAACAACAATTAATTCATTTGTTGGGATCAGTAAATTATTGCCATTGTGGGGTGTTTATCATAAGCATTAGATGATGTAATGAAAAGACTGTGAAATATGAATTACAGCACATAGATTTAACACAAAATGTTGATGATAATCTTCTTGTAGATGAGTCTGTCCTAAACTCATGTTTGCGCAGAATACATTGTCAGTAAATAGCTGAAGAAAATGAGTTTACTGAAATTAAGATAAAAGCATGCTTTTAATTCTATTGTAACTTCTAAATGATCAGAAGGGATGATCTCCCTCTAAGTCTCATTTAAATAGTGAAAAAGTTATTATCTAAATGATTTTAATAGGGCTTAGAGAACCTAAAAAAAAGGTTACAGAAAGTTAAACGCATGATTACAGCTCATTTCAGATTATTACAGCAACATGAAGCAAGTTTCATTATAAAAGGAGTAATTGGATTGTTGAACCTTATTGACCTCAGATCTCTTACAGGACATGCACCATTTTACATTCCGAGATTGGAAGGTTGCCAACATTACAATTTATGAGGAAAACCAGAGACTGCAAAAGCTGATAGAGAGAACAGAGCTCTGCAAATTTGCCTTCCTTTTTTTAGAACGCTCTTATTTAGTGCCCCTCACTGGAACCTGAGTTTATAGTGTGTCAGCAATGGCAGCTTGTCCCATGTGCCAGTTCTTTATGTGTGAGCTTGAACAGTGAGTGCCTGCTGATTATTTCCTCCGTGGCTGCAATTTCAGCTGAGTTCAATCCAGTATTCACCTGATTTCTGATCCTGTCTGCATATAGTAAGGATTACTCAATTGACTGCAGAAACTTGACTGAGCTTTTCTCTAATATGCATACTCAGCTCCTCCTGTCCCCACCACTGTCTAGCAGCAGTGAAATCAAACATGTATGCTGTTGTAGTGAGATAGGCTAACTTAAATCTATTATACAATATAGCCTCGCCACTTAATCTCCGAGGGAACTGAAAAAGCACTTAGTCATTGAAGCAATGGGAGAGTAGTCATTTTCATTTATTTTGGAAATAGAATATTTGTCCAAAATATTTAACATTTCTTCAAAGTGAAGAAGTCTTATTTAATGGATTTGCATCCAAGAACAATAGGGTTTGTAATTAGAAAAAGGTCTCTTTGGTAACAGAAGACACTGATTTGCTTTTGTAATAACAGTACCAGATGCAACATCACTTTGTTAACTTATATTTTGGTGTATCCTAAAATGGACATAAGAACAGAAGTAGGCCATTCAGCCTGTCAAAGCTGCTGTGTTATTTAATATAATTATGGCTGACCAAACACGTCAATACCTTTGACCTATCCTCAAACAATTTAATCAGAAGTCTATCAATCTCTACTCTGAACATAAACACATAGGAACCAGGAGCAGGAGTAGGCAATTCAGCCTCTCGAGCCTGCTCTACTACTTAATTTGATTATGGCTGAACGTATACAAAGACTCAGTTTCCACAGCCTTCTGGGTTGGGAATTCCAAATATTCATAAACCTCTAAGTGAAAAAAAATTGTCGGTCTTGATCCTAAGAGGCATTGCCCTTATTTTAAAGTTGTGTCCCCCTGTTCTAGATTCTCCAATGAGGGGAAAGATTTTATCCGTATCCACGCTGTGTATTCCTTTAAGTGCTGTGTAGGTTTCAAAGATGTCACCTCTCATTCCTCAAAAGTCTAGAGAATACAGACATAGTTTGCCCAATCCTTATTCATAGAACCGTCCTGCCACTCCAGGAACAAGTCTGGTTATTGCACTTCGTCAATGGCAATGAAACCCTCCCTTAGATAAGGAGAACAAAAATTACACATGGTTCTCCTGTGCAGCCTCATCAGTCTTCATCACAACTGAAGCAAGACTTCTCTACTCCTGTACTCAAATCCTCTTGTGATCATGACTGACATTCCATTAACCATTCAAATAACCTGCTGCACGTTCCTGCCAGCTTTCAGTGACCTATTGACAAGGACACTTGGTCTCTTTGGAAATCTACACATTCCAGCCTCTTTTTTAAAAAAAGAGTAGGTAACCATTTTCCTTGAATATTTTCCTAATCAACCTGTTCAGAGATGTTATGACACAACTCTGGAACAGGTGGAATTTAAATGCAGGTCTCCTGACTCTGAGGTAGGGGCACTGCCACTGGGCCAACTACGTACGAACTAATACCCTGGTGAATTGTATCACTAGAGCTGATAATAAAGATTCTGCATTCTGGGAGGAGAAGTGTGAAATATTAAGTTAACAGTGTGAGAGAAGATGTAGTTAGCTGTTTATCATCTTTGAATATGGATAAATACCTCGGTCCAGAAGGAATGTATCATAGGCTGATAAATACAGTATGAGAATGAACAATGGGGATCTGGCTATTATTTTCTAGCTGCCTCTGGCTACACATATTGTGCCAGAGAACTTGAGGGCTGCCAGCATTGTGTCACTGTCCAAAAACGGAGAAGGAGAAAGATAGGATAACTATAGTCCAATCAGCTGCAGTACAACAGGATCCTCCGCATCCTCCCCCCACTCCTGGTTGTGTTCATTTTGTACAATGTAAATTTGAATGCAGCTCCAGGAAAACTATTGTAAAAAATTCTGAGGGACTGGACACACCTTCATTTAGAAGCATATGAATTTATCACAGACACTCAGCACAGATTTGTAGAAGGACAGCCAGGCCTGATTAATGTGATAGAATTTTTAAAGGTAATAACAAGGAAGCTTGATGCAGGTAGTACATTTGGTGTAGACTACAGAGATTTTAACTAGGCTTTTGATAAGGTCCCACAAAGGAAATTGGTCACAAAGCTAAGAACTCATGGGATTCAAGACAAAATAGAAAGGTGGGTGTAAAATTACCTCGGACACATCAGTGGTTGTTTATGTGATTGTTTGGCTGTTTCCAGTATTGTTTTACAGGCCTTATTGCTGGGTCTTTTATTTTCATTCACAGGCTGGGCCAGCATTTATTGCCCAGAGGACAGAGGACAGTTTAGGATCAATTACATTTCTACGGGTCTGGAGTCATGTGTAGACCAGACCAGGTGAGGAGAGCAGGTTTCCTTCCCTAAAGGATATTAGTGAACCAGATGGGTTTTTCGTCCAATAGAATATCCTTTATCATCACGTATACTCCACTGTACAAGCACAATGAAAAGTTTTTACAATGTCTGCCTCTTATGGCACCATCTTAGGTATAAGTACATACGTACAAATCATGGATGCAAAAGAGAAATAAAAGGGAGTTGCATTACTTTACAGAGTTTAAAAAAATAAGTTAGAAATAAGACAACGTCAAAGGATTGACATTACCGTCAGGTAAAAAATTTCAAATAAACATTACATTGCAGCAGCTCAGTGCAACTCCTCCGCACATGGTCTGACTGCCTATGCCAGACCTCATTCCAATTGCCATTCCCGCGCCGCTCTAAGTCTCCACACCGCTGCATACTGGCACTCAGCTGCTTCAAGGTAAGTTCCAGGAGTGCCTCCCCTGCACTGGTCTCTGGGTGGGACTTGCTGCCCGCCAGCTGCTTGCCTGTGCGCTGCTTCAGAATTTGCCTCCGGGGCTAAGAGGAGAGAAAAAAAAACAGGCAGAGCATCTAACTTTGTTGCCATCTTGTTGGACAATCATCTCAGTCATGATTAGACTCTTAACTCCAGATCTTTTTTTAGTTGGATTTGAACCTGGGTCTTCAGACTGTTACCTGAGTTTCTGGGGTAATAGGCTGGTGATAATACAACTAAGCTATCAGCTTTACTACCCCTCATTCTGTCCATTTTGTGCTTTAATGCAACACATGAAGTTGAATGCCAGGGATATAATTAACAACTTGCAGACTATAAAGCTATTGGAGGTAGCAAGGTGTGGAGCTGGATGAACACAGCAGGCCAGGCAGCATCAGAGGAGCAGGAAAGCTGACATTTCGGGTCTGGACTTTTCTGCTCCTCTGATGCTGCCTGGCCTGCTGTTTTCCTCCAGCTCCACACCTTGTTATCTCAAACTCCAGCATCGGCAGTTCCTACTATCTCTTAAAAAAAAAACAATTGGAGGCATGTGGTCAATAATAAAAAAAACCTGTAGACTGCAGTAAGACATCAATGAACTAGTCAGATAGTGGAACAGCAGCAAATTGAGTTCAAAGTGGAGATGTGTGACTTGATGAATTTGGGAAAGGCTACCAAAGCAAGTGAATACACAATGACCGGTCTGTGGACAAACAGCGTGAACTCAGACTGCATGTCCACAGATCCATGAAGATGTCTGACAGATACGTAAGGTAGTCAAAAAGGCATACAGGATATTTTTCTTTGTTAGCTGAGGCATGGAATTTGAGAGGTTGAAGGTTGCGCTGCAACTGTATAAAGCATTATTAGAGAACAGTTTTGCACTGTTCTGGTCACTGTAGCATAGGAAAAATATAATTGTACTAGAGAGAATATGAGGGAAATTTACAAGCTTTTTGGATGAATTGAAGAGTTTTAGTTATGAGGAAAGAATAGATTTGTCATTGTGGTTTCGCTTCCAACAGAGGAATTTGAGGAAAAATTTAATCGAATTATATAAAATTTGAGGGGTCTAGAGTGGCTAGGAAGAGCCTATTACTATAGGCTGATGGGGTAGCAGAGCCAACAGGCACAGGTTTAGGACATGAAGTATGAGAATTAGTGGTGATTTTGAGGGGTAATATTTTCATCCAGAGGGTGGTGGAGATATGGAAATCAGTCGCTGAAAGAGTGGTGGGGGCAGCAATTCTCTTGACATTTAAAAGGTATTTGATTAGGTGTTTAAGGTGTCATCACCTTCAGGCTAGAGACCAGGAGCTGGAAAGTGAGTTAGGCCAGAAGGCTACTTGTTGGCCAGTGCAGACACGATGGACTGATTGCCTCCTTTCACAATTGAAAATTTCTATGATTCCATGATTCTGCTCCCCATACTCTTATTGCTAAAATAAACCTCCCCACTTCAGCCTGACTGCTGGTAAAGGCTATGCTTTACCAATCTCAATTTGAAATAGCCAGAACAAATGTAGGAAGCTGGGATTTGGAAGTAGACTGAAGGTACTAAATTGGCAGGTGGATTGCAGATTAGGCCAAAAAGTATGATGAACTCGGGCAATTGATTTAATGTCCTGCCCAATTTTGTTGACACAAAGTACTATTTGCATGTAACTAATATGCTCAAATTAGAAACTAAATTCACCCACTTTAACTGATAAAACATTTTAGGTCCACTGTTATATTTGAATGTTAATTATTTGAAACAAGTGGTGCAAAATAGTGACTTACATCAGAATGCAATCTAATTTACATTTGAAGGGATTAGACTTTAATGTTGCATTTTGTAAAGCCTCTCCTTATTGTCTGCTGATAGCAAAATATCATTAACCTTTTAAATTCTGCTTGAATCATTATTATGAATTATTGCAGGAAATATTTGATACTTGGTGCTATCAATTAATAAACACCTTGTGAAAACACTTCTGAAGTAAGCATTGTTCTACCAGAATTCGCCAAAGCAGGCATACCTTGTGTAATTTATTACTTCTGATTCCCTGCAGTTCATCTATTTTGTAGTGATTGTATCTTTAGTTCTGGCCACTCATGCCTTTTAGTCGTGGGTGTAAGGTTTCTTGTTACACCGCTGTAATTCTTATAGCAAACAAGAACAAAGTTCAGATAAATCTTTTTCCATCTGCTGAGCTCCCTGTCAAGAGGTGCCTCCCTGGACAATCTCTTTGATAATTCATGGAAAATGCTATCTACAGATTGTATCAGAGCACAGTGTGGAACTGCAGCCCTTCAAATAAAGACATTAAACAAGAACTGTTTCCATCCTGTTTATTTCAACAAGTCAAGTGCAACGTAACGCTTGCAATCAGCTCACAATAAAAGATATCATTTTCAGCATGACAGGAATTATGCAAACTACATAGTTCACTCCTCAGTCCACTGTGGGGCAGAAATCCAACTGACAGCTCAGACAGCAGCATACTCTGTACTAGAACCCTCAATCGCTTGCCCGTCCTCAGTTTACCTACTGCCTGCCTATTTCTGTTCTGGAAGCAAACTCAAGCTGATTTAAATGGTATGAGTGAAAAGCTCACTGAAAATGAATCACATGTTCATTTCCACGTCAAATGTTTATCTTATACACTGAAAGGCCCATTCGCCCATTTACAAGTGCTATCCTTTCAGGCAGTGCATTCCAGATAATGACAACATATTCAGTGTGGTTGTGCTATGATCCTTGTGCTAATGTCAATTGCCTTAAATTGGTGTTTCCTGCTTACTCCAGCAAAAACCTTCAAAATTCTTAACACCACTATTAATCTCTTCTTATTTATCTTCTGCTGTCTCAATTTGAGGATTACATCTACTTAGGGTCACAAGTTTGTGCTGTGGATCTTAGAGTGAATGACCAGATTGATTCTCAATCCAGAGATCTCTAGGCACGTGGGTTAAGATATCTAATGAGATAGTGAGGCAGGATTTGCTTCATTTTCTTTCCCTCTCTACCACCACTCTGCCAGATCGTTAAAGCATTTGGACACAAGGCCTTTTTTTTAATAGAATCCCTACAGGATTGTGTGGAAACAGGCCTTTCAGCCCAACAAGAGCGCACTGACCCTCAGAGCATCCCACCCAGACCCAACCCCCTATAACCCACCTAATCTACACATCCCTTAACACAATTTAGCATGGCCAATCCACCCTAGCCTACACATCTTTGGCCTGTGGAAGGAAACCGGAGCATCCAGAGGAAACCCACGCAAACACGGGAAGAATGTGCAAACTCCACACAGACAGTCACCCGAAGGTGGAATCGAACCTGGGTCCCTGGCGTTGGGAGGCATAATGCAGCTTGATGGACAACACCTTGAACACTATGAAAAATGTTCCTCCAGGTCACTTATGTCAATACGGCTATATTTCAAGGGAAGCTTCAGAGTGCATGTGGAGAGTTTTCTTTAACCATCCCTGAAATCCCATTTGAGAGCTGAGCAAGCTGGACTTGATGGAGAACATACTTTTTTAGCCATGCAGAAAAGTTGCCCAGTTTGTCAAGTTTACTTTGCAGGTTTGCCTTAATATTTGTGAAGCTGGCTTCAACGAAGATACTAGCAGTTTTTTTGACAATCCTCTGATTGAATCTGGAAAAAAGCAAGAGATAATGTTTTATCTCATTATACTTTCATGGGATGGGGGAATCGCTGACCCATCGCTGACTCTAGCTGCTATTCAACTGATTGACTTGCTAAGACAGTTTAGAATCAATCACTATGCTGTGGGTCTGGAGCCATTATCACTTGAAATGGTCAAGTGGTGGAAAATGGAATTAGAATAGATAGATGCTTGATGACCAGCATGGACATGATGTGGCAAAGGGCCTCTTTCCATGTCACAAAAACTTTAACTTTCTATGTCTCTATTTTCAAACTAACTTGGTATCATCAGCAAATTTAGCTGCCACATATTTAGTCCCTTCATCAATATCATCAATATAAATTGTAAATAGTGGAGGACTCAGCACTAAACCCTGTGGCAGTCCACTCATTGTAGGGTCCCAACCTGAGAAAGCTTCACTTATGTCTATTCCCTACCTTCTGTTTGTTATCTAATCTTTTATCCATTCTAGTGTTTTATCTCTTACAAATGTGTTCATGCGCTGTAACCTTTAATATGTCAACTTACCAAATGCTTTTTGGAATTCCAAGTACACCACATCTACAGGTTTTCTTGTATCAGTCATGCATGCTATTTGATCAACATAAGATTCTCTGAGCAGTCTGGTAATTCACCACTTCACAATGCAATGTGCACAAAATTGGAGGTAGGAGAAAGAGAATGGAGATAATGGGAACAGACCGTTTGGCAGGATTGAGGCCTTAGCTTTTCACCACACTTATTAATGACTTGGATGAAGGACTAGTAAGTAGTGTAACCAAGATTACAGGTGACATCAAGTCAGGATGCACAACATATTGTGTAAATGGGAACAGGAATTTACAAATGAAGTGTCTATATGGGTGGACCAAATTTTCTTCATTATAGTAAAATGTGAGATGATCCACTTTGAATCCAAGAAGCAAAGAATTTGGGGAACTCAAAAGTTAGAGTTAAGGTAGAAAAACAGCAGCACAAAGTGTTAGAGATTTGTTGGGCTTTACGTGAAGGGAACTGGAATATAAATATCACAAGGTGTTGCTTCAGTTACACAGAACCATGTTTAAGCCCATTTCATTCCATTTTGGTCACTGCACCTCAGGCAAGATACATTAGCTGTGGAGACAATATGGTGCAGATTCATTGGGGTTTTAAGAGCTAAATTGTATGGATAGATTACATATACTTGTGTGTTTCTTCAAGTTTAAAAAGCTGAGGTCTGATCAAATCCAGGTGCTTAGATGATAATGCTATAGAAACAGAAAGTGATTTTGTCTGATGGTGGATTGGAGGCTTAGTCTTGGCATTAGAACAATACCATTTAGGAGTCAATTCAGTAAGCACTTTGGAGTGGAAATCTGGAACTCTTTACCACAAAAGGCTGTGGTTGCTCTAGACAATTGAAATGTACAAGATTATGATTGTGTTAGGTAAGATGTCGAGGGATATGGATCAACGGCGTGTCAAGATAATTGAGGAACAAATCACTTATGATAAAATTGAATGTTGGGCCAGACAAAAAGGGCTGAGTGGCCTCATCCTGTGCTTATGTGTGTCTCGAGTTGCCTTATTAAGAAAGTTTCAGCAGGTTGGACCTGTACTCTTTGGAGTTCAGAAGAAAGAGAGGTGATCTTATTGAAACATACTGATTATTAGCAGGCTTCACATGTAGGTTTTGAAAGGATGTTTCCCCTCATGAGGGAATCTAGAAGTAGGGGACATAATTTCAAAATAGAAGACATCTCGTCCAGACTGAAATAGGGAGGAACTTCTTTTCTTAGAGGGTTATTAGTTTATGGAATTATTTACCCCAGAAAGGGCTGGAGGTGAGTCATTGAATATACTTAAGCTTGAGTTAGTCAGACAGATGTTTGACCTTATGGGACACAACATTTGAGGCTGCAGTCAGAATGTGCTGCTAAATAGCAGAGCAGGCTCAAAGGACCACATTGCTTACTTCAGCTCATTTCTTATGGTCTTATGAAAACCGCCCTCCCATGCACCTGTAGGCCCTTCGCCTCTGGATTGCATGAAAATCTTGCTGTTAATCTGACAAAAATAAGTTATCTTTTCCTCATAGTACCAGCTACTTCTGACTCCAATTGTGGTTTTTATCTGGCAATGATGTACCCCTGAATTGGGATACGCAAAGACTTGTGTAATTTTTTTTTCAAACAATGTCCTTACAAGCAAAACTCAATTCATGTATGGAAAATATGTTAATTTGTGTTACAGCTAAGACTGCCAAATTAGCAAGTTTCTGGGAACACCAAGGCTGCACAAACTCACACATGAAAAACTGTTCAGTCAGTTAGCATAAGCCTTTATTCCAGAGCACTTAAGAATTTTGACCCTGTGCCAAACTAATGTAGGACCTACATTCTCATCAAGCTATTTTTTCACATTCAGTGGAAAGTTCAGTACTTTGTACACATTGTATAAACATAAGAGGTTCAGATCCTCAAAATATCTACTTGGTATCAGTAAAGTAAAGTGCTTGGCTTTATGTATTTCTCTCACACATCCAAGAAAATGATCTCATTGTGTGCTAATGCCGCTCTTTGGTTGGAAAATATTCTCATCTCATTCTTCATATAAATTAATCTTCTGTATCTTTGACAGATGTTTAACCAAGTAAAAATAAATGGGTTTAATATACAAAGGAACAACGCAGAAGTTATTCCTCAGAACATCTTTACTCTGTTACTTATTATAGCTAAAAATCATGGCTTGAAACATATGGTTAAGATTGACATAATGTCCATCTTATGCTGTGAATTTTTGTTCGTCCACATTCTAAACACTCTTACTGACCAGAAAATAAGACATAAATAATCAAAATATTTTTCACAAGTTTACAGAAAAAGATCTGCTGTCAACAAAAGAATAGTATTATTGTTCAGTGTTGGCTCTACCTCTGCCCAAGTATTTGTGTGATTGCCATGAGTTCATCAGTTAGCCAAGTCTTTGAGACAGAGTCATAGAGTCACACAGCATGGAAACGGACCCTTTGGTCCAACTAGTCCATGCTGACCATGTTCCCAAACTAAACTAGTCTCACCTGCCTGCCTTTGGCCCACATCCCTCCCAACTTTTCCTGTTCATGTACTTATCCAAGTCTCTTTTAAACACTGCAACTGTACCTGAATCCACCACTTTCTCTGGCAGTTCATTCCACACACAAACCACTGCCGTGTAAAAAAAGATGCCCCTCGTGTCCTTTTTAAACCTTTCTCCTTTCACCTTAAAAATATGCCCCTAGTTTTGAACCTTCCCATGTTATGCAAAAGACCTTTGCTATTCACCTTATCTAAGCCCTTCATGAGTTTATAAACCTCTGTAAGGTCACACCTCAACCTTCTATGCTCCAGTGAAAAACGCCCCAGTCTATCCAGACTATTTTTATAACTGAAAAGCACCATCCCCAGCAACATTCTGGTAAATCTCTTCTGAATCCTCTCTAGTTTAACAATTTCCTTCCAATAACAGGCCAACCAGAACTGCACACAGTACTCCAGAAGAATGGCAAGGTGGCTCAGTAGGGTGGCACGGTGGCTCAGTAGGGTGGCACGGTGGCTCAGTAGGGTGGCACGGTGGCTCCGTGGTTAGCACTGCTGCATCACAGTGCGAGGGACTAGGGTTTTGGATGCCTGAGAGAAATACATAAAGCTAAGTATTTTACTGTCTGTGTAGACTTTGCACATTCTCCCTGTGTCTGCATGGGTTTCCTCCAGGTGCGCTTTTCTTTTCCTCATAGCCCAAAAGCTGTGCAAGTTAGGTGGATTGGCCATGCTAAATTGCCCATAGAGTCCAGGGATGTGCAGGCTAGGTGGACTAGCCATGGGAAATGCACGTTTACAAGGATAGGATAGGGCAGCGGTGTAGGTCTGGGTGGGTGCTCTTTGGAGCATTGGTGTGGATTTGATGGGCCGAATGGCCTGTTTCCACACCACAGGGATTCTATGAAGAGGTATCACCAACACCCTGTACCAACTAAACGTAACATCCCAACTCCTATACTCAAAGATCTGAGCAATGGAGGCTACTGTGCTAAATTCACTCATAATTCTGTCTACACTGCGACACAAATTTCAAAGCTTTATGTACGTTAACCCCTACATCTCTCTGTTCTACAACACTACTCAGGGCTCCACCATTAATTGCATAAGTCCTGTCCCTGTTTGTTTTACCAATACAATGCATTTATCCAAATCAAACTCCCTCTGCTACTCCTCAGCCCATTGACCCAACTGATCAAGATCTCTTTGTAATCTTAGATAACCTAAGATTAGTCCTGAGGATGAGACAGCGTTTATAACAAATAGGGGAAGTGACTACCATGGCTCGAGTAGACTGAATGTTTTAAGGTTTTTCTAAATTGGGGAGACATTGGTTTTCAGACTGCAAAAATATTGTTAGTAGTAACAGTATAAAATTAGTGTCAGAGTATTTACTTTCAGTTGAATATTATTCCCTTGCGGGGCCATAATTTGTCACAGGGCTTTTGTTCCTGATTTCAAAGACTGGCCTTGAGCTTCTTTTCAGTGCGATACTCTGAGGACATGGATAATTTTTGGTACTGGTTGCTGGATGGAAATTTGCTTTAGTGTGAATGTTTTTACTTGGACTTTATGTTGGCATTAGTTTTTTTTTATTTATAGATGGTCAACATTGACTGTTTAAAAATATACAGAAAAAACTTAAAGAGCTTATTGAAATAGACCAATGAATTAAAACACAAAGGGATTTGACACAAATATGCTGGTGGCTTGTACACTAATATCAGAGAGAATAATTTTAAGTTGCTCATAAATATTATGTATACAGTAAATGACTTCCTGTAACATTACAGTCTTCTGTCAGCTCCTAATTAGCTATATTGACACTCATCTGTTAAATAAACACTTTCTTGTGGTGAGAGTTACCATATAATTTATTTATGTTTCCAGTGCTGTAGGTGTATTTGAAGTCTTCCAAGTATTTTTTTAGAACAGCTGCAAGCATGTGAAACCTCAAAGCAAATGTGTTCTCAGATGAGTAAAAATGCTTATGCAATTTACCCACGTGAATATTTATCCGACTGGGAAATTTATCACGAGTTGCTTCATCTTGGCCCCTGCTCATATGTAAAAGGGATTTCCATTGTAATCTCAGCAAGTAGTGCTGGCAAACTGGGGACAGCACTGAGTTATTTAGTGCCTGTCTGTAATTTACACTTTGTTTGAAGAAGCTTTTCATCTCACACTCATTGGGACAAATGCAAGAATGTCAAATTTCAAACAATCATGACAACCACTAACCCTGCATGCCTTCAGTGCTGCCTATTTATTCATTTGGGTCACTTCCAAAACAGCACCACCAACTTTTATCTCCTGTAATACCTGCCTCTCTCTCATTCCAGGAAGAAATAAGCCCACAGGAAGACAGAAAGAGTCAAGATAGGTGATGGACTAACCGACATTTGGTTCCTCACTCCTTATGTGGAGAGCATCCTGACTTGGACTACCCTGGATGTCTAACTGACTGTGTCCAAACCCCTGGATTGGTATCAGAGTCTCCATTTCACTTACTTTGCCAGCCCTGACTGAAGACCATATCCCTTCACTTGACTGAAAACTGCCGACAACCATGACAAGATTCCTAACTTTGTATCTGTGCCAAACAGCAGTACAATAAATCAGGCATCTCTAGCTAAGGGGAGCAAAATGCATAAAGGTAAGGCATTGTAAAGCAGAGATGCTGTGAACACTGAAGTAGGGTCAGGAGTGAATGTGTGATTTGCCAGAGAGTGACAAGCCTGGATATGCAGATAACAAGGTGTAGAGCTGGATGAACACAGCAGACCAAGCAGCATCATAGGAGTAGGAAAGCTTGACATTTCGGGCCTAGACCATTCATCAGAAATAAGCCTGGTCCAGTCCATGAACTGGGTGCATGACCCTGAGCACACAGTCCTTGTTGCAGCATTAGAATGAGAGCTGCTGTCGCTGAGGTCCAGCACTGAAGTACAATCACTGACTTTAAGTGGATCAGAGATGGGTTATGATGGTTCTTAGAGGTTGGCACATGGATACCAATGTCCTTGGATATGAGGTTCTTTGGAGCAAATGGTGAGCTGATATTGTTGGGTACCTGCTCTGACTTCCATGTCACGATTTCTCAATGTCTGGCTGGTTTGGTGTGTTTGGAGAGATAGGAAGCTGAATATTGATGAGGCAAGTTATAGCATTAGGAAGGTGTTTAACAAACAATAATCATCCCTTAATTGGCAATTCGTCACTGCCCAGCAAGAAACTTGTCTTGCTCGTGGCACAAAAGTTACAGCAAGTTGACATCAAGCTAGGCCTCACTGGACTAGTGATTCTGCCACAAGTTTCACCATAGTCAGTGTCATTCAGGCCCTGAAAGATTCCACCCTTTGGTAAGTAGATGGTCAAATTAAATCAGAAAAAAGGACAAGTAAGATGCTTGATGTGAGTACACCTGCTCGCCTGAAACATGAAAAAAATGGACAAATGACAAATTTCAGTGTAATTCTTTATCAGTACCCTAGCAGTTCTTTCCCATGGAATTAATTAAATGTGAGGGAAGATATTTTAAAATTAAAATGATGTTATTTTTAAGGAAACTGGACACCAAATGAGCAAAAGGTATAATAGGAATGATTCATCTTCTCTGGGTTTGAGTTGAAATTTAGTCTGTTAATTTCTACTTCGTATATATTCGTGAATTACCCTTTAGTTTGTTAGCTTTGAGTTTCCACTCCCTCATTTCTGTGCAGATCAGTGAGGTGCGAGTATTTAAATTTTCTCAGCCTTTGTTCAGTACACTGGTCCTTCAGTGGACTGCATTATTTGTCTCAGCAGTTTTTGTTTCATTGGCAAAAATCAGTGAAGCTTTGCTTCAACTGTGCTGGAGCAAAATACTTAAGATCATTGGGCTGAGGAAAACTTCTCCAGCATCTGCAGTTCCTATTATCTCTGCACACTTTCCCAGCTCATCAAGTGTACACTTGATCCATGTGTGAGACTTTACAAAGGGATTTTCATCTTTTTATTTAGGGTCAGATTCACAGTTTGGAGCCACAGTAGAATGTATGAGAAGTTTGAACTACAGGGCGGAGCTGAATAGGCTGGGGATATTTTCCCTGGAACGTCAGAAGTTGAGGGGTGACCTTGTAGAGGTTTATAAAATAATGAGGGGCATCAATAAGGTGAATTGCCAAGGTCTTTTCCTCAGGGTAGGGGAACCCAAAACTAGATAACATAGGTTTAAGATGAGAGCGGAAAGATTTAAAAGGGACCTAAGCGGCAACTTGTTCACGCAGAGGGTGGTGAGTGTATGGAATGAGCTGCCAGAGGAAGTGGTGGAGGCTGGTACAATGATAATATTTAAAAGGCATCTGGATGGGTATATGAATGGAAAGTGTTTAGAGGGATATGAACCAAATGCTGGCAATGGGACTAGATTTCTTTAGGAAAGCTGGTTGGCATGGACGAGTTGGACTGATGGGCTGTTTCCGTTCTGTACATCTGAATGACTCCATGACTGTATGAGGTAGTTGCAAAGCAGGGCTTGTTAGAAGGTTCATTTTCGTTCTCCAATGCAACATTTCACCTCTCTACATTGTTTAAATGCACCCAGGCAAACTGCTTTCCTCTTCACATTACACACAGCGAACTCCATTCCACCCCATACTGCCTCCTCACAGTCACCCCATGCTGTATCTCATTCTTTCAGTCTGCCCTATACTACCCTGCCATGACACCTTGAAGCACCTCTCCCCATATATCCATCATAGACACTCACCCAGCATGCATGACTTACTGCTTTTAGGAATGGTGTAATGGAAATACAAATTATCTTAAAACCTCTGGAAAAGATATTGCACCTGTTAAAATCTGAGAAAAACCTGAACTCACTGTGCTGGACCAAAAAAACTTAAAATCATTGTAACCCTTTAAGTGCCTATTTGGTTTGTTAAAAAGACAAAGTAACATATCAGAAGCATATTGAGCAGAATTTTCCATCCCTTCAACAACACAGCAATGGTGAGACAGGTAGGAAAATATGGTGAGAACAGAAAAATCAGGATCTTGATGGTGATGAAAAGTAGTCTGAATTTCCACCCAAGGTTTCAGTGGAGAGAAGTGAATCTCACTCGTGAGTGGTGAGGGGTTTATTTTCATGCATTAACTTCTCATCATTATCTATTTTCACTTCATATGTATGAAGCTTGCTATTTTAATAGGCAGTAACAATTCCTGACATGAAAGTCAGAGCAAGTAGCTGGCGACTCCAGCTCACTAGTTGATCATCTAGGCCTCCGTCTTGGGCAGCAGGCCACAATATCTCAGGGCATGCTCTATATACAGCAACATCGTGCAAACTCCATCTATAAAGATCGCCATCAGAAATGTGCCAGCCTCACCACATCATTCAAGATGGCGGCAGAGTAGGACACTTCAGCCAGGTGTCATCTGCTCTACCTGTTCTACTTCTTTTATTCTCTTTTTTCCATCTTTCTGTTATATTTTCTTCTTCCATCCCGGCGTCCGACAATGACTCCCAGCCTCCAGTTGCCTCCCAGCCTCCAACGATTCCCAGTCTCTGGTCAATTCCCATCCTCCGGTCAACTCCTGGTCTCCAATGATTCTCAGCCTCTGACGACTCCCAGCCTCAGTACTGACACAACGAGGTATACTCCTGGCCTGGCTTAGCAGCCTCATAGCCTGGTGTGGTGACCTCCAGCCTGGCCTAGTGGCCTCCTGTTGCGTCCTCCTTGCATGGGAGGGCAGCCCCCTGGCGTGACATGGTGACCTCCTAGCTTGGTGTGGTGACCTCCTGGCCTGGTGTGGGGGCTCCCATGGTGGCTTTCTGGCGTAGTGGGGCAGCTCCCCCGCCACCACACCACGGCATGGTGTCCTTTCAGCATGGCATGGCAGTATCTCGGCCTGGCATAACCTCAGCATGGTCACCCAGTCTTGATGCAATATCAGAGGAACCTCCCAGCTTCATGATCCTCAAGGTGAAGCCTGGCACAGTCCGAAGCCAAGGCTTGGGTGCAGACAGGAGGCCAGGTGCCAGCGTGGTCTGTGCTGAAAGACAGCTGTTCTGGATTTTTATTTCAGCAAAGTTGGACATTTTATTTCTCTATTTTCTAAGGTCTTGTAACTAAAGAAGCTGTGCCTAGGTACCTTTGTACCTAAGATGGTGCTGTATGTGGCGACGTATAAAGTTTTCACTGCACTCATTTGAGTACGTGACAATAAAGCTAATATTTCTCTGACTAACCACCTCGATACTGCAATTTGGGCCGTACTGACATCACTCATTGCTGTCGTCAGATCAGCCTACAGGCAGTGGTAGGAACCCATTTCATGCATCAGAGCAGGATGCATCTCAGGACTCTCAGTTCGCTCTCTCAGTGCTCACTCATTTTGCACTCAATTGGTTCTCCCTCACTTTTAAATGTTAGGATCTCTTCTCCATAAAATACTACCTCTTGTAATATGACCCACAACCTCACTACCCTTTAGGCAAAAGATTTTCCCCTGCTTTCTGTCCAGCATTCTTACAATTCATCTTATATTTATGCTCCCTAAACTAGGTCCACTTGATCACTGGAAAAAAATTGGTTACTGTTTCTGTTTATTGCCCTATTTGTTAAAATTGTACATCTCTCAATTAAGTTTCATTTCACTTGCTCCGTTTCTAATGCAAACACTCACAATTTTTTAAGTCTTTTTTATATTTGTGATTCCTGATGCCAGGCAACATTGTAATGAATTTGTCTGAACCATCTATCGGGCTTCAACATCCATCCTAGAGGAACTGAAAACTGCTTGTAGTATTCAATGGTGGCCTTACTAAAACTTTACATAGATCATATGTAAAATATCATACATTTAGTTCTTTTCTTGATTCTAACAATCTCTTTAATGCCTTTAACCATGAAGTGCAGATTTTATGACCTTATACACCAGAAGCTCCAAAGATATCTGGTCTGCCACATCATCCAGCTATGCTCCATTCCAAGCATAATTATTAGTTTTATTTTAGCAAATTGATGTGCAATGCCAGGTTCTGAATTCATTTGTGCCAAACACATGTTTATGAGTTCAGAATCCAAGCTGCCTTTTGTAGTATCCATCAGAGAATGCTAGAACCATCAAATTGTGGTTATCCCAAATTTTCATTGATTTTTGAGTGTAAAACATGTTTCTCCTCACTTTGTTCCCTATGTTTATCACACTAGCCTGGCACAGAGGATCAACAGCTTAATCAACCTACGTTCGAAGCAATTCTCCTAGAATTCTCCTGTTCGATATCTCATTTGAAAAAAAATTCCTCTTGCACTTTTCTGAATTGACTTTAGGTACATTTGCAGGTCAAAGTTTCAACTTTAGTTCAACTGGCTCAGGTCTTGGTTGATTGACAATACAATTGGTGGCCTTTCCAAGTATAGGATTGTTCCACAGAGAGCTGAAATGTACTTGATGGGCCAAATAGCTTCATTTTGTGTCATAATGACATTATTATTGCAGTGGGATGAATGCCAGTAGCATATTTCTCGTGATTAATATAACAATTAGGTTTGGAGAGTTTGATCCTACAACTAGAACAAAATTTTCCTTAACAGTGTTTTTACAAATGAACACGTAAAATTGTGACCAATCTTAAAGACGTTGAGACATATGAGTTGCCTTGTAAAGCCACAAACACAGCTGATTAGGATCATAAAGATAAATGATACGCAGAACTGCTCAATGAATATTACATTATTTTCCAGTTTTCTGTATATAATTAGTAACTTCTACAGAGCATTAAGATATCCTTTTAACTTTTGGACCATGTTCAGCACGTTGATTTCACTAAGCTCTCGGGGCTCATAGAAGATCAAAACAACCAAATAAAAGCATACTCCCACTTTTCATGCTTAAACTTCAAGGGTAGAATTTTTGGTAATAAAACTTCAGTGTTGAATTATTCCCTTGATCTCATTGAGTTTCTGAAAAAAATGAGCTGTATTTGTTGCATTAATTCAAGCTCTTCTCAGGCCCAAAGTGCAGCCTGAGAATTTGTGTAGAAACCTCTCCATCAGTACATTCCTGGGCTGAGTAAGATTAGCAGAAAAAGCTCTAATGAAGACGATCATGGTCCTAAAGATGTTGATTGAATGCATGCCTTTAATATTCATGGAACACAGTCCTCCAAAATAGACCATTATGGTACCAATTTACATGCAGCAAAACTAAGCTGCACGAAGCCTAACTCAGCCAGCAATACCTTCTTTAATACAGACTGAATTATTAGTCAGCATTTACTCAATTAGTCTCAGTGTGAGATCCAACACCAGATCACTGCACTAAGGGAAGGGCAAAGTACAGTACAACAATATTTAAAACACACAGTCGGGTTAATATAAACAAATTTCCTATCAGCAGGAAGATGCCAGGAAGATATCCTCCAGTAAGATGCCACCACCAGACACATATTCCCCTCCCCTCCCTTGTCCGCCTTCCGCAGGGACCGTTCCCTCCGGGACACCCCGGTCCATACTTCCTTCACCCCCAACACCTCCCGACAGCCCTATGGCATCTTCCCCTGTAACCGGCGAAGATGCAACACCAGCGCATTTACCTCCTCCCTCCCCAGTATCCAAGGGCCCAAACATACCTTCCAGGTGAAGCAACACTTCACCTGCACTTCCAAGAATCTAGTCTATTGCATTCGCTGCTCACAATGTGGTCTCCTCTACATTGGGGAAACGAAGTGTAGAGTTGGCGACATCTACGTTCTGCTCGCACAAAAGACCCTGAACTACCTGTTGCCTGCCACTTCAATGCACCACCTTGCTCCCTGGCCAACATCTCTGTCTCCGGCTTGCTACAGTGTTCCAGTGAAGCCCAGCGCAAGCTGGAGGAACAACTCCTCATTTTCCTCTTGGGGACCCTACAGCCCTCCGGACTCAATGTTGAGTTCAATAATTTTAGGGCCTAAGCTCTCCCACGTCCCAGCCCCCCACCCCACACACCAGGCCTTGTTACCACATAGCCTGCCACGACCAACCCCATGTTGTTCATCACTAACAGTCCCCGTTAACAACTATTCACCCTCCCAGCCTGATCGTTAGCAACTCCTCTGTCTGTCCAACTGTCTTTCTCTCTCTTTGGGCTCTATCCTATCGTTTACTCCCTATCCCACCCACCTCCCTATTTTCTGCATACAAACTAACAATTTCCCAGCCACCATCAGTTCTGAGGAAGGGTCACCGGACCCGAAACATAAACTTTGTTTTCTCCTCCACAGATGCTGCCAGACCTGCTGAGCTTTTCCAGCAACTTTGTTTTTGTTCCTATCAGCAGAACTTGGTTTAATTCAGATAGGGGAAACTAACGTGTTTTAGAAATTTGGTGCATATTTCTTGAGCTGAGTAGCACTGTTACAAAATCATTCTTGAGCAGGAAATGTAGCACAGGCATGTGATAAATTAATTAATATAAAGTGACATTAATTATCATGTAATAGCTGTATAAAGACACTGTATACTGCATATCTCCAGGTAAGTTAGTGTTGAAGAGGTGCAATGTCTGCAATCACAGCATAGTTCATCTCAGGGAGAGAAAAAAGTTTCTTTTTCCCATTCCTTTGCACAGATCCACTGAGGACATCTCTCCTTTTCCTCAGAAGTGCTTCTTGCCAAACCAGGTCAATTATTCCCAAAGTATGCCACGACAGGGCAGCCACTCACAAAGACTGCATCCTTCTCGGGAATGTTGTATTTTCCCAGATACCTGGCACGTTGTGGTGCTTGACACCTGCACCATTATATAGTACCAGGTAAAAGTTATTTGAGGTAATTCTCTGCTACCAATTCTCATTTGTCTTTACTATGCCTTGGACCTGAATATCTGTTACTTAATTTCAATGAATCACCTCAAACTCTCCGATTTAAATGGAGTTTTTCAGGGAGGTCCAGGTGTAGAGGAAGTGCCCAGCTGAATTGGCAATTTCCTGGGCCATTCCTTGCTAATGTACGAGGGTAGGGATTCTACAGTGTCCCCATTCGCAACTTCCACCTATGCTGCAATTTCAATTGCCGGGCTATCGGAAAATTCACCTGATTCTGCTTTTCTATTCCTAGTCCCAATGTGAATGAATTCACAATTCCCCACATCATACTCTGACTGAAGCTGCCTGAATCTCTTTCATGTCTTTTTGCAACCTCCTGACAGCTACATTCCTCCATAGCATTGCACCATATGCAAATTTGGATACATTAATGCAACTGTCATTCACTGTGAGGTGAAAGGGAGGAGGGATCTCAGTAGCAGAAGTGCGCACTGAAGAAGAGATACACATTCTGAGTAACAGAGCAGGAAGTTTAGATCTAATGGAGGAAGAGTTTAATAGGACAAGGTGAAGAAAAAGGAGCAACTAGCCGAGGAGACTAAGGAGACTTAAACTGCACAAAGTCTTCAAGATATTGTCTCAGCAATGCTCTTATAACTGAGGCATATCATTTATATTCAGTTCCTCTCATAATGAAAGTAAGCATTGCATTAGCTTTCTTGAATATGTGGCTGCATTTGTGTCCTAACTTTTTGTGAATTATCCACGAGAAGACTTAAATCCCTCAAACCTTCAGAATTTTACAGTTGTTTTCCATTCAAGTAATACTCAGCTTTTTCATTCTTCCTACAAAGTGAACAGATGCACATTTTCCCACTTTATTTCTATCTGATAGATTCTTCTCCACTCACTCAATCTGTCCATATCCATCTGCAACATCTTTGTGGCTTCATCACAGCATCATTAATATGGGGGAGGCAATGGCCTAGTGGTATTATTGCTGGACTATTAATCCAGAGACCCAGGTAACATTTCGGTGGCTGGGGTTCGAATTCTGCCGTGGCAGATGGTGGAATTTGAATTCAATAAATATCAAACCTACAAGACAGGACTACTTATATACCAAGCTGTGTAAGCAACATGCAAATGATTAAAATTATGCAATTCCACAACCAATGGATCAGGTCTAAGCTCTGCAGTCCTATCGTTTCTGTCTGTGAATGGTCATGGACAATTAAATAAGACATTGTAGGAGGAGGCTGCACAAAGATCCTCATCCACAATAATAAGAAAACCCAACACATCAGTGCAAAAGATAAGGCTGATGCATTTGCAACATCTCGGCCTCCTCCACAGGTCTCCAGCATCACCGATACCAGTCTTTAGCCAATTCGATTCACTGCACAGGATATCAAGAAATAGCTGAAAGTATTGGATACTCACTGTGCAAATCATGGCAAATGGGTATGATTTAGTGGCCATTACAGAGACATGGTTACAGGATGGTCATGACTAGGAGTTAAATACCCAGGTGTATCAAACTGTTCGGAAGGACAGACAGGAAGGTAAGGGAGGTGGTGTTGCTCTGATTTTTAAGGATGATATCAGGGCGGTAGTGAGAGATGACATAGGTTTTCCTGAACAAAACTTTGATTCCATTTGGGTGGAAATTAGGAATAGCAGGGAGAAGAAGTCACTGAATGGTGTGGTCTATAGGCCACCAAATAATGACATCGTGGTGGGGCGGGCAATAAACATAGAAATAGCTAATGCATGTAAAAATGGTACAGCAATTATCATGGGGTATTTTAATCTACATATCGATTGGTCAAACCAGGTCGGTCATGGCAGGCTTGAGGAGGGGTTCATAGAATGCATCCACAATAATTTCCTTGAACAATATATAATGGAACCTATGAGGGAGCAAGCTATCCTAGATCTAGTCCTGTGTAATGAGACAGGAATAATTAATAATCTCACAGTTAGGGATCCTCTCAGAAGGAGCGATCACAGTATGGTCGAATTTTAAATACAGATGGAGCGTGAGAAGGTTAAATCCAGTACCTATGTCCTGTGCTTAAACAAAGGAGACTATGAAGGAATGAGGGAGGAGTTAGCTAAGGTAGAATGGGAGCAAAAACTTTATGGTCGGTCAATTGAGGAACAGTGGAGGACTTTCAAAACAATTTTTCACAGTGCTCAGCAGAAGTATATTCCAGTGATAAGGAAGAACTGTAGGAAAAGAGACAGCCAGTCATTGATGTCTAAGGAAATAAAGGAAAGTATCAGATTGAAAAAAAACACATACAAAAAGCAAAGGGTAGTGGGAAACTAGTAGACTGGGAAAATCTTTAAAGGCCAACAGAAAGCCACAAAAAAAGTTATAAAGAAAAGTAAGATATATTATGAGAGTAAACTAGCTCAGAATATAAAAACAGGCAGCAAAAGTTTCTACAAATATGTAAATCGTAAAAGAGTGGTGAAGGTAAACATTGGTCCTTTAGAAGATAAGAAGGCCAATTTAATATCTGGGAATGAGAAAATAGCCGAGACATTAAACAATTATTTTGTGTCGGTCTTCACAGTGGAAGACACAAATAACATGCTGAAAACTAATGGCAAGAAGGTTATAGCAGGTGAGGACCTAGAAACTATCATTATCACTAAGGAGGCAGTGCTGGGCAAGCTAATGGGGCTAAAGGTAGACAAGTCTCCTGGCCCTAATGAAATGCATCCCAGGGTACTAAAAGAGGTGATGGGGGAAATAGAAAATGCACCAGTAATTATTTACCAAAATCCACTGGACTCTGGGATGGTTCCCGCAGATTGGAAAACAGCCAATGTGATGCCACTGTTTAAAAAAGGAAGTAGACAAAAAGCAGGTGACTATAGGCCAGTTAGCTTAACTTTGGTAGTGGGGAAAACACTTGAATCTATCATTAAGGAAGAAATAGCAAGACATCTGGATATAAATTGTCCCACTGGGAACACCCAGCATGGGTTCATGAAGGGTAGGTCATGTTTAACTAATTTGGTGGAATTCTTTGAGGACATTACTTGCATGGTGGACAATGGGGAACCTGTGGATGTGGTGTATCTGGATTTCCAGAAGGCATTTGACAAGGTGCCACAACAAAGGCTGCTACATAAAATAAAGTTGCACGGTATTACAGGTGATGTATTGGCATGGATAGAGGATTGGTTGACCTGTAGAAAGCAAAAAATAGGGGTAAATGGGTGTTTTCTGGTTGGCGGTCAGTGGCTAGTGGTGTATCAGTGTTGGGGCCTCAATTGTTTGCAATTTACATAGATGATTTGGAGTTGGGGACTAAGTGTGGTGTGTCAAAATTTGCAAATGACACTAAGATGAGTGGTAGAGCAAAGTGTGCAGAAGACACTGAAAGTCTGCAGAGGGATATAGATAGTCTAAGTGAGTGGGCAAAGGTCTGGCAGATGGAGTACAACGTTGATAAGTGTGAGATCATCCATTTTGGTAGGAATAACAGCAAAACGGACTATGTTTTAAATGGTAAAAAATTGCAGCATGCTGCTGTGCAGAGGGGCTTGGATGTCCTTGTGCATGAATCGCTGAAGTTGGAATTACAGGTGCAGCAGGTGATTAAAAAGGCAAATGGAATTTTGTCTGCCATTGCTCGAGGGATGGACTTTAAAAACAGGGAGGCTATGCTGCAGCTGTATAGGGTCCTGGTGAGACCACACCTGGAGTACTGTGCACAGTTTTGGTCTCCTTACTTGAGAAGAGAATTACTAGCACTGGAGGGGGTGCAGAGGAAATTCACTCGGTTGATTCCAGAGTTGAGAGGGTTGGATTATGAGGAGAGACTGAGTAGACTGGGATTATACTCATTGGAATTCAGAAGAATGAGGGGAGATCTTATAGAAACATATAAGATTATGAAGGGAATAGATAAGGTGGAGGCAGGGAGGTTGTTTCCGCTAGCAGGTGAAACTAGGACCAGAGAGCATCGCCTCAAAATAAAGGGAAGCAGATGTAGGACTGAAGTCAGGAGGAACTTCTTCACCCAAAGGGTTGTGAATCTGTGGAATTCTCTGCCCAGTGAAGCGGTTGAAGCTACCTCGCTGAATGTTTTTAAGGCAAGGCTAAATAAATTTTTGAACAGTAAAGGAATTAAGGGTTATGGTGAGTAGGCGGGTAAGTGGAGCTGAGTCTCAAAAAGATCAGCCATGATCTTATTAAATGGCGGGGCAGACTCGAGGGGCCAGATGCCCTACTCCTGCTCCTAGTTCTTATGTTCTTATGTTCTCTAAAGGCTTCATTCTGTCAATGGTACTGAGGAGTTGTGTTGCAGAACTTGCTGCACCCCTAGCCAAGTTGTCCCAATACAGCTACCACACTGGCATCTATGTGGCAGTGTGGAAAATTGTATCCTGCGCACAAAACGCAGGGCAAACCCTGACCCGGACCCTAACACTAACCCATCAGGCATGGAGTTTTAAAGAAACACTTTGCCCATTATGTCTGCACCAGTCATGAACATCAATCTATTCTAACCCAATTATCCAGCAATTGGCCTATTTGCCTTGTATGCTTTAACATTTGAAATGCATATCTAAATAGTTCTTAAACGTCTTGAGGGTTCCTGCTTCTACCACCATTTCAGATAAAGAGTTCTAGATACCTATAGCCTTCTGGGTGAAAAATTATTTCTTCAGATCCCCCTAAACCTTCTGCTCCTTCCCTTAAAACTCTGTCCCCTGGTCATTGATCCCTCTACTAAGGGGAAAAGTTTCTTCCTGTCTATCCTGTCTATGCCCTCTCAATTTTGTACATTTCAATCAGATCCCCTCCCAGCCTTCTCTGCTTTCAGAAAAATGATCCCAGCTATGTCGTCTCTCTTCGTAGCAGAAACACTTCAGTCTCGGCAGCAATGTAGTGAATCCCTTCTGCACTCTCTCTCATGCAATCTCATCCTCCTATGGTGTGGTGACCAACTGTAGCTTAACAAATGTTATATAATATCGAAGGTGGCAAGACTGATGGAGAGAACAGGTATTAAAGCCGACAGAGTGCTTGGTTTTATTAATCAGGGCATTGAGTACAAGAGCATGAGGTGGTGTAAATTTGTGTAAGACACTTGTTAGACCTCAGCTAGTTTGTTGTATGCAGCGTGGGTGCCATATTATAGGAAAGTTGTGAATGTATTGTAGACAGCACAGAAGCAATTGACAAGAGTGGTTCCAGGAATGAGTTATGAGATTGAAGCATTGAGACTGTTCTCCTTGGAGAGAAGAAAGTGAGAGGAGATTTGATAGAGGTTTCCAAAATCATGAGCAACTGGATAGACTAGATAGGGAAAAGCTGTTCTAACTCGTAAAAGGAACTAAGGGGGTGTAGATTTTAAAGTGATATGCAAAAGAAGTAAGAGCGATGTGAGAAAAAAAGCACTTTTTCACACAGCGAGTAGATAGGGTGTGGAATGCACTGCCTGGAAATGTGGTGGCAGGTTCAACTGAGGCATTGGATGATTATTTGGATAGAAATGGGATATGTGGAATGGGCAGGCGATTGGCAGGCGAATGATAAGCCAAATGGCCTCCTCCTGTGCCGTAATAATTCTGTGATTCTGTGTTGAGCCACTGTACTCCACATAATGTAAGTACCAGGTGAAAATACAAGTTTGATAGACAAGCACAAATCGGGTCCATACTGTTATGTTTTTGATCCTGTGTATTCCCTGCTGTGGTGCTGGCAAACATGTAGCCTGTGGGGTACAATACAAGATTTGACAGGCCAGTGCCATATCATTTTCACGGGCACCCTGTGGTTCTTTTTTAATTTTGTAAACTGTTGTAGAAATAACAATAACACATACTTCACTACTTTGGAGGCAAAATTCCAAAAGGACCACAATCATTTTGTCGATATCTCAATTGAAAGTACATATGTAAAAGGATAATTCGATAAGCGTTGGATTCAGCTCAATAATTGAAATCGCAAAATTGCTGGAAAGACAAGAGTTCGAAAACTATAACAGTTTAAAATAACAGATCAAAGAAAATGAGGTTTCAGTGTTCTTTTTCCACATTAAAAGATGCCATACCACAAACACCTCAATTCCCAGCCATTTGCTTGAAGAAACTTCAATTGTGAGCTATCCCCTTTCCGGTCCTTATCACTGCAGTCAAGAGGTCTTGGCTGTGCCTGAATTTTCTATCATATTTTTATCTTTGTTTTTGAAACTCTGCAGATTGTGTGCCATTAGTGCAATATTTTCTTTCCATTTACCCTTGACAAGATTGCTGTGTTTTGGTACTTTGAAGATAGTTAGGCCGTTTGTCTGTTCTTTCTTTTCTTCACACTCTGAACGATAGACTACCACTGTATATATCAGAATAATCAAGATGAAGCTGTTCCAAAGAGGATATGTGACTCCAAGAAAACTTTTTGAAATAAATTGACAGGGAATGGTATCAACACTAGAGGCTAGATATGGAGAATGGGAATGTAGGTCACATAAATACAGACATGCGGCAACATCAACATTGCAATAGGATCTAGCTGTTGTATGAAAATCCATTCCAATGTCACAGGATAGTGAAATTTTATTTCATATGCACTGCAGGAAAATGCATATTGTGTATATTCACGATTTAGGTGCCTGTTGCCATAAAATTCACACTGGGTCATATTCTGGTACCCTTATTTGTCATAGTGCATTAAATTTGCCAGGTTGTGTTAAAGAGGGAATAGTTAAGGTAATGACATGATTCTAGAAGCCAGTGGAATGCTTTTGCATTTTGGGTGGTGTTTTTGTTAAATCTATTATAGGCCAGCATAGCCAAGAATGTAAGGATTTCATAAAACAAAGATGTGAAATGACTGGGGATCTTTCACAACAAAGCCACTATAGCTGCTATATCTTGCTATAGCACTAAAAAGATTGAACAACTTTGTATTTTGGCATATTAGTCAGCCCTTGCACCATTATTATGTAACTCTTCTTGTTTTTTCTCTCACCTTTGAGAATCTGCTGGTCCAATTTGAGACTCACTTGCATTAAAAAGAATCTCCTGTGTGAGAGATTCCAGTTTAACAGTGTCCCTACGTGTCAGGCAAATAGGCTTCAATGAGAAAAAAACAGGCATGGCTGCTCTTGTCACATTGTACAAATGATGCTGAAGGGTTTGAGAGCTTTGAGGAGTCTCCAAAACGTTTGTTGCTAATTTGTGCCTTAAAATTGAACATTGCAAGCTGAGTTTTGCTTCTTAGTTTGACTCAGTTTTGGCCGGTTATGTTGGTTCAAGTGACTTTGACAAAGAGTGAGATGAGATCCTTCAGCGTGGGAGCTAGGAAAGTAATTAGTAAGCAGAACATCAAAGGTAATAGTTTTCTGGTTACTCCTGATACTACATGCAAGTGAGCACAGATTTGGGAATATACTGTAGTTGAATATGTAGCTGCTGAGAAAGAAAAGGAGGAAGGGTTTTAATTTAACTCGGTAGCAGTGTGGGAACCAGGAAGTAACATGGAAATATAAAATATAGGAGCAGGAATAGGCCATTCAGCCCTTCGAGCCTGCTCCACCATTAATTGTGATCATAGCTGATCATACTTGTTCCCACTTTAACTCCATATCCTTTGATCCATCTGACCCTTAGAAACATATCTATCTCCTTCTTGAAAACCTTCAATGTTTTGGTATTGACCACTTTCTGTAGCAGAGAATTCCACAGGCTCTACGGGTGAATAAATTTCTCCTTATCTCTGACCTAAAAGGTCTACTGCCTATGTTTAGACGCCGCCCCCCACCCCGCTTCTGATAATACAAAAAGGAAAAATCAATATGCATAGAGAATTCAGAAACACAGATTGAACCATAACAGGAAAAAGGAAGGTATTGTGTAGAGGCAGAAAGAATGTGATAAGGTTCAAATTAGGTTTACTGCGCACATACGTGGCTGTATGGAGTGTGACAAGTAAAGTTGGTGAGGGCATGTGCAGATAGCCACACGGAAATATGATGTTGTGGTGCTAATGAAGACCAAGTTCAAACTAAAGGCCAGAATTAGACACTCATTGAATCATAAAATCATTCAGTACAGAAGGGACCCTTTGGCCGATTGAGCCTGTAGTGACAAAAAGCTCACTAAATCCATACTAGTCCCTACTTTCTAGCATTTGGCCCCAAAACATTGAATGTTTTGACATTTCAAGCCCATCCAAGTACATTGTAAATCTCAACCAACACTCAGGCAGTGTATTCCAGATTGCCACCATACTTTGGGTATACAAGATTTTTTCAAATCCCCTCTAAATGTCATGCCTTTCACCTTAAAATTATGTCCTCTTCTTCTTGACTCCTTAACTAAGGGGAACAGCTGCTTCATATCCATTCTGCTCATGCACCTCATAATCTTATACACCTCAATCAGGTCCTCTCTCAATCTTTTCTGTTCTTAAGAAAACAACTCAAGCTTATCCAGCTTCTCTTCATAGTTAAACAGCTCCATTTCAGAAATCATCCTGGTGAATCTCCTCTGCACCCCTCCACTACAGTAAAATTCTTCCTATGGTGTGGTGACCAGAACTGCACATAGTTCTTCAGCTATAGTCTATCCAATGTCCTGTACAGATCCAAAATAACCTCCCCTCCCCCCCAGTCTTCTAATCTATGCAATGACTGATAAAGGCAAGTGTCCCTTATGCCTTCTTAACTATCCAATTAACCTGTCCTGCTGTCTTCAGCATTTGTGGACCAGTACCCCAAGATCTCTCAGTTCCTCTGAGCTTCCTAGTATCCTGCCATTTATTGAATACTTACTTGTCTTGCTGCTTCTTCCAAAGTGAGTCACCTCATACTTATCAGGATTGAATTCCATCTGCCACTAATCTGTCCATTTGAAAAATCCATCTATATCCTCCTGTAACCTAAGTCCTTTTTCCTCATTATCAATCACCCAGCCAATCTTTGTCATCTGTAAACTTACGTAGCATCCCTCCTCCACATTTTCTTTGTTTAATATACAGATACGTATAATATGTCACAAGAAATAAGGGACCCACCACTGACCCCGGTTGTACACCACTGGATACCGGCCTCTAGTGACACAAACAATCTTCTACCATCACACTCTGTCTCCTAATGCTAAGTCAATTTTGGATCTAATTTGACAAGTTACCTTGGATCCCATGTGCTTATTTCTTCTTTATCAGCCTCTCATGTGGGACCTTGTCAAAGGTTTTGCTGAAATCCATATAAATCACATCAACTGTACTACCCTCATTTACACAACCATTCACCTCCTTGAAAAATTCAATCAAATTTGTTACGTGTGACCTCCCTCTGACAAAGCCAAAGTTCTTCAGGAAATAAGGAAACAAATGAAAAGGTGTAGCAGCATTGATTATGGAAAATATCGTGAAGCTGGATAGAAACTATATCCTAGAGGTGTCACAGACATAATCTAATTGGTTAGAACTAAGACAGAATAGATGTACCTTTCTTGTGGATGCTATTTTAAAGGTAAGTATCATGTGGGAAAGATGTAAAAGAACAAATTTGCAAGGAAATTTACAGAGTTACAACACTTTAAGTAGTCATATTGGTGGACTTTAATTATCTGAATATAGATTGGAATAGCAATGATATAAAGGATAGAGAGAGAGAAGAGTTTCTACTATGTGCTCCAGAGAATTTTTCCCAGCACAATCTTTCCAGTCAGGTCAAGAAAGAAGCTTCACTCGATTTGGATCTGGGCATTGAGGTGGATCAAATGACAGTAGAGGAACCTTTAAGGGGTAATTGACAAAGTACCATTAGGTTTTTCTTAGCTATGAAAAAGGACAAGATATGATCCAGTGTAATTATTTGAGGGAAGAACCAACTTCAGTCCGGTGAGGATGGACTTTGTGCAGGTGAATTGGAATCAATTAAGATTAAAGAGAAAAGGCAGAACATGAGGAATTTCAGACGGAATAAGGCAATATGGTAGGAGATTCCAGCCAAGACATTTTTTTTATTTTAAAGTCTAAAACAGATTCACCAAGGAGAAAATTTGTAATTGAAAGTTGTAATTGCACAAGGTCAGTATGCATCTTTAAAAGTCACTTCGTGAAGAGCTGCAATTTTTGTCACTGTGAGAACAGCTCCACCTGTTTCAATGAAAGTGCCTTTTCTGGCACCAAATCTTTTCAAGGTTCATGACCATGGGTGCTGGGCAACATCAAACAAGATGAATAATCCAGTAGGTGACATGTCTGCTCTTCAACAGAGTTGTGGAATTCATAACTCTGACATCGCAGCTGAACGTGGAGAAGATTGTATTGGAAGGTTCTTTGGATGGTATCCCTTTAAGAATTTCAACACACAAATGACCCAAGTATCCAGATGTTGTCACATGACAACAGGTCACAGGTTCTCTGCACTGTAGCATTGGAGGCACAGGCTGTGCCTGAATTGTGAAATTAGTTTAGCTGTAAATAAATCCTTGAAGATCTTCGATTAAATGAAATCCAGGTACCTAATTTATATCACATTAAGATAACACAACAATATTATAACAGAGAAAGTAAAATGAACTTCAATTGTCTTTCTGGATTCAATAGATGCCACCATAACACAGTGTTAAAACAAGACTTTGATATTCAAATCAAGAAGCAGTTCAATTAATTGAATATTGTACTTGCTTCAGATATACATAAGATGATGAATGAACACTACGCTTGATGGCAGAGCGTTCTGGACCATGCCACCCTTGCTAGCCTCTCTGTGAGGACAACCACAATGAGGGATGGCTCCTTACAGATTAACCTCACCTCCCAAATCTGTGTCTCAAGATTCCACTGAGTCGAGCGTGTATATATTCAATTGAGTCCAAGTTACAAGAGGACTTGTGATGGAAAGAACTGTAAAATTGGTTCAGAGTCTCATAAGTGATAAGAAAAAAGTCTCCTGAGTATGGGCATATTAAAGTTTTCCCTAGAACATACTTAGTCCCAATGTGAGTTAATGAGGTCTGAATTTATTGACCACTAGGCAGAATTCAGATTCTGGTCCATTTCTGTCCTGGAAGATTCTGCCAGCAACACTTTCTGAAGCTCTATTGTGTACTTTTCCCCAGCACTTTTTTTATTTGTTTATCTGATATGGTTTCAGCTGGCTAAGCCAGCAGTTTTTCACAGCATTAATTTTGCTTGAAAACTGAAGGTGCTAAATTGCTGTCTGCAGTCCTTGAAGTAGAGTGGCATAGACAGTGTTATTAGAAGGAGAATTCTAGGATTTTGATCCAGTGAGACAGTGAGAGAACAGTGATATCATTCAAAGTCAGGCTGGTGTGTGACTTGGAGGGAAACTTATAAGTGGTGGAATTCCCATGCACCCACTGTTCCTGTCTTTATGGGTGGTAGAGGTCTAGGGTTTGAAAGATGCTGCCAAAAGAACTACGTAAAGCTGCTGTAGAGCATCTTGTAGATGGTATACACTGCTGTTACTGTGCATTGGTGGTGAAGGGAATGAATGCTGAAGGTGGTGGATTGACTGCAAATGAACCAGGCTGCTTTGTCCTGCATAGCACCGAGCTGTTTGATTATGTGCTCTTGGCTTGTGCCTTGTAGACAGTGGCCAAACGTTGGGGAGTCAGGAGGTGAGTTACTCCCCACACAATTCCTAGCATCTGACCTACCTCTTTTAGCCACAGTGTTTGGATAGCTGGTCCAGTTCAAGTTCTAGAAAATTATAAACCCAAGATGCTGATAGTGGAAGATTGTCAGATCAGCCATGACCTCATTAAAAGGTGGAATAGATAGATGAGGTGAATAGCCTACTTCTGCTGCTACACCTTATGTGGAGATGTCTGCAAAAGTGTGAGAAGGTTCATTTAAAAAAAGTCTGCAGTTTATACCATTCCCCCATACCTCACCCCATCTCTCACCAGAGCTATGACACCCTGGAAATTTTAAAAAGATCTCCCTCCCCGCCCCCTCCCATACATGCTCGGGATCTATAAAACTCTTCAATCCCCACTCCTCCTCTGTTTAGAAGCTGAACTACTCTGTTGTACAGCAGGGAAGGTCAAAGTGCAGGTGAGTGGTAGTGGTAGGGGACTCTATAGTTAGGAGCACAGAAAGGTGTTTCTGTGGATGCAAGCAAGATTCCAGGGTAATGTGTTGCCTCCCTTGTGTCTCTGCGCAGGCACAGGGTGAGCACCAGACGTCATGATCCACATTGGTACTAATGATATAGGCAGAAAGAGAGATGGAGTCCTGCAAAGGGAGTTCAGTAGGAAGTTGAAAAGCAGGACCTCCAGGGTTGTAATCCCAGGATTACTCCCTGTGCCATATGCTAGTGTGAACAGAAATAGGAAGATAATACAGTTGAATGCATTACTAAAGAGTCTGTGTAGGAGGGAGGCTTTTGGATATAGAACATAGAACAGTACAGAACAGGAACGGGCCCTTCAGCATTACACCAAATGAAACTAATCCTTTCTGCCTGCCTGCCATTGGTCCGTATCCCTCCATTCATTGCATAATCACATGCTTATCCAGAAGTTCCCTTAAATGCCCCTATTGTGTCTGCCTCCGCCACCACCCTTTGCTGCGCGTTCCAGACTCCCACCACTCTGTGTAAAAAAACTTGCCCCTCATGTCTCCTTCAAACTTTCCTCCCTTAACCTTGTATTAGACATTTCAACTCTGGGAAAAAGATTCTGACCATCAACCCTATCTAAGCATCGCATAATTTCATAAACTCCTATCAAGTCCCCCCTCAGCCTGCGCCGCTCAAGGGAAATCAACCTGAGTTTTTCTGACCTCTCCTTATAGCTCATACCCTCTAATCCAGGAAGCATCCTGGCAAACCTCTTCTGCACCCTCTCCAAAGCTTTCACATCCTTCCTGTTATGTGGCGACCAGAACTGAATGCAATAATCTAAATATAGCTTAACCAAAGTCTTATAAAGCTGCAACATGACATCCTTTCTCTTGCACTCAACTCCTCGACCAATAAAGGCAAGCATGGCATATGACTTCTTTACCACCCTATCTATTTGGTGACTACTTTCAGGGAGCTATGGATCCTTCTGTACATCAAGGCTATTCAGAATCCTGTCATTAACTACATATTTTTCCTTAACATTGGATCTCCCAAAGTGCAGCACCTCACACTTGCCTGGATGAAGCTCTATCTGCCATTTCTCCGCCCATATCTGCAACTGATCTATATCCTGGGGTATCCTTTGACAACCTTCTGAACTATCCACAACTCCTCCATTCTTTATATCGTCTGCAAACTTATTAACCCACCCATCTACATTTTCATCCAAGTCATATATATCACAAGCAGCAGAGACCTCAGTAATGATCCCTACGGAACATTATTAGTCATGAACATCCGGCCAGAAAAACACGCTTTCATCAATACCCTCTGTCTTCTATGGACAAGCCAATTCTGAAACAACGTGGCCAAATCGCCATGGATCCCATGCAACTTAATCTTCTGGATGAGCTTACCGTGAGGGACCTTGTCGAAAGCATTACTAAAATCCATGCAGACAACACCCTCATCGATCACCTTTGTCACCTCCTCGAAAAATTCAATCAAGTTAGTAAGACATGACTTGCCCCGTACAAAGCCACACTGACTGTTCCTAATTAGGCCATGCTTTTCCAAATTCATATAAATCCTATCCCTAATTCTCTCCAATGGCTTCCCAACCACCAATATGAGGCTTACTGGGGTCTGTAGCTTCCTGGACTACCCCTATTTCCCTTCCTGAACAGAGGAACAACTTTGGCTACTCACCAGTCCTCTGGGACCTCTCCACTGGCTGGTGAGGATACAAAGATCTTGTTCAAGGCCCCAACAATCTCCTCTCTTACCTCTCTCAAAAACTGTGGTAGATGCCATCGGCCCCTGAGGGCTTATCCACCATAATGCTCTTTAAGAGATCCAACACCACTTCTTTCTTGATCTCAAAATGCCCTAGCATATTAGCATGCTCACGCAAACATTACTATCCTCATTGCTGTGTTGATAAAGCAAAGTTTCTGACTCAGTGATGATGAAGTGGACTAGACATTGTCCTCTAACCCATTGGAATCTGGACACAAATCCTGCCTAGACTTAATAAGACGTGAGAGATTCTTTAATTATAGAAAATGTAGGATGCTATAAGAAATGGGCATGGCCGACCCCATTCTTGTTTTTTAAAAATTTTTTCTAAACTTTACATAGTGTCCTAGCCAGAGATGTTATTACACACCTCAGGAGCAGATTTTACCAGATTAGATCTGGAAGAATTTAATCCTGACACATAGGGAACAATTTTTTACTCTTCTGCCCGACAGAAAACTCATAGATTGGGGGCACCTACTATGAAGTGGGTGAAGTAGCTTGTCTGTTTTCACTCTGCCGCATTGTAAATGCCTGAGCCAATGGGCAACCTTCAGCTGTGCCAGTTGGAGTCTTATTAAAACCAGGGCCATTGTAATCAGGGAGCCAGTAATGTGCCTGCAGTGGTGACTCTGATATTGAGAACTTGCTCAGACCAACGAGAGGCGAGAATGAAACTTGCCCTTAATGGGGTCCAGAGGAGCAGCAGTGCCAAGACTGCTTTACTGTCTTTTCTGTAAACCCTCCAGGAAAACTCTACATTTTCCTACATTACCACTCAGTACCCCCCTACATCCCACCCCTCACTCATCTTCATACTTACCATAGACCTGCAGGAGGTCCTTTTGGCTGTCTGACTTCTTGCTGATTCCCTCTATTTTGTTAGACCTGGTAAGGCTGTGAAAATAGATATGGTCTCCTGCTGCAGATCCTGATCAATCAGAATAAAATTTTCACCAAACCCACGTGCTTGCAATCAGAACAATTTCTGCTTCCTATCACCAAGCTTGCTCATCTTCAGGAGTGCAAACTTTTGAAGACGATAAGATAGCAGAGGTTAGACTCTTTGAGACTAATGGTATATGACTTGTAAGCTTATCAGAATGGCTCACATTAAAAATATCTCAATATTGTTCTGTTGTTCTGTATTAAAATTACTTCAGATTTAATGATGTCCCATAAGTATGGATGTCAGGGCACTTAAAAATTACATTTCCTTTTTTACATTAACAGCTGATAAATCCATCCACCAGGCAAATTTGTTCTTATGTAAGGTAAGCAATTATGAATTATAAGTGCCTGAAAAGGAAAAAGACTTGGCTACAGATAATGTTTCTTAGTGATCCATATCCGCTGTTTGCTTATGCATACATCACATGAAGCTCAGGGGCTGTGAGGGCTGGAGAAATAATCCAAGATATTTCCCCTGATGTCTGGAGACCTAAGTTCAACACAACCTCAGAATGAGTAATAATAAAGTTAAGGCAATGTTGGAATAGCAGACATTGTTTAGATAGAAAGTTTCAGTAACATTGCACTCTTTAAATCTGGTAACATCCTATAAAATACATGAAAATATTCAAAATAACTACATACTTCATCTATACTTCAGAGTTAAGTAAAGATTCCAAATCAGATTGGTTATCCTTCAGCAAGGAATTATTTCAAAGAAGGAATGAAAAGCATTTTGCAAAATTGTAGAATGATCAAACATGAGGCCAAGGGTCATTAAAGAGCTCCTCAGAGACATGAAGGCCTTGCTAAGAACACACCTGGAGTATCGCCCACAGCTTCAGTCTCCGTACCTTAAAGAGAATGTACTTGCCTGAAAAGGAGTGCAGTGGAGGTTCACTGTGCTGATACTGGGGATGTCTGGACTGTTCTATGAGGAGAAATTGGCTTAGACTGGATCTGTATTCACTAGAATTTAGCAATATAGAAACATCGGAACAGAAATAGCTGTCCACCGAGCCTGTTCTGTCATTTAACATGAACATGGCTGACTTATTGCCTAACTCCAAATACCTGCCTTTGGCCCATATTCCTTAATAACTTTAACAAAAGTTTTATCTCTCTCAGACTTAAAATTAACAACTGATCTACCATCCACTGCCATTTATGGAAGAGAGTTCCAAACATCTACCCACCATTTTTGTGTAGGAGTGCTTCCAAACATCCCACCTGAACAGTGTGGCCATAATTCTCAGACTACACCCCCGAGTTCTAGAGGATGACAAGGAATCTGATTGAAATGGGTAAATTCCATCCAATCTATTCCAACGTTCCTTCTCTAAAATCCTAGAATTGTGTCACAGCTGCATTCTTACCTTTCCCCCCACATTGTGGTTAAGATCCTCCAATCGAGTTTCTGTTCTGAAGTGAACATCCCTGCGAAGACGATCTTGGCTCACTGCTGAATTAATCAGTTGCCTCTATTTGAGCCCTCTTTCCCCACCTAACTGCTTGTCCATGCCTTATCACTTCAATGTTCACATTCTTTTGTGCTTTCCAAACCAGCCTCTACATTCCATAAATCACAACTTATTCAGAATGCCTGAATGCTTATTGTAACAAATCACTCTCCCTAATGTTGACATTACTGTTAATTATCTAGAAACATAACACTTGATGCCAGTATATTCTTTCTACTTTTGGATGTAAAAGGATTATATTCCTCGGTCCTAAAACCTACTTCTCTGTCTTAATGAATTGCCAGTTTGCTTCAAAAAACAATTATTATAACAACTGCCTATTGATGCAACACAGATGTTAGCCAAGGTAATTATAATGGATTCATTTGAAATGTTAGAAGACTTTTTTTGATGGAAAGGCAATAATAGCTGGAGTAGCTAAGCATATGCAATGGTTGTGATACCAGAGCTGATGGTGTAACAGCTGCAAGCAGGCGAAGTGGCCTGGATCACATCAAAGCTTCTGGGACTTCCTACATAGACAAAAGGGAATATTCACTTCACTGCAGACATATCTGATACTGCTCTTTCACATGAACAAAGACTGTAGATGTTAAATTAGAGACTTATGAACAGAAAAAAAATGCTTAAATAACGTATGCTCAAATCTTTATTTTTGGAATGCAGATGCATCTTTTGTCCAAGATGGGAATTTCATAAATGCGCGTAGCAAACTAAAGATATAAAGTTGCCATAGTCTCACCTCATTAGAGAGAGGCAACTGATGGTGTTTTGCCTCACCATGTCTCAGGCGAGGGGAGAGGCTGGGAAGGACAGTCCTGCATGGTAACCTCAGCTGGTGCAGGAATTGAACCCAAACTGTTGGTATCATTCTGCATCACAAACAGCTGTCAGGCTAACTGACCCCCAAATAGAGTTATAAGTCATAGACGAAAGAGCAAATGATTGAGATTAATGGGATGGTTCTACCAAAGGGCCAGAAAAAAACACTTAGGGCTAAATGGTCTTCTTCTATACCCTATTAGTTTATGTTTAATGGAAGGAACAACCTAAAGACGAAAAAAATATTTATGATGTATTTCTGGTACAATATTACCATCAATATTAGTCCCAATTTTGTCAGCAGTCCATAAAACGAATGAAATATAATTACCAAAATTCACCAAGGTTTCCAATAGACAATACAATTTTAGTCTAATAGCCCAGTGGTCATTGGTATGAGGAGGTCATACTCTGGATGGCAATGATCTTAATGAGTACTGTGTAGACAGAAGGAGTCCTCCTAGTTACTCTGGAACCACAGTAACATTTTAAATGTAATTTTTGTTGGAGATTGCATTGTCACTCAAGAAGGCTGAATAGCGTCACTTAATCTCTCACTTGTTCAGTATAGTGGTCCTGAAACGGGTTATCTTAGTTACATGGACAATGTTTTGAGGTGGTCACCATGGACAAGATACAGCGGTACCCTGAGCACTGTTTAGGTGTAGAGCACTTTTGTCTAAAAGTTGGCCTCCATGCACCGCTTGTCTTACTTCCAAATCCTAACTGTATCATAAAGTCCAAATGTTCCTGTCCCTAATATGTTCTATATGCTATCAGCCTGTACAGGCATCTATATGGAAGGCAAGCATGAGTTTTAGTTTTTGTAACAAATGAGCAGAACCTTCAGTTGTAGCATGACCTAGGGCATTCATAGTTACAGTACATTCTACATTTGGTTAAATAATCAGAAACTAGTGTCTCCCCTCACGGTCTAGTGTATCACAGTATTGGCCTGACAGAATACCTCTGAACTAATTCCCAGCCTGTATAGATTGAGTCATTATAATAGGGTGACCCTATTCCAGACTTGAAGCAATGAGCCTTACTGAAAGTGCATGGGTGAGGACATTTGATAAGGACAGATTAGACATGCCTGTATTTTACTGTATGGACAGGTGGCCTGTTGGCACACATTGGCAAGGCTCAAACACGGGTTCTGAGGAAGGGTCACCAGACCCGAAATGTTAACTCTGATTTCTTTCACAGATGCTGGCAGACCTGCTGAGCTTTTCCATCAATTTCTATCTTTGTTTCAAACACAGGGACCTTGAAGTACCTGCTCTAGAAGAGTCAGCCCCTCAGGGAAAGAGGGGAAAAGGAGAACATTATCCAAAAAGGAATTCAAGGAAAAATGTCCCAATGACAGAGTTAAATTTAGTACTCAGCTCTGGAGACAAGGAGTCTGCTAAAGTGAATGGCCAGCCCATTGTAGAAATGGAATGCACACCAGGAAGATTGTCCAAACATACAAATATATGCAATAAGCGCCGAAGTAAGAGGTTTGAGAAAGAAATTCTTAGATTTCTAGAGGCTAAAGGGGTCGGTACTAGAATATCCTTTCTAGAATATCCTTCACTGTCACATGTACTTCAGTACAGAAGTACAGGAGTGCAGTGAAAAGTTTTTACAGTGGCTGCCTCGAAGGTTATCATCTTAGGTACAAGTACCTAGGTACAAGTCTTGGATACAAAAATGGAATAAAAGGAAAAGTAGAAGCATTACTTAACCATGTCTAAAAGACAAGTTAGAAATAAGATAGCTGTAACATAGTTAAAGGATTGACATGACAGTCCAGTAAAGAATTTTGAATAGCAGCAGCTCAGCACGTGGTCTGACCGCCGACGCCAGGCCCCAGTCCAAAGATGGTCCCGCTTCGCTCCAAGCCTCCAGTCCAGTCCACTGCAGGCCGGTGCTCAGCTGCACCAAGGTAAGTTGTGCTGCTCTGGAACTCACTTCCCCCTCGTGCTGCACCAGGACTCACTTCCCCTCGTGCTGCAGCAGGGCTCACCTCCCCTCGTGCTGCTCCAGGACTCACTTCCCCTTGTGCTACACCAGGACTCACCTCCCCTCGTGCTGCCGCAGGATTCACTTCCCCTCGCTCTGCACCAGGACTCGCTTCCCCCTCGCGCTGCACCAGGACTCACTTCCCCTTGTGCTACACCAGGACTCACCTCCCCTCATGCTGCCGCAGGACTCACTTCCCCTCGCTCTGCACCAGGACTCAGTTCCCCTCGCTCT
>JAHRHZ010000054.1:20397118-20434884 GCA_024137785.1 Ginglymostoma cirratum
GACTCACTTCCCCTCGCTCTGCACCAGGACTCAGTTCCCCTCGCTCTGCACCAGGACTCACTTCCCCTCGTGCTGCACCAGGACTCACTTGCCCTCACTCTGCAGTGGGACTCGTTTGGAGAGACAATAGAATCAATGGGCCCGATGGCCTACTGCAACTCCTAATTCCCATTTGTATGCAAGTAGATGATTCAGCCCCTACAGCTTGCTCTGCCACTCAATACGATCGTGGATGATCTGTTTGTGTATTGAATTCTACATATCCATGTACGTCTGATATCCTTTGATTCCCCTCCCTGACAACTATCTACCTCTGTCTTTAAATATATTCAAGTGTTTCCACCACCACCTCCTGAGGCAGACAATTACAAAGTTTCACAACCCTACATGAAATACTTGCCGCAGTGGAAAGCGAACATTCATATTCTTAGATCTTCTTGAATTACTTTCATTGCTTAATTAAGAAAATTAATTTGCCACAACACAATTACATTCTGAACAGCACCCTTAAGGGCCCAGCAGCCCTGTGATTACTTTTAAAATTATGGTTTATCATTTTCCATGCACTTCTGTAGTCCTTGCAGAAACCGTCAAGAATATAGTTTCCCCTATGACAACAGTAACTACACTTTGAAACTACATCAGAAACTCTAAAGTGCTTTGAAATATTCTGATGATTGGCTTCCCTCCATTTGAATTTACTTTCTCATGCAAATCCTTTTCCATTGATTTATTGTCTCGGAGCACTGAAATCGTACACACTGGTGAAAAATCTACAAAAATACACATCCATAGTTATGATCCCATTAAGAAAGCACACATTCTTTTAAAATCAGTGATCAACTGATAATATTCTCCATGTACAAATTATTAACTCGACATGTCTTGTTTTAATTCTACTCACATATAAAATCTAAACAGCAGTTCTGTCAAAACTGACATCAGATCTATGTGAACTGCTTCAAACACAGAGACCACAATAACATTTTACTCTGCTGTTCAGATTATTTTCCAATCTAGTCTTTTTTTAGTTCTTAAAATAAGTCCGCTTCCCACTGACTAAAGCTGTCTTTTTTGGTTAAATTATGAGTTTTAAGATCACCTCTGTGATTGCTGACCTACAAATCTGCAACACACGATTTTAAAATTTTCACCCTTATTTTCAACACCTCCATGACCTTGTTGCTCCCTTTCTCCAGCTTTACAAGTTTCAGAGTTCACAAGACTCCTGCTACTTTGGCCTCTTCCACATCCTGAATCGCTATCATTTTATCTGGGGCTTCAGCCATAAGCTCTGGAATTCACTGTCTAAAATTATCCATATCTCTCTCGCCTTAATATCACTCCTTAAAATCTCTGTCTAATCATTTTGATATCCATCCCTTCTCATGCCTTAATGTGGACTTCTTCTTGATAACTGCTCCTGAAAAGTGGGCCCTAATATTTTTACGATAATAAAAGTTCAGTACACATGCAAAATGTTTTTGATTGACATTTAGAAACCAAAAAAAAAATGACATGTCGGGATAGAAGCTCTTCTCGGGTATGAAACAGAAAATCCTTGAAAGAAATCAGCTCATTGTGAAATTCATTGTGACTAACTCTACAGCCTGCAGAATCTGAGACTCCCTTTTGGAGAAAATGCCAACTAGCTGCCTGACTGTGGCCAATCCCCTGCACTGGTATGTCAGGCTGTCCTTACTGATTTACTGTGCCAGGATCCCATGATTGATGGAGCCTCCATTAACTTCAGTGAGATTGCTCCGCCTAGCCTTTGAGACATGGCTGCGAGCTTGATGCACATGCAGTGTGTTTGCCAGAAAAGCTGCTGGACCATTGTGTAGGTATGAGATTGACATAGCAATCTGCGACAGATTTACACCTCCTTGATTGAGTACTGCTGACTAACAAGGCAAATGATGCAGAAGTGCTAACTGGCACAGCATGGCAAGGCATGGACACTGTGAGCACATAGGTAGCTGCTCAGAAAGTGAGTAGCCCTGAGATGCAGCCCAGTCCATCTGTGAGCTGAGTGCCTGCCCCTGCTTACAAAGTATCCTTGAAACAGCTTTCAATGCTAGTTGCTAGTGAGCCCTACAATGTTTGTAGTTCCAGAGTGCCCTGAAAGTGTGTTGGAGAGATGCCATGATGGGGTTGGCAAATGGCAGATGCCAATTCTGGTAGACCAGGGTTTCATTAAGTTGCTGCCTGTGGATCATGCCCTGAGATATTGTTTGGTGCTTAGCAAGATTGAACAAGTAGTAAACTGAATATGCCAAGTACCCTAAATGATCTCAATGTCGTGGTTTTCCAATGTTTAGCTTGTTTGGCATCTTTGGTCTTTTCAAGATGATGAGAGTGCGATGAATGTCAATCTTTCGATGGATCTCCACAGACTGGCAAGTTGTTCTTGGAATGGTGTGTGATAAGATGGAGATAGAATTGGATGTGAAGGACACCATAGGCAGGTGGTAGGTAGTTAACGAGACAGGTTAGTAAGATATGGTTGAAACCCTCCTAGGCTTCATTGGGGGGGGGGTGGTGGGAATGCCTCCAGACAATCGCAATACAACTCACACTTACTCCAAAACTCAAAAGATTCAGTTTTCAGTGCAGAACAAATGTGGAAGGGAGGAGTGAAGGGTAGATGGAATAAGTGGAACAAGGGTTAGTGGGTTAACTTATTTGTTGAAAAGTCTTGCCATTAACAGGGGAAACAAAATGTTGCATGATGCAGGAAAAATCTGACAGATACATTTATTTGCTTTTAAATAATCAAAATACAAATTTAAATTGTTTTGGTCTTGACTGGAGTCTTCAAAGCATAGTTAAAAGTTGTGGAATGTTACATATTAAACCAAGCTGATATTTTGATGCACAGTAAGTTATAAGCTAAATTTTGAGAGTGTTTGTGGTGCAGTGGTAGTGGCCATACCTCTAAGCCAGGAGGTTTACGTTCAATTCCTACCTGCTCCAGAAGTGTATCATAATGTGTTGAAACAGGTTGATTAAAAATATCAATAAATTAAATATTTTCTTAACTGCAGATGCTTTGTCATGCCAGTGAAAATTCTTCATGTTTCCACAAGACATTTAATAAAGGAAGAAACAGATCTATTCAAGAAAGAGGAAAAAACACTATTTATGAGCAGGAAGGTTACCCTCACCCAAAGGCAAAAAGAAAATTTAATAGGAAATTAGAAATAAGGTGAATGTAACTTTAAGTGGAGGGAATGTAGAGGCCTCAAGTGAAGAATTGGAAACCTAAAACTAAAGGATAACAAATGCCTGATTAGAAAGTCTAGTTTTCATATTCATGTGGAAAGTGGGGAGATTCACATTGGGCTGCAGGATAGCAGCTCAAAGGGATAGCAGACGAAGAGAGCGGAGGTCAATTTTGGAAAGAAACACAGCACCACTGGGATAAACAATCACGGTATCTTTTGCAGTGTAATAGAATTAGTTCCAGCAGAAACGGCAGCAAACCAAGCAGGATGGTGATGGTTGTATCCAAATACTTAGACATCAGGTGTGAAAGTTTCTGCTCTGAGCCATATTTCTGAGACCAGATATGTTATATCCTTTTTCCTCTCCTGACTCAGCTCATTCGACTGAAGATATGGGGATAAAAGTTAGGTCCATTAGAGAGGTCGAAACTGTGCTATGTGTTATTATCCTGTACCAATTTGAGATGGAATAGCCAATGTAAAACTTGGTGCTTTCTGTTCATCTCAATGATGGTACCATGCAGTTTAGTTCTAAAAGGGCTGTTGGCTGCATGCTCAGCAGGGGACCTAGGTGAGTGTGTTCCCAGCATAAGTCACAACTATCCCGGGCTTCCTTAAGGCAAGTTCTACTTCTTAAAGAGTGGCAGCAGCCAGTGGAACTGCAAAAAGAATGTTTTAGGGAATAAATAAGACTGCAAGGGTGCTGAAGCTCAGAGGGAGGCATCCCATGTTTTTCTGCTATCACATGGAGAACCTTGGAAAGGAGGAGCAAAGTTATGTTTCCAATGGAACCCTCTAGGCATGCACAGTAAACAGAATGGGAACAGTTAGTTGTGGAGGTGAATTAAATGAATTTGGTCCAAGGATCTGGCTTCAGCGCTGTAAAACATTCAGTTACCCCACACTGGTTGTCAAGGCCGGTGAATACATAAATGCTCCAGCACTTCTCTATCTATTGCTGTAAACACATTGAGGTACCGTTATGGAGTATCATGGCGTCTGCATATGCGCTCTCCCTGAGACTACTTGCTTCTTTTCTCTAAATAAGGCTCTTCAGCTCCATAAGTACTGTAGAACTCCTTTCCTTACATCTGTACTTAGCAGGTTCTCCAATACACCCCTTTAGTGCACTGTCTAAGGCCTCTCTATTCACTTACTCCTTATGGAATATTGTTTCCCATCTCACTGAAGACAGTCATGTGATCAGTTACAACATCATGATTTGTACGAACCTCAAACTAGCACATTTGTCCCCTTCTGTCTAATTTGTCAACATTATTTAAGTTGTTTCTTTTTATTTATGTACCTAGCCTGAATAATACCAATCAGCATCGTTATTACCATTATTGTTATCACAATTATCACCATCTTGCCCCAACCCATTTGTGGCTGAATCTCACAGGTCGACATAATCTGCAACTCTTGCTGTACATTCCTATCAGGTTTGGCTGAGTTCAACGTTGAGATGATGGTATTGCGCTGTGCCTGGAATAGACCTACCACACTGCATGCTGTCAGATGCAGGTTAGGTATGGCTGTCCCTTATTCTACACACTTAATCTCTCTTCCTGGCTTGAGTAAGATCTGTGCCTTCCTGTTCCTCCTGAATGTCTCTTCAGGCATTCTGTCCAGACAAGAACTCTGTTGATCCTTTTGTCTGAAAAATGTGCTTCTGACTTCCTGTCCCTGAACCAGATGTCCTGACTTTAAGGTTGTCAGATGTTTTTGATCTGTATTTAAAGTTGCTGCTTTTTGCTATGAGTTTTTTCTAGAATTTTCAACTTCTCATGGTATTGAGAGGTTATGTTCGGCTTGTGATTGAGTTCTAAAATGTATGCATTCATTTTTAATCTCCTCCTCATTAACAATTCCAGCAGCAATTATCCAATATTCAATGGCTATTCTCTGTAACTGAGTTGAGTTATTTGCCATTCTGAATTCTTATGCATGAATGATTTTACAGTCTTGACTGCTCTTTCTGCCTCTCTGTTCAACTGAGGATGGAGCAGGGAACTTGTCACCTCCCTGACACCTGCCTCCAAAATAAACTTCCCGATATCTTTGTTTGCAAAGTGAGATCCGTTGTCCAATATTGTTTCCTCTGTGAAATGACATACTGTGTGGTGAAATGAAGTTTTGGCACTTGAACCTATCTTGAATAATAATCAATGAGGTATAGTCATATTTTCCTTTAAAATCAAGCAATCTATTGCAAGTCTTTCCCGTGGCATTTCCAGAAATGCTGGGAAGGGAGGGTTTGAAATATGAATACAGACTGGATAGGCTGTGACTCTTTTTCACTGGAGCATAGATAAAGTGAATGACAAGAGTCTTTTTCCTTAAGTAGGGGAGTTCAAAACTAGGGGGCATATTTTTAAGGTGAAAGTAGAAAGATTTAAAAAGGACATGAGGGACAACTTTTTTTACACGGAGAGCGGTTCATGTGTGGAATGAACTGCCAGAGAAAGTAATGGATGCAGGTACAGTTACAATGTTTGAAAGACACTTGGATAAGTTCATGAATGCAAAAGGTTTTGGAGGATATGGGCCAAACACAGGCAGGTGGGACTAGTTTAGTTCAGGAACATGGTTGGCATGGACTTGTTGGATTGAAGAGTCTGTTTCCATGCTGTATGACTCTATGACTCTATAAATCCTGATGAAATCATTGGTTCTGTAGGCAGTTGACTGTAAATGACATGTTTGACATGACAAAGTGTAATTCTGTATTCCCTTTCCAAATGACTTTTTAAAAATCCATTCATGGGGTGAAGGCATCACTGGATTGATCAGTATTTATTGTCCATGCCTAATTGCCCTAGAGAAAGTGGTGCTATGTGATTTTCTTGAAACACCATAGTCCTTGTTCTGTAGTGATGCCTATAGTGCTGCCAGGATTATGGCCCAACAACCAGATAGCAGATATGATAAAGTTCTAAGCCATTATTGTATGTAACTTGAAGGTACCCTGCAAGTGGTGGTGCACTCGCTGCCCTTGTCATTCAAGGTGGTAGAGATCATGGTGCTGCTGGAGGAGCCTCAGTGATTTGCAGCAGTGTGCCACGTAGATGATACACAGTGCTGTCATTGTGCATCAGGGGTGAAGAGAGTGAATGCGGAAGATGATGGATGGAGTGTCAATGATTCGGGCAGCTTTGTTGTCTTCCAGAACAAGGAGTGTTGACCAAGTGTTGCAGACTGGCACACTCCAAGCTCCAGGACTATGTGCTGATGGATGCACTAAAGCTTAGGACAGCTGCTGTCAAGGTGCAGTGGGAAAAGACCATCAGCTAAGGTCTTTCTGCCAAAGTATAATGAGGGTCTGTTCGGCCATCAGAGCCTCTTGTTGCCTCAAAGTCAAGGTAAATAGTGTCCTGCATAATGCCTTTGGACCTTCCAGCTGCAGGGAATGTCAGTTCCAAAGTTTCTTGATATGCAAAGTCTGCACAGAACCAAACTGCTCTAGTCACTGTATGTGTATAAAGATTTTTATATGAATTAAGTTTATTTTTGAAATTAAAAAATGAATTGGGCAGCTTTGCCCTCGATGTTGTAAAGCTTCTTGAGTGTTTCTGGAGTGCATTCATCCAGGCAACATCACAACACCTGACTTCAGCCTTGTAGATGATGGACATGCATTTGGGAGACAGGAGGTGAGTTACTCACTGCAGAAGTCCTAGTCTCTGACCTGCTCTTATAAGAACAGAGGAGCTTGGGAGTAGGCAATTCCATAAGACCCCAAGACATGGAAGGAATCTCTTTCAGATTCCTGGGGTGAAATCCATCCTGATGGGGTGATTTATCCACTTTCAGACCTTTCAGCTTCCCCAGCACCTTCTCCTTAGGTGGTCCTCAGGCCACTACACTCACCTCTATCTCCCGACTTCTTGAAGTTTTGGTATGCTACTGGTGTCTTCCACTATGAAGACTGGTGTAAAGTACCTGTTCAGTTCCTCTGCCATTTCCTTGTTCCCATCAATATTTATCCAGCCTCATTTTCCAGCAGCCCAATGTTCACTCTTGTCTCCCGCTTACCTTTTAGCTATCTAAAAAAAAATTTGTTCAATCTTATTTTATATTACTAGCTCAGCTTAGTCTCATATTTCATCCTCTCAGCCCTTTGTTGGTTTTCAAGTTATCCTCTGCTGGTTTTTAAAATCTTCCCAATTATCTGGCTTCACACTAATCTTAACTACATACTATGGTTTTTCTTTTGCTTTTATGCTATCCCTGATTTTTCATGTCAACCACAGTTGTTTTGCCCTCCCCTTAGTATGCTTCTACTTCCAGGAGATGAATTTCTGCCTAGCCTCCAGAATTATCCCCAGAAACTCATGCCATTGCTGCTCTAACATCTTCCCTGCCACGCTCCCATTTCAATAAACTCTGGCCAACTCCTCCCTCATATCTGTGTAGATACCTTTACTCAAATGAAGGACCTTTATTTCTGATTCCAGCTTCTCTCTCTCAATTCAGCCCCTTGAGTCTGCTCTGCCATTCAATACTATAATGGTTGACCTCATCCTGACCTCAACTCCACTTGCCTGCCCACTCCTCAAATGCTTCAACCCATTATCAATTAAAAATCTGTCTCCTTCCTCCGTAAACTTACTCAATGTCCTGGCATCCACCATAATCTGCGAGAAATAATTTATTGTCAGCTCCATTTTAAATCTGCATTCCCTTATCCTAAAAATATGATGTCTTATTCTAGATTGCTCAACATAAGGAAACATCCTCTCTATGCCTACTTTGTCAGTCTCCTTTAGCACCTCTTATGCCTCAATTAGATCTCTTCTCATTATTGTAAACTCTATCGAGTATGGGCCTAAATAGCACAATCTCCTCTTTCTGCTCTTGTAGCCAATGTACTTATACGGATAGTGCAGTTCAGTTTCTGGTTAATGGTAACACCCAGGATGTTGATGGTGGGGATTCAGTGATAGCATTGCTATTGAATGTCAAGGAGCGATGATTAGATTCTCTCTTGTTGGAGATGGTCATTGTCTGGCATTTGTGTGGCACCAACTTTACTTGCCACTTCAGCCCAGAGTTGGATATTGTCCAAGTCTTGTTGCACGTGGCTAGTACAGCTGATTGCTGTGTTCTTGCCATGTGCATCATGACACCTGGATGGAGTTTATCCCATGGAGTTTCTCTTCTCATGGATTCTGTTGTAGCGATTCTTCACACCAGTAAATCTTACCCTATTGTCAATCTTACCCTATTTCTGTTGTTTGTGTTAAATTTTCAGCACATCATCTGCTTCATTTTGACCATTCTTGCAGACAAACTTGTCTGCCTTATGCATTCCTTGACAGATTTTTGATCTGCGTCAATTTATCTGATTTTGCTCTCAGTTGCTGGTGAACCCTTAGTTTATAACAAAGAACAAGATTCCTTACACAAGAATAATATGTTCTTTTTCTACTCAGTCCATTGCTTCCCTCATGAATGTATCTGTCCTTACTTCCACCTTGCCTGGAATATGAACTATTCAATAATCAACCTACGAGATAGCGAGAACTGCAGGTGCTGGAGTCAGCTATAACACAGTATGGAGCTGGAGGAACACAGCAGACCAGGCAGCATCAGAGGAGCAGGAAAGTTGAAATTTTCTGAAGAAGGTCCAGACCCAACACGCCAGCTTTCCAGCTCCTCTGATGCTGCCTGGTCTGCTGTGTTCCTCCAGCTCCACACTGTGTTATTAATAATCAACGTAAGCCTGAATCTTTCTAGCAAAGAGGCATTTTTGAGATTTCACTCAATTCCAATACGTTATCAAATCTGTCCATCTTGACCTGGAAGTTCAGTCCTGTGAGGTAGTATGTGAACCTTTCACCTCCCTATGTAACTGCTAATGCTTCTTTCTCCATGATTGTGTGTCTCTGTTCAGATTCCATCAAAGCTTTCAAAGTAAAGTAGACCAGATTTCATGTTTCATCGATATTTGCACTTGAATAAGGACTGCTCCTATTCCTATGGCTGATGTATTTGCTGCTAATACTAACCTATGTTTGGATCTCAATGATTCAAAACATCAGCAGAAAGGTAGATTTTCTTAAATCATTCCAAAAGCTTTGGTCTGTTCCTGACTCCAATCCATTTCTGGCCTTTCTTCAAATGCTCCCTTATGGCTTGAGCAGTGTGGTGGCTCAGTGGTTAACACTGCTGCCTCACAGTGCTAGGGATCCAGGTTCAATTCCACCCTCAGGTGACTGTGTGGAGTTTGTGTATTTTCCCTGTGTCCGTGTAGATTTCCTCCCACAGTCCAAAGATGTGCAGTTTAGGTGGATTGGCCATGCTAAATTGCCCATAGTGTCCAGGGATGTTTAGGTCAGGTGGGTTAGACAAAGGGAAATGCAGGGGTAGGGGAATGAGTCAGGGTGGGATGCTCTTCAGAGGAGAGGTGAGGACTTGTTGGGATGAATGGCCTGTTTCCACACTGTAGGGATTCTATGAGTTGGGATAAGTCTTCCCACTTGATCTACCCTGCCAGAAAAGTGCTTTTTAATGTACTTCAGTGTCAAAAACTCACTGATTGCTCTTGTCTTCCTTGAATCCACGTTGTTGCCTTGGTTTTGAATAATGTGTCCTAGAAAAGTAACTCATTCTGGAGAATTGACATTTCTCAGTTAATGTTTTGTAGTGTCTTTAACAAGTCCTTGACATGCCGGTCATGTCCCTTCTATATTTTATCATACACAAAGATGTTATCTGTGTGGCAAATACCTTGGACTTCTATTAGACTGTTGGAGGAAACCCACACAGTCACCCAATGGTGGAATTGAACCTGGGTCCCTGACACTGTGAGGCAGCAGTGCTAACCTCTTGAGCCACCATGCCTACCAGTATGAGTGCAAATGAACAGGCAACAAATGCATCCTGTTCCATTCCTTGCATTGGGTGCCTGTCCTGACCGCAGTGTCATTGCTACAGCATTACAATCGCCCAGTCAGTGGGGCAGCAATGAATTACAGAAGCATTCTGTAAGTTGATTGGACGGCTATTAGAGGCTGGCACATAATGGATGCCAGTGTCTATGGACATGGGGTGTTTGTGACTGGTTTCCGTAGAACATATCCAGTGTCCATACAGTGTGGAAGCAGGCCATTCAGCCCATTGAGTCCACACCAACCTTCTGAAGAGCATCCCACCCAGACCCACATCCCACCTTATCTCTACAACCCTGCACTTCCCATGGCCATTCCATCTAATCTGCACATCTTTGGACTGTGGGAGGAAACAGGAGCACCTGGAGGAAACCCACACATATTCTGAGAATATGCAAACTCCATACACAGTTGCCCAAGGTCCCCAGTGCTGTGAAGCAGCAGTGTTAAATATTGAGCTACTGTACCACCCCTGAGATATCAGTGCCTGGTGTCCAACATGAACGTCCTTCACATGGGAAGCAGTGAGTTGATGTCGCCAGCTGCCAGTACCGATTTCACACTGGGATGTTTTGATGACGATCTAATTTGTCATGTTTGGCAAGATAGTAAGCTGTCTATTAATGAGGCAGGTTGGGCTTTTAACAAGGTGCTTAATAAATAATAATTTCCTTGATGATGCTGCTGCCTAATGAGAAACTCACCACACCGCTTGTTAAAAGCATAAAGGGTGGAGTAAGATGCTCCCAACTTCAAGATAGATGTCATTGTTTTCTCAAGCAATTCAAACTCAAATTTGCCATACTTCATATCTTTCAGGTCCATTCTGCCCGATAGAAATCAGGAATAACTCCATTGTCAACATGAGTTGTCTGGTGCAAAGGAAGATGGTTGTGGTTGTTGTAGGTCAGTCATCTCATCTCCTGGACATCACTGCAGGAGTGTCTCAGGGTAGCATCCTAGGCTCAACCACCATCAGCTGCTTCATTTATGACCTTCTCTCCAACATAAATAAGGATGTTTGTTGGTAATCACAAAATGTTTAGCACCATTCGTGACTCCTCAGATACTGAAACATGTTCAAATGCAGCAAGACCTGGGTAATATCCAGTCTCAAGCTGACAAATGGCAAGTAACATTCACGCTACAAAGTAGCATGAAATGACCATATCCAACAACAGACAATATAATGATCACTGCTTGATATTCAATGGTATTGCAATCATTGAATCCCCCACTTTCAACATGTTAGAAGTTACAGTTGGTTCACCAATTATTCTACAATATCATCTTCCAAACCTGCAATATCTAGCACCTAGAAGGACAAGGGCAGCAGACACATGGGAACATCATCACTTGCAGGTTTCTCTTCAAATCACTCAGCATTCTGACTTGGAAATATATCTGTTTGTCACTATATGAAAAACTAAAAGAATTGCAAATGCTAGAAATCACAAACAAACACATAAATTGCTTGAAGGTTTTGAAGAAGGGTCACCAGACCCAAAAAAGCTAACTCTGCTTTCTCTCCACAGAAGCTGCCAGACCTGATGAGTTTCTCCAGCAATTTCTGTTTTTGTTCTGTTTGTCACTGTCTCTGGTTAAAATTCTGGAACTTCCTTTCTAACACCGCTATGGTGTTCCCTAAGCCCCAAGGACAGCAACAATTCAAGAATGGTGTTCAGCAACATCTTCTCAAGTGTAATTCGGGATGGACAATAAATGCTGTTGGAAAATACCAATATACCATGAATGAAAGACATTGTCCTATGGTCATATATTCATAAATCATAATATCTTTCCATTCCCTACACCACATAAACTGTAACTGGAATGTCTTATCAGAAAATCTGTGTCTTCTTAGTTGCCAAACTTTTTAAAGCCTCATTGTAGAATATTTTTAACAGAGGTCAAAACAGATGGAATCCATTTACCATCATATTTGCATCTTCAAAACAATTTGCTGCTGAAAATTGCACATGGAAGGAGATATTTAGAAAGGAACAGTTTATCCTCATGAAAACACATGGTAACTTCTTTCTATAAATCCCTTGACTGAAAATCGGAGGCAGATGAGAAAGCTGCAGACAACATTCTGAAGAATAGCAAACATTTTCTTTACAAAGAGACATTAGCCTTGATGTCTATCATTGAACTTTATTCTCTCCAATTACTCACGCAATAGGTAACTTCAATTTGATTTGTGCATATCTTAGTAAATAAATATTTGAAAATGTTAGAGAGCAACAAATATTAAGCTACCCAAACTTGGCAAGATTAAATGGTCATGGTAAGCCAACAATAATAAACTGGGATTTGATAAATTAAACCTCTGCCTTATATTAAAGAAGGAGTCAGTGCACATCTTATTGTTCACAACCAGTCAGCACAAAAAATAAACTATAAACCGATGGGAATAGCCACTAGTAGTCACGATCATTTAGTCAAAGGGTTCCAACATATTAACGTGCCAAGCAGACGGACTTGAAATGACCCCTGTAATTCATTGGATAATAGGTTTCAGCTATTCTGGTGGCTAAGAGTTGCCAGATCTGCATACAAATAGTATACAAACAGCTTGTCAAAGTAGTTCCACATTTTTATGTTTTATATTGTGAGTAATCCTAGTAATGTTCAAAGGGCTGTTACGTGGATAATTATACCCCTTTTATTCTTGCAACTTTACACTGGTATAAAAGCTGCATTGAACCCATGCCTATGTCAAGCTGCCAACACAGACCACCCATATTATACAAATCAGCACAATCATAGTATGAAATGAAACGTTGGCAAACTTCACCATGAAGCATCTTCCCCAGGTTCTGCATGAGTGTGCAGTGGCATTCCAGAGACTGTTAACAGTGCTCGTTCTCTTTACTCTGCACAGTAATTGTCTGTTTAATTCCAGGCAAATGAACTGGGGGCAAAGTAACTTCAAAACATGTGGAACACTAAATTCAACTTGCAAAAATGTGGCTGCCAATACACGACTGCAGTACAAATTCATGGAATTTCAGACTTTAAACAGATAAGAGGAGAGTGCAGATTGAATAGTTGTGTTCACACTGTATCTGGCTTGACCACACCTTGAGTATCAAACCCTGATCCATCTGTTCTCCTGAAAAAAACTCTGAAATCTCAACAGTTTCTAATCAAACTACAGTTGAAGATCCCAGGTGGAGGGGTGGGATGAGTGAGAGAGAGATAGAGAGAGACAGTGCGCTCCTCCAGCCTTGGATCCGTCTCTGCTAAAAGTTGGCATATATCACATGTACTACCAAGATTGGTAAAATATAAAAGGAAATTTATCCAGCACTACTGCCTCGAAGAGCCAGGGACCTGAGTTTTATTCTAGCCTCGGGTGAATGTCTATTTGGAGTTTGCATGGGTTTCTGTTGAGTGCTCCAGTTTCCTGCCCGTTCAATGATGTGCAGGTTAGGTAGTTTGGCCATGCTAAATTGCCCATAATGTCCAAAGATGACTAGTCATGGTAAATGTTGGATTAGGATGATAGGGTCGGGTAGTGGGTCTGGTTGGGATGCTTTTTGGAGGTCAGTGAAGACTCAATGGGACAAATGGCCTCCATCTGCACTATGAGGATCCTATGATTCTACGAACTTCAGGAGCCATAGCATCCACTCTGGAAAAGGTTTAGAAATGACTTTCTCAAAAGAACACCCAGTTTACAATTACTGCAAGCCTCATAGGATGAGGGCATCACTGACCAGGCAGCATTTATTGCCCACAGGGCAGTTCAGAGTCCATGCCTGTGGGTCTTAAGTCACATGCAGGCCAGGCCAGGTAAAGATGGCAGATTTCCTTCCCTAAAGGACATTAGTGAACCAGCTGGGTCTTTTACCCTGACAATCAGTTCACAGTCATCATTTTATTCTTAATTCCCGACACTTCAAATTCAAATTCATATTCATATTCCATCATCTACTGTGACCAGGATTCGAGCACAAGTCCCTGGATAGTTATCAGGGTCTAGTAGATTAACAGTCCAGCAATAATACCATTAGGCCATTGCCTCCCCCAGGGCATTGACTCCTCAGAACAATGAGATCATCATAAGAAATCTTGGAACATATCGTTCTTACCTCTCATGGACTTCAGATGTTTAAAAAAAATCTACCTCCTGTGCCTTCTAACCTGCCTGTGCTGCATGCAAGTCTGCATTTGTTGCATGGTTTGGGACAAATTTTACCTTTTTTTATTATTGTTTATATTTTTATCTGAGTGAGTTTTTTTTAATATAACACTCTTCAGTTGCTAACACGAGAGATATGGGTGGTTTGTTTCTTCTTAGCAAATAAAGTACATACTGAATAGGATAAAGTACCACTTTTAAAACAATCCAAACTCTGTTATATCAATCCCAGGAAAGAGAAAGGAGGAACTTGGTCAATCCCTCCAGACTTAGTTGAAACACCACCTTGGAACTGTATCAATTTTTGGATTATGAGAACTGGAAACTGGACATGTTTGGACACTAAAATGAAACAAAGAACTGCAGATGCAATAACAAAAATTTCTGGAGAAATTTGTCAGGTCTGGGAAGAGAAACAGAGTTAACATTTTGAATCCAGTGACCCTTCTTCAGAAACTATCTCTCTTTGAGTGAAGTAATTTGAAAAGTTTCAAATATCAGCACATCTGACTTTCTCATCTCAATCTGAAATCTGGTTGGAAGATTTCTCATCATCTGTTATCAACAGTAATGTAAGCTCATTGACAAGAAACTGAAGGAACTGTGGGAAATTTTACCCTTATAGTTGGGACTCTTGATCAACACAGTTTCCCCTATTTTTCCACTTATAATTATTCTACAAATCTATGTGTGTGTCTTGTTTGCCTGTGTGTGAATGCATTTGTGCAAGTGCCTGTGTGTTTGACATTAAGGAGGATATAATTTAATTCTAATAGTAACTTAGTTGATAATCAGTTTACCACTTATTTGAAGAATAGGTTTGCCTGCAGTAAATGCATTTTTGAGCTGATTGAAAAGGTCATCTTCCGTTCTAGTTAATAGTAATAAGGTGAAATATATTGACAATTTTTGTGATTGAAAGAGAAGTTTACACTTTGGTGTGGCTTTGTAGTAGTGGGTCTTAACTTGAAGCACATCCCTATTACCAATCATAGCACAACCGAGATCTAGTGTAGTCCCACTGCTTTTCATAGCTATCTCAAATACACTTCCTTTCACCTGACCTCCTGTAAAGTATTTCAATCTCCCAGCTTTTCTGCTTCTGTTGCATCTTTTCTGACTGTGCCACCTTCTACAGAAACTTTTCTGTTTCAGCTTTCCCTTTTCTTCCATCAAGGATTCCCCCTTCACCACAATTGAGCGGGCCTTTAGCCATATCCATCCCAATTTCCATATTTCTATTCTCACCCTTTCCCACTCCCACCCAGAACCACAATAGGGCCCTTCAGTCACCATATTCCTATCCAGCGGCCTCCATATTCAATGGACCATCATCTGCCATTTCCAGCACCTTCTGCGCAATGCCACCAACAAACACACCTTCTCCTCTTGATTCAACATTCCAAAGGGACCGTTTTATCTGTAACTAATGGTTGTGGCTCAATTGATGGTATTCTCGGGTCTAGGTTATTGGTTTGTTACTATTCCAGTGACTTCAGCATGAAATCTTAGAGTGACATTGTGTTGTGTTAAGGATCAAGTGCCAGAATCATGGAATTTTCATATTGTGGATGAAGGCCATTCAGCTCATCATGTATGTCCCAGATCTCCAAAAGAGCAGCTCATTTACTGTTATTCTACAGCTTACTCCTTATAATTGTATTCGTTTTCCCTTTACAAGTAACCATCTGATTCCATTTGCAATGCTGTGGTTACATCTGCTTCCACCATACCTTCTGGCAGTGCTTTCCAGGCCCTAACCACTCGCTGTGTGAAAAAGACTTTCCTCATATCAAATTGGCTTGTTAACTAATTACTTTAAATTTGTGGCCTCTCATTTTTGGTTCTTCCACCTGGAACCCAAACATATGAAATGATCCTGTGAGGTCACTCGTATTGGCATTAGAGAGGAGCTGTTTAACATTGTCAATGCAAATGAAGTCATGGATCTTACAGCACTAGTGGAGATGTCTAACTCTCTGACTTCTAAAACAATTCAGTCAATGTTCGTGGCAAAATAATGCTGAGTGAGCTATACTCTTTCACTAACATGTTTGATTTTGAAAACATCGTAGTGTGACTGAAAATGCCCAGCCTGATTTAAAAACTCAAGTTAGATAAGCTGCGTATGACATCATGAGAGCCAGACCAGTGTCGATAGATTCAGTACATGGTCATGAAGAAAATATCGCATGGTCTAAACATCCAGGATCCAGTGAAAAAGAGACGACCTGTTCCCGGGAAAAAAAGGATGGAGTTACTTATCATAGAATTCTTAGTCTCTGCATTTGTAGCCATATTAATTATATGGCTGGTCCAGTATAGTTTCTGATAAATGGTAACTCCTAGGATGAAGGATTCATTGGTGGCAATGCTATTGAATGTCAAGGGCTGGTCAGTAATGCTTCTGAGAGTCCTGGTAGTTATGTCTGACCAGTAAAGTATGTCGTCATGCAATAAACCAATGTGTCAACTGCAGAATCTCTTTGTAAAGACTTCACACTAGTATATCCTTTACCACTAACCAATAAACAGAACACAATCACAATATAGACAAAGGAGACTTGGTGGCAGCAAACTACCTCAAACAACCTTACCCTGTGTTCATAGACCTACAGAGATGACTAAAACCATGAGGTGCAAGCAATGGCACATTAACAGCAAAACCTACCTGCTCCTCTGATGCTGCTTGGCCTGCTGTGTTCATCCAGCTCTACACCTTGTTATCTCTGGTACAAACTGCCAGGATTCCTTGACCTTAGCATCAATACTGTGTCTTTCTTTAACGTACAACTTGACTACAAAGACAAGCTCCCAATAAAGTTGACTCTCTGTTTTCTGATTATAGTTAAATTTTAACATTCAGCATTATGTTTAGTAACCTCATAATTTTACACCAAGATTTTGGTTGTTTATCATTTTAATTCTGTATCCCACTTCAACTCTGATCTGTCTAATACAGTCTCTTAGATTTTCCGAGTGCAACTCAGTGGAAGGTGAAGGAACAAGATCTCATCTTTTGATTAAACATTTTACAACCATCCTGATACTGTATTGAACAATTTCAGATCATAAATACTATTTGTACTTTAGCTGACTGCAGCTGGTGCTAAATCTTCTGCTGTTATCATTTACTGCTTTTCTATTGCTGCTTCCCATTACCACCCAATTGTGTTTTATAGCATCGCCCATTCTGTCACTTAAACATTCTTACGGTTTGTCCTATCATGTGTTCTTTCCTCCCCCATACTCTCTGGACGCAGTAACATCCATTCTCCAGTATAATAGAGTCATTGACCTGCAACATTAACTGTGTTTTGCTCTCCACAGATGGTGCCAGGCCTGCTAAATAATTCAAGTATTTTAATTCCGCTTATGATTCAGTTCATGAACTTTCACAGCATTTTGCCTTTTCTTTGTGTGACGTGGCCAGTTCTGCTCATTGTCTGTTAGGCATTTTGTAATATTCTATGGTTGTGAAAGTTACTGTATGAAGGTAATTCTATATACATGTTACCACTGACATCACCTCAAAATTAGATTATTAAATAATTAGTTGTGAAATATATTGGAATGCATTGAGGAAATGAGGAAGCATTCTAGAAATATGTGTGAGAAATTGCCTTCTTCTTGCTTCCTTCTCAAACTTTCACAGAGTTAACTGGCAAGCAAGCTTATAGAGAATTATAAATTAATGAACAATATGGAAAGAGCAGATCTTGAAAATCACCCTAAACTGAACAAAGAGATAACAAAAACTGCAAACACTGGAGTCAGAAACAATATAGTGTGCAGCTGGAGGAACACAGCAGACCAGGCAGCATCAGAGGAGCAAGAAAATTGACATTTCAGGTCGGGACCTTTTTCTGAAGACTTTTCTGAAGAACAGTCCTGACCCAAAACTTCAACTTTCCTGCTCCTCTGATGCTGCCTTCTCTGCTGTGTTCCTCCAGCTGCACACTGTGTTGTCGCTAAACTGAACAAAGTTGGCCAGGAGGAAATAGGGCATTTCAATTAATGAAATGCAATTTAAAAGAAAAAAATACACATTTATGATTCCTTTGACATTGTTAGGATGTCCTCTAGTATTTCATATCTAATGAATTATTTTCACAATATTGTTACTTTACCTTTCAGTGTTCAGATCAATGAAGAGCTAACAGTAATGGTGAAATAACCATGAGCATGAATGGAGACCTAGGGCAATAAAACAATGCAGGCAACCAGACAATGATTGATCAATTTTAGCTTATCAATAAATCACCTGTTTCTAAAGTTAATCATAAATAAATACAGTTAATAATGTGGAGAAGGTTAATCTGAGCAATGGCGTTGATACGTAACTTTTCCTACTGATAAACTACAGGCAGAAATAAAGTTCATTGGAGATTGGTGAAAATAAAATTTTTTCATATAATAAAACTTGTTCTCTTGTACACAATAACTGATAATCAGACAAACTGATGGACTTTTCTGTATAAAGAGGAATGTGAGGAATGATCTGCACATAATCTTTAAAATGATGAAGTTTCAAGATAGAGATGGTGCTTACATGTGTGAAAAAGGACAACCCAAAGAAATAAGGTGGTGACTGGTAAATCTGGTAGAGAATTTAAAAAATTTCTTCACAACAGCAACTGATTGCCTTTAATGCATAAACTTGCCAAGGCACTTCGATTTCAATGGAAGCTATTATATGAGATAATGGTTCTAAATGGCTTCTGAGCTGACCAGGTAGAACACAGGATCAGACATCTTGTAAAATCAGTTCTTCAGCTACAGATCGCTTCCAAGCTAAACTCTAAATCACGAACTTAATAAGTAAATATACCATTATCTTCAATAGGATCTGCTGATTACTGATAGCTGATTACATTATATCTCATCAAAATATAAAAGAAGGCACAATTACTTTGATGTTTTGCAAACTTTTCACAATTACTATAATCTGAGAACAAATAAAATTCTTGAAAGATCAAATTTTAAAAGAAGAATTCTGTATCCAGGTGAATTCATAAATAAAAACCGAAAGAATTGCGGATGCTGTAAATCAGGAACAAAAACAGAAGTTGCTGGAAAAGCTCAGCAGGTCTGAAATCTGTGAAGAAAAAAATCAAAGTTAATGTTTCGAGTCCAGTGATCCTTCCTCAGAGTCCTGAGGAAGGATCACCGGATCTGAAACGATAACTCTGACTTTTTCTTCACAGATGCTGCCAGACCTGCTGAACTTTTCCAGCAACTTTTGTTTTTGTTCCTGGTTTCATAAATAAGTTAGTTAAACATTTTTACAGAGTAGCTCAACGCTGTGGCTATGGAGCTTTGAAATCAGAACTTAGAAGAGACGGAATTGTTGCGAGAATTACTGATGCACCTTTTTCAGGTTAATTGCAATCAAATAAGACAGTTGTTGGGAGACAGCTATTCAGATTATGCTGGAAGCAGAAGTAGGAAGAATCATAAAGAAAGCCTGAGAGGAGGACAACATTATCACAGGATAACAGAAGGGTACATTTGGTTCATAAGGTATAAAAACTCTGAAGACACATAAAAAGCCAACACAATGTCTAGGCCAGACACTAAGAGTCAATGTCAATACTGTGAAAACAAAGGACCCTCACAGGATTTAGCAGTACTCAGTTAATTTAAAAGAATGCTTTATATATCTCTGGAAGATGTATTGAAGTAACAGAATAGTAGGAAGTCACAGGACTACACATATAATGATTCTAATGCAGTATAGCCATCAGCAGTAGGAAAGATACACAATATATTTCGAGGGGAAATTAATGATCCACCCAACTGAAATTTGAGGGACCCTATTTATGTCAATGGATATCTCATTCATTTTAAACGTGATTTAGGGGCGAGTGTCACTGTTTTATCAGATTGTCTACCATGATGTAGAATCAGATGTTACAGCAGTCGGAGGTGAAACAGCACAGTCCAGGTCACCATTTTGAACCATTTAACAACGAGATTTTTCTGATCATTAACACCAATATTACCCTTCTTTAAAGAGGGCTGCAGAGTGTCTTTAATGCATTTTCTTTTTCCTCTCTGAGATATTAGCTATTTGAGAATTGAGGAAACAAAACCTAATGGGTGGTATTTTTCCACTAACTGGAGTGAGTCACCAAGCTATTGAAATGGGTTTGCAAAAGAATATTAATATTTGTTGACAGTCCTCCTATTGAATCCATAGAATGCTGATAGAATTTCTCTAGCATTTTCATGTACCTCTAATTCGTGTTCCAAATGTCCCTGCAGTACAGGAATGTGGTGTCAGCACCTGGTCTGAACATCAGGATTTTTGTTGAATTTTGCCGGCATTTGTTCACAAACATTCACTGTCGTAGTTTGTAAAAGGCTAAGCTGGTCCAGAGTTGGAGCTCATTATCATTGGTGGACTGTTCAGAGAAATGGCTGGCAAAGTAGGAAAGACATGAGCTATATGAGCAGAATTAGGCCATTTGGCTCCATTGAGACTGTTCCACTATTTGATCATGGTTGAAATGTTTCTCAACCCCATTCCCCTGCTGTCTCTCCGTGACTTTTGATCCCCTTACTAATCAAAAACCTAAATAGCTCTGTTTTAAACACATTCAATGCCTTGATGTCCACAGTCCTCTGCAGGAATGAGTTCCATAGATTAACAACCTTCTGGCTGAACAAATTCCACCTCATCTCAGTTCTAAGCGGTCATCCCTTCATTATGAAGCTGTGCCCTCAGGTCGTAATCTCTCATACTAATGGAGACATCTTTTCCACATCTACTGTATCCATTCCTTTCAGTATTTTGTAAGTTTCAATCGGATTCCACCCCCACCATTCTAAACTCCATCAAGTACAGACAAAGAGTTCTCAACCTTCCAAGACAGGCCCTTAATCCCTGGGATCATTCTTGTAATTTCCTGCTGGACACCCTCCAAAGGCAGCTAATCCTTCTTTAGATATAGGGTCCAAAACTGTCATAAAATTGCGGATGCGGTCCGAAAAGAGCTTTATACAGGCTCAGCTGTACCTCTCTGCTCCTGCATTGTAGCCCTTTTGAAAAGAATGCTAACATTATATTTGCTTTCCTAACCGCCAATTGAACCTGCATGTTTACCTTCACAGAATCTTGAATAGGACTCCGAAGTCCCTTTGTCCTTCAGATTTCTGAAGCCTTTCCCAGTTTAGACAATAAGGTGCTCAATATATTCCTGAATCTCGTTACAACATACAAGAGGGGTACAATGTTCAACTGACCAGGTATGGGTTGATGTATGAGTTATGTTTGGCAGCATTCATGTACAGGCCAACTTCCTCTTTTGCAGAATTGAAAAGATTGAGAGTGCCTTTAAACCTGTTGCAGAGAGGGCAATGGCATTGCAGTAATCTGCAAACTATAGGTCGTAGATGTCTTCAGTGATCAGTTCGGTTTTAGCATTAAAGCTACTGAAGGTGAGGGATTTTCCACCTAGATTGTAACTAATACTGAAATTTGTTGATCTGTAGCGATTGTGAACAATGTGGGGCCATCTCATAAATTTGCTTGATTTTACACACATGCATTGATTTTAGTCTGGATTCTGAAAGCATTTGTTTCAGTTTGCCCTTTTAAGACAATTACAGTGGACAGAGTAGGATTGACTAATCTTCTAATTCAACTCTAATTGCCATAATATCCCTTAAATCCTCTCAGCAGCAAATAATTGATCAACCTGTGTTTTGAACATGCACAATGCCTGAACATCCACAGGTCTCTGCAGTAGAGAACTCTGAAGATTTACAATACTTTAAATGAGGAAATTTCTCCTCATCTCAGTCCTAAATTTCTAAACTCTTTAACTGGAATTGACTTGTGTTCTAAAATCCCCATTTGGGGAAATAATTTACAGTATCCACTGAGTTAAGCTTCTTCAGAATTTTATATGCTTCAAATAGATCACCTCTTTTGACACTATAGGAAACATAGACCTAACTTACTCAATCTTTCTTCAACGGATGATTCCCTAATCCCAGAAAACCAGTTTATCCGAGCCCTCATTGTGTTACTATTAGACCAGGTACATCCTTCGTAGGTATAGAGACAAAATTACATGCAAAATTTCAGGTGTGACCTTATCAATGAGCCTGGAATCCTGTACATCATGTTCCATTCAATTAAACAGATATTCTTGTTATCATTATCTTCTTTGTATCAAATATTCTGGCACCCCAACAATATCCAATCATTTCAATGCAGTACATTCTTATTTGCATTATACAAAGACAAGTGAATTTTCATGGTCCAACTGGATGTAACCTGATTTACGCATACTAAGTAAATCTGTAAGGTATCTATATAGGCAGAACATCAGCATGGTCATAATCTGACCTATATCCATTCTTTTATCTACCCACTACATGACTTTTTTTTATTCATTCAGGGAATTGGGCACTGCTGCTTAGACAGCATTTAATGTCTCTACCTAATGGACCTCGAAAGGGTGGTGGTGAGCTGTCTTCTTGAACTGCTGCAGCCCATTTGATTGCACCATAAAGGAGGGAGATTCAGGTATGTGACCCAGTGACAGCGAAGGAACGGTGATATATTTGCAAGTCAGATTGGTGAGTGGCTTGGAGGAAATGTCCTCCTGCTGTGCTCCAGTTAACGTATAGAATACAAGAGCAATTAAAAATTATGCTCGAACTGTGTAAAATGTAGGTTACACCACAACTGAGGTACTGCACGCAGTTCCGGTCACCACATTGTAAGAAGAATGTAATTGCACTAGAGAAGGTGAAAAGGAGATTTTACAGCAGCTGTGAGGAAAGATTGGATAGTCTGGAATTGTTTTCCTTGGAGCAATGGATGTTGAGAACGGATCTATTAGAGGTGTTTGTGATTATGAGCGGCATAGGGAGGCATTTTTCTTGATGAATGGGGGGTCAATAATCAGAAGTGATGGATTTTAGAACATAGAACACAGAACAGTACAGGCTCTTCGACCTACAGTGTTGTGCCGACCTATTAACCTCCTCTGAAATCAAACAAACCTGCATACCCTACATTTTACTATCGTCCATGTGCCTATCCAAGAGTTGCCTAAATGTCCCTATTGTGTCTGACTCTACTACCACCACTGGCAGTGCATTCCATGCACCCACCACTCTCTGTGTAAAGAACCTACCCCTGAAACCTCCCTTATGCCTTCCTCCAATCACCTTAAAATTATGCCCCCCCATGATAGTCATTTCTGCCCTGGGAAAAAGTATCTAGATATCCACACTATCTATGCCTCTTATCATCTTGTACACCTCTATCAAGTCACCTCTCATCCTTCTTCGCTCCAATGAGAAAAAGCCTAGTTCCCTCAACCTTTCCTCATAAGACCTGCCCTCCATTCCAGACAGCATCCTGGTAATCTCGTATGCACCCTCTCTAAAGCTTCCACATCCTTCCTATAAAGAGATGATCAGAACGGAATACAATATTCCAAGTGTGGTCTAACCAGAGTTTTATACAACTGCAGCATAACCTCGCGACTCTTAAACTCAATTCCCCTGCCAATGAAAGCCAACACACCATATGCTTTCTTTATAACCCTACCAACTTGGGTGACAACTTTGAGGGATCTATGGACATGGACCCCAAGATCCCTCTGTTCCTCCACACCGCCAAGAATCCTGCCATTAACCCTGTATTCTGCATTCAAATTCGACCTTCCAAAATGAATCACTTCACACTTTTCTGGGTTGAATTCCATCTGCCACTTCTTTCCCCAGCTCTGCATCCTGTCAATGTCCCATTGCAAACTACAACAGCCCTCCACGCTATCCACAACTCCACCAACCTTCAGGTTATCGGAAAACTTACTAACTCACCCTTCCACTTCCTCATCCAAGCCATTTATAAAGATCACAAAGAGCAGAGGTCCCAGAACAGATCCCTGTGGAACACCACTGGTCACCGAGCTCCAGGCTGAATGCTATCCATCTACTACCACCCTCTGTCTTCTATTGGACAGCTAATTCTGTATCCAGACAGCCAACTTTCCCTGAATCCCCTGCCTCCTTACTTTCTGAATCAGCCTACCATGGGGAACCTTGTCAAATGCCTTGCTAAAATCCATATATACCACATCCACTGCTATACATTCAACAATGTATTTTGTCACATCCTCAAAGAATTCAATAAGGCTTGTGAGGCATGACCTGCCCCTCTCAAAGCCATGCTGACTATTTCTAATCAAACTGTGCTTTTCCAAATAGTCATAAATACTTTCTCTCAGAATCCTCTCCAATAACTTGCCCACCACAGAAGTAAGACTGACCGGTCTGCAATTCCCAGGATTGTCCCTATTCACTTTCTTGAACAAGGGAATAACATTTGCCACCCTCCAGTCATCTGGTACTACTCCAGTGGACAGTGAGGACGCAAAGATCATTGCCAAAGGGGCAGCAATCTGTTCCCTCATTTCCTGTAGCAACCTTGGATACATCACATCTGGCCCAGAGGACTTATGTATCCTCACGTTTTTCAAAATTTCTAGCACATCCTCCTTCCTAACATCAACCTGTTTGAGCATATCAACCTGTTTCACACTGTCCTCATGAATGTCAAGGTCCCTTTTACTGGTGAATACTGAAGCAAGGTATTCATTGAGGACCTCCTCCAACTCCAGGCACAAGTTCCCTTCACTATCCCTGATCAGCCCTACCCTCACTCTGGCCATCATCTTGTTCCTCACGTAAGTATAGAACACCTTGGGGTTTTCCTTAATCCTACCCTCCAAGGCTTTTTCATACCCCGTCTAGCTCTCCTCAGTGCATTCTTCAGTTCCTTCCTGGCTATCTTGTAACCCTCTATAGCCCTGTCCAATCCTTGCTTCCTCAACCTTAAGTAAGCTTCTTTCTTCCCCTTGACTAGATGTTCCACATGTCTCGTCATCCAAGGTTCCCTCGCCGTTCCATCCTTTCCTTGCCTCAGTGGGACCAACCTATCCAGCACTCATAGCAAGTGCTCCCTAAACAACCTCCACATTTCTGCAGGGTAAGAGATAGAAGGCTAAGTGGAGAATTGAGGAGAAATTTTTCACCCAGAGATGTATAAGTCTGGAACTCACTGTCTGAAAGGTATGGTTGAGTCAAAACTTGTTGAAATATTTGAGCAATATTTAGATATTCACTAGCACTGCCATAGCCCTCAGAGCTCTGCGTGAAAAGCTGAAAAATGGAATTGTTCAGAGATAGTAAGAACTGCCAATGCTGGTGTCAGAGATAACATAGTGTGGAGCTGGAGGAACACAGCAGGCCAGGCAGCAGAAAATTTTCTGAAAAAGGGTCCCAACCCAAAACGTCAATTTTTCTGCTCCTCCGATGCTGCCTGGCCTGCTGTGTTCCTCCAGCTCCACATTGTGTTAAAGTGGAATTGGTGTTGTCAAATCTTTGTTGAGTGGCACGAACACACTGGGCTGAGTGGCCTCCTTCTGTGAACAGCTTTGACAGACACTTTACCAGTCAGCATATGCCAATATAGTCCTCCAGGAGGGGCGTAAAATTCTAGAAGCCTGCAAATATCAGCAGTAGCTCACCAGGAGACACTGATCTTCCTAAGGTCTGGTAGTAAGACATGTCGAGAGGGCGCATCATGTGTATATAAACCCCATGTGGCAGGGCTTGCCTCTATCCCTCTCAACTTCAGTGTTCACCTTCTCTGCCTTATAGAGGTACAAATGGCTAAGGGCAAGGCAGCTAGTCTTATTGCTGGTGTTCATCCTGCTGCTACAGTTATGTTGGTAAGGGTTTGGGTTCTTCTCTTGTTCTTTATCAGTTTTGGAACATGGAGCTTTGTAAGCTGCTGCTGCTAAGACATGGTGAAAGCTGGGTCAGGGAGGTGTAGCTGGAGGTTAGTTAAGTGCCATCAAACAGTGGAAGTGCCATCCAAGCAGCTGCCAATCAATAGCCTGTCAAACACTGATGGCATTTGCTCCAAATAAAATGCTTTGAACATCAAGCTGTCATCCAGCCATGGCTGGAGTTTTTCAAATTCACTGATCAAAGCCTCCCAGCCTTTCAGTTCCACTGAAAAAGCTCTTCCCATTCTGCACTTGACTTAGTGATCCTGATGAGTTGTTGATGGGTAAAGAATCTCTTTGAAATCTTGGTTTGAGCATTAAAGCAAATCTTAATTGGTTTCTTAACAACTTTAACTATTTACCTGAGATAATAAGGTGTAGAGCTGGATGAACACAGGAGACCAAGCAGCATCAGAGAAGCAGGAAAGCTGATGTTTCAGGTCTAGACCCTCCTTCAGAAAATTGTGATTTTAGACCTAGATGCAAAACGTCAGCTTTCCTGCTCCTCTGATGCTGCTTGGCCTCCTGTGTTCATCCAGCTCTACAGCTTGTTCTCTCAGATTCTCCAGCATCGGCAATTCCTACTATCTCTTAACTATTTACCTGACAGATCCACAGGAGCTCTCCCTCACCTATATCTTACCTTTGTGATACCTGGAACAGGATGTGATGGTGATGAGTTTCTGGTCCCTCCTTAAGGGGATATATTTGCATATAAATCCATCACCACTTGCTTGAAAAATTTCTTCCTTTTTTTTAAATAAGCTCTTTCTGGTTTTTTTTCCAATAGCCACTAAAGAAATCCATTCCTCATGTTTGAAAACCATGCATTACTGCTATTGCGATAACAAGGTGTGGAGCTGGATGAACACAGCAGGCCAAGCAGCATCATAGGAGCAGGAAAGCTTGACGTTTTGGGCCTAGACCCTTCATCAGAAATGGGGGAGGGGAAGAGGGTTCTGAAATAAATAGGGAGAGAAGGGGAGGTGGATAGAAGATGGATAGAGAAGAGGATAGGTGGAGAGGAGGCAGACAAGTCGAAGAGGCGGGGATGGAGCCAGTAAAGGTGAGTGTGGGTGGGGGCGTAGGGAGGAGATAGGTCAGTCCAGGGAGGACGGACAGGTCAAGGGGGCAGAATGATGTTAGTAGATAGGAGATGGGGGTGGGGCTTGAAGTGGGAGGAGGGGATAGGTGAGAGGAAGAACAGGTTCGGGAGGCAGGGACGAGCTGGGCTGGTTTTGGGATGCGGTTGGGGGAGGGGAGATTTTGAAGCTTGTGAAATCCACATTGATACCATTGGGCTGCAGGGCTCCCAGGCTAAATATGATTTGCTGTTCCTGCAGCCTCCGGGTGGCATCATTGTGGCATTGCAGGAGGCCCAGAATGGACATGTCGTCTGAGGAATGGGAGGGGGAGTTGAAATGGTTCGCCACTGGGAGGTGCAGTTGTTTGTTGCGAACTGAGCGCAGGTGTTCTGCAAAGCGGTCCTCAAGCCTCCGCTTGGTTACCCCGATGTAGAGGAGGCCGCAAAGGGTACAGCGGATGCAGTATACCACATTGACAGATGTGCAGGTGAACATCTGCTTGATGTGGAAAGTCTTCTTGGGGCCTGGGATTGGAGTGAGGGAGGAGGTGTGGGGGCAGGTGTAGCACTTCGTGCGGTTGCAGGGAAAAGTGCCGGGTGTGGTGGGGCTGGAGGGAAGTGTGGAGCAGACAAGGGAGTCACGGAGGGAGTGGTCCCTCCGGAAAGCAGACAAGGGTGGGGAGGGAAAAATGTCTTTGGTGGTCGGGTCGGATTGCATATTCCATATTCAGCCTGGGAACCCTGCAGCCCAATGGTATCAATGTGGATTTCACAAGCTTCAAAATCTCCCCTCCCTCAACCGCATCCCAAAACCAGCCCAGCTTGTCCCCGCCTCCCTAACCTGTCCTTCCTCTCACCTATCCCCTCCTCCCACCTCAAGCCCCACCCTCATCTCCTATCTACTAACCTCATCCCACCCCCTTGACCTGTCCATCCTCCCTGGACTGATCTATCTCCTCCCTACCCTCCCCCCCCACCCCCCCACACTCACCTTTACTGGCTCCATCCCCGCCTCTTTGACTTGTCTGCCTCCTCTCCACCTATCCTCTCCTCTATCCATCTTCTATCCGCCTCCCCCCTCTCCCTATTTATTTCAGAACCCTCTTCCCCTCCCCCATTTCTGATGAAGGGTCTAGGCCCGAAACGTCAAGCTTTCCTGCTCCTATGATGCTGCTTGACCTGCTGTGTTCATCCAGCCCCACACCTTGTTATCTCAGATTCTCCAGCATCTGCAGTACCTTTTATCTCCATTACTGCTATTGTGTTTGCACTTCTTTATTAATGAAGAAAAATAAAATGGTATTCTTTTACTTTCAGTGACTTGTTTTCCGAGACTTTTACTCCCAGCTTGGAAACAGTGAATCAATCTGAATTAAGCCAGGACTGTCCCAGGCTTTGAAATAAGGAATTCATTGAACCTAAGCATAATGCCATTTAGCAGACAGCCAACACGTTATGTAGATCATTACTCCGAGTCCTATACTATGTTTCCAAACTAGTAAACCACAGTAATGTCAAGCTCATCATCTTATAAATTAGAAAATAAACTCCCAAAAATCAAGAAGTTTTCTGCAAAAATCACAAGTTGCTATTCTTAACTAACATATGTCAAGACACTTTGATTGGTAAACCACATTTATGCCTTATGCTACTGCTAACAGATCAGAGCTCTTTACAAGCTCTTTACAAGACCCTGACTAGTTTTGAGGTCCAAGGATGCTCCAAAAACATCCAATTTCAGACTGAGTTCAACCATTTTCACAAGTCCAAAGTGGTTGCATAAGATTAGCATTAGGCCCCTTGTGTTAGGCTGTTGAAATCATGTTTCACCAGGTCCATTTCTGGTTTCCTCTCCAGTTCAGACAAACACCAGGATGACTATTAAAAACCCAGAGGTTGCAGAACCCTTCCATGAGATGAGCTGGAAGGCAGAACATGAATGAGAAATCAAGTTTTTTTTGTGGTTAATTTGTAAGAGCTGGCATATTTGAAAACAAAAGAGGTGCAGGCATGTATAGTGTTAATAATTTTAGATGTGCAATTATTGTGGGGTAAATTGAAAGAGTCTTTCTAAAGTTTTCCATTCTTCATAAAATTAATTTAATTACATATCACATCTTTTAAAAATGTATTTATTCATGGGATTTGGGAGTTGCCAATTGTGCCAACATTATTGTCCTAGGTAGGATGCTAGGTAGGCATCTTGCTCGTACCCTATTAGCATTCATCTCTCCCTTTGTTTATAATCAGCAATTTCTTTGTTGATCCCTCTCCCTTGCTCTGAGCCCATCTGCATGTACTGTTTTCAATCCCCCATCTTGTCACCAGCATAAGTACCACCCTTCCCCTGCCATTTTAATTTCTGATGAAGGGTCACTGGTTTCGAAACATAAACTCTGTTTTTCTCTCTACTTGCTGAGTTTCTCAAGCACTTTTCGTTTGTGTTTCAAATTTCCAGCTTCTGCGATTCTTTGTGTTTATTATCAAGGATTCTAAGGTTGAATTAACGGAATTGAAGATTAGGAGGGATGTTTAATGGATGACAATTTGTAACCGGCCATTTTACACTATTGCTCAAATCCGAAATTACACCCAACAACTCTCTTATTCCACAGATTTTCCAATAACACTCGCATGTTGTGATAATATGCTGCCTCAATTGCCAGTTTTTCAGTGTTCACTTTCAAACTTTGAAAGAAACATTTGTTTTTATTTTAGCATATCATAATATCTTTGTTTTGTTTAGAAATACAAAGCTGCCAGACTACTGACACAAGAATTATTTATAGGCTTTTAATACTTATAAGAATTTTCAATGTTTTCCCACCTAAAGTCTTAGCTTGGTAATTTAGTAAGTAAGCTGTAAAAATACCCCAAACATTGCCAAAGATATTTACAACCTCAGATTCCAGCTGGACATGAGATGAAATGTATTGTTACACACTGTCTGTTGCAAAGGTGACAGAAGTATGCAACTCTGTTTGATTATGACAAAGATGCAGCAACAAATGGCTTCTTTACCATGAATCCTGAGCCTCGCTTTAGGGCTGAATCATGAAATATCGAAGCAGCTTTTAGTATTTGGAAATGGATGCAGGTGCAGCCAATTCTCATCATCTTGAATGACTTTAAATCTTGCTGTCTAGGCTGAGCCAAGAAGTTATTAGTGAGCACTGATTTTGAAGCTATTATATGTTTGTAATTACTATCAAAGTAGCTACTGGCAGATGACAACATTCAAAAGTCCAAAGATGGAAAGAAGCAGACAGCATAGGAATGAAATTTGATCTTTGCATTTCAAAGCTTCAACCCGCCTCTGGCCACCAGGCAATCAGAGCAAGTTTTTGGCAATAGCCCTTAGTTCTAATCATCAAACGACACATGGTAAGAGGAGGGGTACTCTTGACAGCCGTCTGTAGCTTCAGATTGCTGCAATAATGCCCTTTTTCACTTTATTCCCTTCCCTGCCCTCAAGTGCTAACTGTTTCTAATCCTACTTCTTCAGTTCCATGAACCTCCCTCATCACCCTTCCCTGTGGAGACCCTTTAACAGTTTCTTCACTGAATTAGGCTGTCTTTGATGCTGCCGTATCTTCTCATTACTGACATGAAAGAGATACTGAAGCCGATTATCAAAGGCATGCGCCTTTAACCACTAAGCTTACACTGCCCAAGGGAAGTAATTCTAACCGATATGCAATGCCACATCCTGTGCGGATGAAAAGGTAGTGAACAGACAGCCGAACTGATGCATCACTTTCTAATCAACTTGCTTTGAAAAATATTAATTTGATCAATAAAGGCAAAAGTTGGAAATCATAAAATAGAAAGCTCTGCGTCCAAAACCACAAGATGCCTTCAGTTCTGTTTATTAAGAGCTGATATTAGATAGGTCAGATAAATTATTTACCTGAGAATAAAGACAAGATGCAATTTTAACTTTGCTGGCCCAACTTTAACTGCCAGGTAGGCTGTAAAATGCTGACATGATTTTGTTCCTTAGCTCTTGCTCTCTAGCTGCTGGAAGGCTGAGTTAGACAGATTTTTAATCAGTAAAGGAATCAAAAATTATAGCAAAAAGGCAGGAAAGTGAAGTTGAGGATATCTGGTTAGCCATGATCTCACTGAATGCCATTAGCAGACTCAAGCGAAATAGTCCACTTCTGCTCCTTCATCTTATGGTCTTATGGTTTCAGTTTTACCCTGTCTTTCTGAGCAAAGGAGAATAATCTCTACAAACTAGCAAGACCCTTGTTTAAATGTAAGCATTAGACTCTGACTGAGTTTAAATCCAATTGCTACTTTAACCAGAGGATTGCCCTGTGACTTTTCCAATTAGTAACCGAACATGAAGAGGAGGCATTTTCTCTTTTTTTTGCCATCTTTATGGAGCTAGGGAAAGCAGAAGTGTTCCTCCAGGTCTCATAGGGAACCCTGAGCTTCTGTTACCTTGGACTTCCCTGAACAGAAGGACCATCTGTAATCTCCTTCCCATCATTTACCTCAGAGCCTGAGGTTTTGCTTCATTGTTTGTTTTCTTCTACCCATGCTGCGTTTCCATCTGTTGTGTTTCTGCTGTTACAGATCGGTGACTCACAGGGACCAGGAGTCACCATTTACCTGCATATCCTGCTGAGATCAGGACAGTTTGTTGCACTGTGCCTATCCTATTCATGCTAAGAATAGACTTTGACCAAAGGCTGTGGTTGAAAGAAAAGGCAATGATTTTGGTATGTCGCTTTATTCAAGTCAAGAAAGTTGAATAAGCAGCATCGCCGTTGGAAGTCTGCACCTGACTCTGTGATTTGTGGAACTTGATGAGAGTTAAAAAGCTGCAGAAAGGAATGACTGACATACACTTACTGAACATAACTAATCCAGATGAAAGGCAACAGCTGTCAGGCCTCCAGCCGTGTGAACTCGTAAAGACAAGGCATGCACCTGAGAAATTATATCGCAAGGGTGGGCACACTTTAATATCTGCAACTATAAAGGTTCTCTTATAGGCAGAACAGTATAATAATGGCCCTGTCATGAGGAAAGAGGATCATAGCCTGTTGAACAACTTTATTCTTGAGAAATTGATTCATCCCTTCCCTTTGATAGATCTTGACAATTTTGTAGACAACCATCCCTTTCTGATTTAAAAACAGCGGCTGTTTAAATGACATTACAGACCAATGTAGAGATAACGCAGTCTGGAGCTGAAGGAAGACAGCAGGCCAGGCAGCATCAGAGGGGTAGCTCCACACTGCGTTATCTCTGACTCCAGCATCTGCAGTTCATACTATCACAGATCAATGTATGTCACCTTTGACTTACTGGCATTAAATGTTCGCTAAGTCATTTCTGGAAGTGGAAATTAGTGAATATGAACTGACCATCAAGAATAATTAATATTAATATTAATCAATATTAATATTAATCTAATTTTATCACATTGAACCTTGTTTCACACTTTGCTCAATGAGTGATTGCAACAAAACAATTGAAATTATGCAGCACCTTTAATGTGGTAACAATGACCCAAGGTGCTTCACACAAACATATTTAGAGAAAAGTTGACAACTGGCCAAGAAATTGAGCCATTAGGCCAGATGGCTAAATCCTTTGTCAACAAGGTGGATTTTACTCAGTGCCTTTGGGGAGGCAATTCAGATACTTGAGCCAAAGTGTTTAAAGGAACAGCAAGCAACACGGAATGAAGGAAATGAAGGACACAAACGAGGCGAAGGATGGAGGAAAGCAGAGTCTTTGTAGTGTTATGAGGCTGGCAGGGATACTGGGATACAGAAAATTGAATTGGAGAGGATTTGAATAGAACAGTAAGAATTTTTAAATGGAAACATTGGTGGTCTGGGAGCCATCAGACCTTTACTAGAGCCTCCCACATTCAATCAAAAAATGGATTGCTTCTCAACTACATATTGTGAGCAATAGCTTAATAGCAGATGTGCTTCAGATTATGGTCTTCAGAATGTCCTATTTGATGCTCACGATCAATGCCATTTAAAACTTCATTGGGTTTAATGCTTAGGTTTATTTAATCCAGCACTAAACCTTTATGTGTGGATCTGTGTTCCAAATCTATGCTCAATGATCTATATTGACATTACCAGGCAACCGAGGGAGGTCAAATAGCCAGAAATGCAGTTGTGGATCATGAACACAACTGTCTAAAACTTGCACATGCTCTACTAACTTTGTTCTGTTACAATGAAATCTGTTGCACGGTACCAGCAGGATATATTCCATCCCACCGGGAAGCAAGTTCATAATATGGGATTTTAATATTATAATGGGATTTCAGCAGCCTCATGTTAATCATGGAGCATCAAAGGCTGAGGGCGGACCTTACAGAAGTTTATACAATCATGACGGGCATAGATAAGGTGAATAGCCAAGGTCCTTTTATCTAAGGGTAGGGGAGTCCAAAACTGGAGGGCATAGGTTTAAGGTGAGATGGAAAAGATTTAGAAGGGACCTGAGAGGCAACTTCTTCACACAGATGGCGGTGCGTGAATGGAATAAGCAGCTAGAAAAGTCATAGATGCAAGAACAGTGACAACATTTAAAAGACATTTGGACAGATGCATGGATGGGGAAGGTTTAGAGGGATATGGGCCAAATGAAAACAAATGGGGCTTGTTCAGCTTAGGATACCTGACCATATGACTATATCTACCTATTTATGTTCTACGTAAATTTAAACTGTTGCCAGAATTTTAAATAGTTAGTAAAACCATTAATGCAGTCAGACATTTGGTAACTAATTTTTATTAGTGTAGGAAATATTTATTCAAATTTTACAGTAAAAAATGCAGTAAATGAGACAAAACCAACAGTTCACAGTATTACAGTAATAAATGCCACGATCATTTAAACTGTCACAGCAGTAAATAAAAAAGGATCTTTAAACCAGAACTGGGTGGAAATTAACCATTCAGTCTATTGATGTGGTATGGATGAATACTTAAGAATTTTGATACAATGTATCAAATTAATGGTCTGCAGCAAGTCTGAAAAACGTTGGCATTTGTTTGCAAGGAATAGCCAATTCCCTTTGTTGGGTTGCTTTTCCAACATGCTCTGGAACAGTACTAAAGGGCACACATCTGTTTAGAGTTTGGTATATGCAGGAAATTTGAGTGTGTTGTCAAATTTATGCAGGCTGACTGTAAGCTTGCCGTTGACAGAATGGTATTTAATGCAGAAGAAAAGCGTTCAGCGAGGACTTAGGATAGCCCTTCAACATGCTAGCGCTGTGAGAATGGACATAAAAGAATCATGCATTTCAGAAGTTTTAAAAAACCCAATTACAGGAAGCAGCTCTGTATGTCAAAATCGCAGCGTAGACAATACAACTACTGCTGAGTAATTCTACACTTCTGCTCATTCAATGAGGTGACATGAAAAAGAATTGGAAAATGTGCATTTTAAAGTGTCTGTGCACAGTCCAAGGCGAAGGGAAATTTCTTTAAGATAATCACTCAAAATTTCAGCAAGGATTTCAGGAGAAGCTTCTTTAATCAGAGGGTGTGTAAAATGTAGAAGTTGGTCCCCAATGGAGTAGTTGAGCTATTTAAGGGGAAGTTAGATAAGGACAAAAGGAAGGAAGAAAAGGTTATAGTGATAGTGTGACGCAAATTTGTTTGGGAGGAGGTTGGTGTTGGCCATAGATGTGAATAGTTTGGCTAAAACGCTGTTTCTATGCTGAAATTCAATATAATTATTTAATGTATTCATTTTATAAGCTTTATAAAAAGTATTTAATAGTGCAGTAAGTTAGATGCTACTCCTTTATTTTTCAAAGCTAGGCATTACCATTGAAGTGAAAATAGGTTATTTGCCTAAGACTGGGATTAGAGCATATCTGTATCTAGAAATGTTTTCTTTGATCCCAGTGTTTGATGATAAATTGGGGCTGATGAATTGGGAAGTGCTCCAATCTCCACCACTAACATCCCTTGATTTTTCCTTAAAAAAAACAGTTCAATATCAAAATGCTGCAACAATAGATCAGCATTTATCTACTTTAATAACTCAGAAAGCTTGACGGGAATGGAGCTCCATTTATTGTTGAACACTGAAATAGAGCCACTACTTGTGTAATATATCAGCTGGGTGCAGCCCAGACAAACAGTTCTGCAGATAGGGTTGACTCTAACCTTAACCAATTCTTAGGTCTGCTGTTTTTTTTCATATCTGGAAAAGCAGTCACACACAACCACATTTTTTTCCCATCACCAAATCACCCATGTCATTTTTCTTTGTTTTTAACTACTAACCATCACCATTAAATCACCCATGTAGCCAAATGAATATTTACATGCAAAGCCTGTTACAGGCAATGCAAGGGTCTGCTTTATATGTTCATCCAAAAGTGCTATCATACACAACTGAATTTTGTTTATTCCACCACCAAATCACTGTGACTTTTTTTTACAATTAGCCACTGCCAATAAACCACCCATGTAACCAACTAGATATTTTCATGATTGGAGATAAGGGTTCATGAGGATTCTTAGAGGCTGGCACATGTCAAATGCCAATGTCTATGGACGTGAGGTATGTATGACCAGATTGTGGCCACCCACCTGAGATGTTGGTGCCTGGTTTTCAACATGGAGGTCATTCATAGCAAGGGATGAACTGAATATGCCAGGTGCCTGATCTAGTTTTCATCTTGAGTTTTCCTGAGCTTATTTGCTGAATTTGGTAAGATAGGAGGCTGAGTATTAGTGAGGGTGGTTGTGGCAGTAACAAAGCATTTAACAAACATTAATCCCCATCAATTCACATTTCACCACAGCCTAGCAAGAATCTCTTCATGCTGCTCGTGAAAAACGTAAAAGTTGCACTCAATGTCCAGATGGGGTTCTCTGTTCTCATCTCAAATTCAGCTCTGTATTTTGCCATAACACATTTTGCTCAGAGCCCTATAAAATTCAGCCTGATGTTTTCTCTTGTGGGTCAGTCCCAAACTAGGAGTTATCTCTCCTTCACCACCATTATCACTGCTTTAGTCTTTTGCTCTGGGCCCCCTCAAATTCTGTTCCACTCGCTCCTCCTCTCTGCCTGTATAATGCATAAAAAACAACATTTTCCATCTCCTTTCAGTTCCAAATAAGAATCACACTGGAACTTATAAAATTAGGGTTGCCCTTTAGGAAGGCACTGAAGAGAAATCTTTTCTCTCAGAGGGTTGCACAACTTTGGAACTGTCCGCATTAGAAGGTGGTGAATACAGTGCCTTTGAAGATTTTTCAGACAGAGGCGAACAGATTCTTGTTAGGCTAAGGAATTTAAATTATTTAAGGATGGATGTGAACATGAAATTTGAAACACAAACAGATCAGCTATGATCATATTGACTGGCAGAACATACTCAAGGAACTGAATAGTCTAGTTCTGCTCCTATTTCACATTGGCATATGTGCATACTGCTAATATGTTTTGGCTATTTGAGTGTTATTTTCCAATAACAAAATGATGTCATCAGTCCAAAAAGATGTTACGCCTTTCACACATCATGTCTGTACTTCAGTGCCAGTGTGATGCTGAGCACATTTTCTTTATTCACTTATTGAGTATGGGCATTACTGACAGGCTCAGCATCTGTTGCCTGTCCCTTGTTGTCCTTAAGAAGGTGATAGTGAGCTGCCTTCTTTACCTGCTGCAGAACATTTGGTGCAGACAGACCCAAAATGCCAACAGGGAGGAAGTTTCAGAATTTTAACCCAGTGACACTACAGGAATGGCATTACATTTCCAAGTGACTTGGAGGACAACTTGCAGGAGCCATATGTCTCAATGATAGGGTGTTTGAATCAAACAACATATTCCTTCGATTGTTCATCATATCTAGTGGTAGACTATACCTAAGCAGTTCCCAGTTGAACATCCCAAATAAAATGTCTACTGTTAGATGTGTTTCTGTAATTGATCAGCATTTGATGAGTGCTCCTGAGAGTGCTAATCGATACTGACAACATCGCTCAATTATGCTTGCTAGACGTGACATACGGTCAGAAACAAGGATCTGTTTTCTGCAAATTAAAGGAATATATCCAATCTTTGTACCATTTTTTAAATTATCAGGGAGTTTGAGGAGCCTATAATTTGTCGTTTCATTCTGTATGGCAACAGCCTGGCCAGTCAGAGTCAATTTGTTAGCCAATCAGCACTCTTCTCTACTGCAGTATAAATATTTATGATAATTTTAAATATGATAATCTTGCATTTGCCTTGATGATTTTAAGACCAAAAGTATTGGCTACATCTCTCTTTTTAGCAATAACTTTTTGAATAAAACTATACAGAGGTTGGAAAACCCATCACCAAGTCACCCTTTATTTACAAATGAATTTATTTACAAACAGTCCTTGACTGTAGTACTGCCTCATAAAGAATCAGGCACCAAAGTGTCAGTACCCCTGGCCTCAAACTTTTTATATGTCAGCCAGGGCTCCCTGATTTGGGCTATTAATCCGGTCTAATCAGAGAACACATATTCTATATAACAAGCATGGGGCTGGATGAACACAGCAGGTCAAGCAGCATCATAGGAGCAGGAAAACTTGACGTTTC
>JAHRHZ010000054.1:20435284-20447206 GCA_024137785.1 Ginglymostoma cirratum
GGCATGCTTTGTTCATCCAGCTCTACACCTTGTTATCTATGACCAGTTATATGTTTTCTCTATATTAGACAGCACAATATTATTAATTATTACAGTACAAAACTTGCTCAATGAAAATGTAAAAACTGGTTAACACCCAGTTTGTAATATGTAAGCATGATTGTTTTTCCTTCTAACTAACACAAAACACACATCCACATGCACACAAAAATAAAACAAAGAACTGCAGATACTGAAAATCTGAAACATAAACAGAATGTGCTGGAGAACCTCAGCAGAGCATCTTTGCAGAGCAAAACAGAGTTAAATAGTCCAGTCCAGTTCTGAAGATGGGTCGCTGACTTGAAACATTAACTCCACGTGCACACACCAGGTAAAAAAAAATTCTTCCCTGCAGGAATTCACTTCGAGAGAAAAAAACACTATGATTGATAATGGTTAGTTCTTGAAGGATAAGAGGACATGTAATGTTCTGATGGCTGTCGATCTGACATCCTGGCACACATAGACATGTCACTAGGCACACACAGTTGTTCCTCAAGTCTTGGCAGATGCAGTTTTCTCAGGAAAAATAATATTGAGAAGTCTTCCAGATAGTCTAGGTTCACAAGAAGGGTGTTTCAGAAAGGCTGAGATCTGAACTGGGCAGACTTTTTCTTATCTGGCTTTTCACCAAATGACATACAAACCAAGACATCCACAAAACGGCAAGTGATGTCTAAGGGTTGCATCCAAGCAATTAGCTGAGATAGTATGATTTTGAAGTATGTGTTTTAATGAACTGTTCTAATGTCCAAAGTGGCCTTTGGATATCACTTTAAAAGAAAAATCAAGATATCGCCACCAAATTTGATATAAGTCAATGTTTTCAGAATTCTTTAAAACTCAGGTGCTCAAACAAAAATAACACCTTCACAACACATTGATGTAGTGCCAAAATTTCCACTTGATATCTGAACTTCCGCTAAATCTGCCCCTTGGTTCAGCTACTATATACCTTCTATATGAGGTACAGGGTGACTTTATGCAGTGCAGTTTAGGATTAGTTTAGGCCACTTGCTGAATGGCGCAGCCAATCAACAGTGCAGTTGGGGGTTCTGACTGCAGACAAGAAATCATTTGAATCAGCGTGTGTGGGAAGCTGAAATGCTGCCTACACTGCAATCAACAAATCACCATCTCTGGGCCAGGTCTCTTCGGTTATCTAATTTAGCCCTTGCAATGTTCATTGTCATAAGTAATGTTTGAAGGATTATGGTAGTTATGAATATGGTAGTTATACTAATGATACCACAATGCCCACTTTATAAAATGCTTAACATTTTTACATAGGTGGGAGATTGTCCAAGCTATCTTGTTGAGTTGGATCATAACTCTACACTTTATAGGAATAGGAGTAGACTATTCAGCGCAACAAGACTGCTCCACCATTCAATAAGATGACGGCTGATCTTAATGTGATCTTAGCTCAACTTTTCTGCCTGCTCCACATCAGTTAGAGAAATGCATTTGTAGTTTGTATAATTGTGGTTCCCTGTAATTTTTTGACCTCAGCTATAACTTGCTTTCAGTTTAGAATTTGTAGGCATTAAATCATATTACATAATTCAAGGCGTCAGAAGTGTGCAGTTGAAGTTGTGTGAATTTTTAGGTTTGCAAGAGAGTCGGCTACTGTAAGGAAAAGCAAGTTAAAAATAGAACAGTAGTCTGAATTATTTGGTGAGTCAGGATGGCTGTGAAATTTCCAGTTACTAATACTGCGGAAGAGAAAGGAAAAATGAGACAGAATGGAATTTTCTTTCAGTCTCAGTAACAAAATTATGATGTAGCCACAAAATTGAATAAAAACCCTGAACAAAATAAGGGTAGCAACTCTGTTATCAGTACAGCAGAAAGTACGCTTCAAACTGTACTATATTGCACAAAAACAGCAGTTTATGGAAAAGCTCAGTAGGTCTGACAGCATCTGTGAAGAAAAAATAAGAGTTAATGTTTTGGGTCCGGTGACCCTTCCTCAGAACGGACAGGTGCACACGCACATTAAAATAAAACAAAGAACTGCAGATGCTCAAAATCTAAATCAAAAACAGGAAGTGCTGGAGAACCTCAGCAGGCCTGGCAGCATCTTTGGAGAGCGAAACAGAGTTAAATATTCCAGTCCAGTTCTGAAGAAGGGTTACTGACTTGAAACACTGACTTGAGGAAGGGTCACTGGACCCAAAACGTTAACTCTGATTTTTTCTTCGCAGACACTGCCAGACCTGCTGAGCTGTTCTAACAGCTTCTGTTTTTGTTCCTAATTTACAGCATCCACAGTTCTTTCCATTTTTATGTGGTATAGTGAATCCTAGAACTCACTGAAGAATAGAAAAGTCAGGCTGGAGAAATTTTGAAAGCCGTGAAGGGTCAGTTTGAACTCTCTATGAAGAAATGTGTGCAGAAAGACCAGCCGAAAGATCAAAGCCAGACTGCAACATGTGTGTGTGCGTGCTTGCGCGCACACACGCGCGCGCACACACACACACACAGTAAGGCTGTAACCCTGGAGAAACATTAGACAAATTTCTGACAAATCACAGTGTACGATGCAACAAGGTATCACATGCCATCATTACCTCTCTAAATGATAAATGGGTTGTGGCTGTTAGAATGATGCTTGCAGAAAGAGAGCACTGAGTGATTGTGAAATATCAGATAGATAACTCGTGTTTTGTGCGACGTCATGAGATTTGCAGACCTGTGTTAAATAGCTCAAGATGATGATCTGAAAATGAAACTCTCAAGAGTAACGTTAAGGATGTAAGTTGGAACGATACTCATTCCAAGGGAACAATAGAAGCAGAGAGCATAATGCAAAGTGAAATACAAAGATCTGAAATTCCAGATAATAGACATTAAGCAAAATTTACACTTCTCATCTGAAATTTGGATTAATAATCCTAAATGTGACAGAGAAGATTTTCAGTATTTCACAGGTCTCCATTGATGACTATGATGTGAAGGTGCCAGTGTTGGACTTGGGAGGACAAGGTCAGAAGTCATGTGACACTAAGTTATACTCCAACAGGTGCACCTGGTGAAGGAGCTGCGGGCTGAAAGCTTGTGACTTCAAATAAATCTGTTGGACTATAATTTGGTGTCATGTGACTTCTGACTATTGATTACTAAACAGATCCTAGAAGATAACAAAGATGTTTTTTCCAGGTCCTGGATGTCTCCCTGGTCAATATTATCTTGACACAAGTGAGGGTGTGAGATCACCTCAGAGTCTGCTAAGGAGTGTTCCAACTGCCCTTAAATCCAGCCTGAAAGAAAAGCATGGAGTAACCAAGAAAGTGACAACTCATACAGAATGGATTAGTAGAATGTTAGCAATGAAAAAACATAGAAAACTCAGAACAAGAATAGGTCCTAAGGAGCAAAATAAAACTTTTCAGAGATGTTACTGCTGCACACTGACCTTTGAAAAAATCATGCCACAACTTCCCAAGACAAAAGTCTTTACTAGTCTCAGTGTGAAGGATGGTCACTGGCAAGTGAAGATAGATGAAAACGGCAGCTTTCTAAATGCATTCTGGAAGCTTTTCTGGAGATACAGATGGTTGCTCATGCTGTTTGGCATGCCATTGCTCCAGAAAAGTATCCATGCAGAAAGCACGAGATAGTCAGTGGTGTCACTAATGAAATTAACCATTGATGACATGACAGTCTGTGGATGTGGGGACAAGGTGAAAGAATCCACCATAACGCATGACCAAAATGTAATGTGACTGCTAAAGAGAAATTCACCAAATCAATCTGAAATTCAACAAAATAAGATGCAATTGAAGATGCTTGAAATCAAATACACAGGTCATGTACTGACTTTAAGAGGACTTCTCCTGGATTCTGAAAGGATGAAAGCTGAAGGTGAGATGCAGAAACCAGCAGATGTGGAAGAAGTATTTTTGGATTGATGAGCTACTGAGCAAAGTTCTTGTCCCATTTATTGTCATAGTGTGAACTTCCATGCAAGCGCACTCCTCAGGATGTGCAGTTATAATTGAGCACAGAACAAGATATATCTTTCACTGGAATCAAACAACTAGTCATGATAATGTCAGACTATGATGTCAGTGATAAAGCCATCTCGCATTGTGAATCCAGAATGAAAGGACTTGGAGCAACCTGAGGTAGCAAGGGGAACTAATTGCATTTGCATCAATGACCTTCCCTGCATAATAAAGTCGGGATTAGGGAAGTTTATTGATGATTGCACAATGTTCAGCACCATTCACAACTCCTCAGATACTGAAACAGTCTATGTCCAAAACTAGCAAGGTTTGGGCTGATGAGTGGTAGGTAACATTTGTGCCAGGCAGTGACCATATGAGCAAGAGAGGACCTAACTATTGACTCTTGACTTTCAATGGCATTACCACAACTGAATATTCCTCTATCAACATCCTGGGGTTACCATTGACCATAAACTGAACTGAATTAGCCATATGAATATAGTGGCTACAGGAGCAGATCAGAATCTAGGAATTTTACAAAGAGTAATTCAATTTCTGGCTCCCCAAGCCATCTTCAAAATATACAGTAAAAATTGACTAAGTCACCCAAGACAGTACTTTCCAAACCCACAACAACTACCACCTAGAAGGACAACAGCAGCAGATACATGAAAACACTGTCACCTGTAAGTTCCTGTTCAAGCCATTCTTCCATTCTGACTGGGAAAAATATTTCTATTCCTTTAATAGTATAGTTGGGCCAAAACTCTGGAACTCCATCCCAAAAAGAGTTGTGAGTCTACCTACATCAAATGAACTGTAGCAGTTAAAGAAGGCAACTCAACGCCACCTGCTCAATGATAACTAGGAGTACTCAATAAATGCTGGCCCAACAAGCGATATCCACCTCCACATCCACAATGAAAAGAAACTGAAGAGCCACTTATGATACATAACAGCCAAGACAGACCGTGGATGAAGCTTGGAGTAGAGCCCTTCACTATCACAAGAACAGATTATGTTGTAACCATGGACTTCTATTATGACTCCTGGCAGTTAGACTAACTGAGGTCTATGACTGCCAATGAGACTGTAGAATGCCTTAAAATGCATTTCAGTCATATGGCATTCCAGATATTCTGATGAGCAACAATGACCCTCAATTTATCGGAAATTGGGAAACTGGACTGGGAAATTCAGCACCATGCATTCAGTTCATACTATACATAGTCAATCAGAAATATTTGACAGCTGAGGCAGAAGTGAAAATTGGCAAAGGAATCATAAAAAAGAAATTGAGCATATCCAGCACAGATTTATACAATGCTATAAGAGAGTGCAGAAACACACCTGTGGAGTCCGGTCCAGTTCAATACCTAATATCACTCTTCAATTAAACTACAATTACACTATCATAGATATTACCAACACTAGAATCAGAGACAAAATTAATGGGAGACAAAAGAAAGCAAAATTTCACTTTAATAAAGCTGTCAAACCATTGCCAGAATTGAGTATGGAGAGCCAGCCAGAGTGCAAATTTACACCAAACTTCACAAGTGGCAGCCCATCGGCAGCTTGGGACCCATGTAGGGCAGCTGTCACCTCCATCATATGTGATAGTGTAAGTGATCAGCTACACTGTTCCAGCTGCAAACGTATGGGTATAACTGGAGAAGCTATTCCATCAATGCAGACAACTGATGAGGAAGATGTGATGTAATCATTTCAACAGATAAAAGAATGACAATCTGTCCTAGATGTTCAATGTTTTCCAACAAGGACAATGGATCAGAAACAGTTACCACATCAATAGTAATCAATCCAGGAATGTCATTTCCTGGTGCAAGATCTTCACCCAGGAATAGCCAGATCCCAGATGAGCAGCCAATGGTATGCACAAACATAGAAGACCTACTCAATTGAAAGATTATGAATGTAATACATGTGCAGCGGGTCTGGATAGAATTAGCAAATACTTTTTGTACAGGAATGATCATTTTCTTTATTGCCCATGTAAAATGGATAATTTGCAACTGCAAATTATAGTGCACATAAATTGATTTTGATTTTTTAAAAAATGGAATATTTGGAGAAATGAATTTATACTATGGCTTGCTATGATGATCTCTGATGATTTCTGTATGATCGCTGCTATGAACTGCTTTCACTTTAGCATTACTGGTCATTGAAATACATGCTATGAAACACCCATAATTCTTGACCTCCTTGTCAATTAAAAATCTGCCCAACTCTGCCCTGACAGTATCCACTGGTCTCTCTGGAAGAGGAATCCAAACTCAAACGATCGTCCAAGAGAAAATACTTCTTATTTCTATTTTAATTGTGAAACCCCATTTTGAGCAGTAGCCTCTAGTTTAATGTTTTTGCAAAGATTTGTAGCTCAGGTTGTGGATGAGGTTGTTGACTTGGTTGCCGAGCTGACGTGTTTTCGTTCAGACATTTCATCACCATACGAGGTAACATCATCAGTGATGGCCTCTAATGAAGCGATGTTGTTCTACCCCGCTTGGAATTTATACTCTCCAGTCTGTTATAGAGTTGTGTCATTTCTGGTTCTGTTCTTTATGGGTTTGTATATGGAGTCCAATTCTATATGTTTATTGATTGCATTATGGATTGAGAACCAAGTCTCTAGGAATTCCCATGTGTGTCCATGTTTGGCTTGGGCTACTATGGTTATATTGTCCCAGTTAAACTGATGGCCTTCATTGTCCGAGTGAACTGATATGAGAAACCGATCCGGCAGACGACTCACAGAAACTGAGAAAGATGACCTATTATGCGGACTGAACTATAACTGCAAAGATGTGAACAGAACAGACTTCATGGCCGCTCTGGAAACTACATTAAAAGACAACAGACTCATGGACGAAACACAACAAGCCATCCAACAAACTATAATTCTCACACTAAGCTGAAAGAATGAATGGGACATCCTGAACACATCAGAGACAAAAGCACTAGAATAACACAAGAAAGACAAAAACTTTAAATCCTACCAGCAGACAAAGGACACATGACCTTCATCATGAACGAACCAGACTATGTTGAGAAAGCACAGGCATTGCTCACAGATATGAACATTTACAAATAGGTGGCGATAGACCCAACAACGCAGCTAAGTAATGGGACCACCCAGTCCCTGAAGAGACTAAAGGATGTAAGACAGATAACCAAGATGGACTACATGAGAATTAAACCAGACGGCATGAACACCACCTGCTTCTATGGACTCCCTAAAAGTACACAAACCAGACATCCCCCTCAGACCCATCGCCACCCTACCAGGCACACATTCACACAAACTGGCCAATGACCAACAACAGAGAATGAAACACCTAGTCAACGGATCACTCCATTCCATCTACTCTACCCAAGAATTCCTCAATACCCTCACGAACATAGAAATCAGCGATGATGAGATTATGGTATCCTTTGATGTCGCAGCATTATTCACATTAATTGACATCCCACTAGCCAAAGAAACGCATTACTAGAAGAAGCAGGAACACAGACCAGCAGCTCCATCAGCAATGACAGCATACTCAAACTACTAGACTTGTGCCTCACCACACACTTCGTCTTTAATGGTCAAGTATACAAACAGATCAATGACAAACCCATGGGGTCACCCATCTCAGGACTCATCGCAGCGGCAGTCATGCAAAGACTAGAACACACTACCCTCCCCCTCATTCAACCTAAACTGTGGATCCAATATGTGGATGACATATTTGTCATTAAACGCACCACACTAGAAGAGACCCATCACCTCATCAACAACGTAGTCGCCGGGATTACATGCACGTGAGAAGAAGAAAACAACAATCAGCTTCCATTTCTGGACATCAGAGTTGAACGTATAACCAACAGGTAGTTCCACACATCGGTGTACAGGAAAGCAACCCACACTGACCACATCCTCAACTTCCACAGCAAACACCCGAATGTCATCAAACAAAGCTGTTAGGGCACTATTTAAATGGGCCACCACTCACTGCAACACACCAGAGCTACGCAGAAAAGAGGAAGAGCACCTATACAAAATCTTCGCTACGAACAGATACCCCCAGGACTTCATCCGCAGGTGTCTAATAAATTGACAACAACAAGAGGACCCAGTACACCCTCACACACTGGCCACACTGCCCTACATCAAGAACATATCAGAACTGACAATGAGACACCTACAACCACTAGGAATCATGGTAGCACACAAACCTACAGCCACACTACGACAAACACTAACAAGGATTAAAGACTAAGATAAACAAGGTGTAGAGCTGGATGAACACATCAGGCCAAGCAGCATCATAGGTGCAGGAAAGCTTGACGTTTCAGGCCTAGACCCAATCCCACGACATGAAGAACCAACATAGTTTGAAAAATACCATGCAACAACTGCCACAAACATTAGAGATAAAAGGTACTGCAGATGCTGGAGAATCCGAGATAACAAGCATGGGGCTGGATGAACACAGCAGGTCAAGCAGCATCATAGGAGCAGGAAAACTTGACGTTTCGGGCCGAAACCCTTCATCAGAAATGGGGGAGGGGAAGAGGGTTCTGAAATAAATAGGGAGAGAGGGGGAGGCCGATAGAGGATGGATAGAGGAGAGGATAGGTGGAGAGGATAGGTGGAGAAGAGGCAGACAAGTCGAAGAGGCGGGGATGGAGCCAGTAAAGGTGAGTGTAGGTAGGGGGGTGGGGAGGAGATAGGTCAGTCCAGGGAGGACAGACAGGTCAAGGGGGCGGGATGATGTTAGTAGATAGGAGATGGGGGTGTGGCTTCAGGTGAGAGGAAAAACAGGTTAGGGAGGTGGAGATGAGCTGGACTGGTTTTGGGATGTGGTTGGGGGAGGGGAGATTTTAAAGCTTGTGAAATCCACATTGATGCCATTGGGCTGCAGGGTTCCCAGGCTAAATATGATTTGCTGTTCCTGCAGCCTTCGGGTGGCATCACTGTGGCATTGTAGGAGGCCCAGGATGGACATGTCATCTGAGGAATGGGAGGGGGAGTTGAAATGGTTCGTGACTGGGAGGTGCAGTTGTTTGTTGCGAACTGAGCGCAGGTGTTCTGCAAAGCGGTCCTCAAGCCTCCGCTTGGTTTCCCCGATGTAGAGGAAGCCACAACGGGTACAGCAGATGCAGTATACCACATTGGCAGATGTGCAGGTGAACATCTGCCTGATGTGGAAAGTCTTCTTGGGGCCTGGGATTGGGGTGAGGGAGGAGGTGTGGGGGCAGGTGTAGCACTTCCTGCGGTTACAAGGAAAAGTGCCGGGTGTGGTGGGGCTGGAGGGGAGTGTGGCGCGGACAAGGGAGTCGCGGAGGGAGTGGTCCCTCCGGAAGGCAGATAAGGGTGGGGAGGGAAAAATGTCTTTGGTGGTGGGGTCTGATTGCAGATGGCGGAAGTGTCGGAGGATGATGCGTTGGATCCGGAGGTTGGTGGGGTGGTATGTGAGGACGAGGGGGATTCTTTTTTGGTTATTATTGCGGGGACGGGGGTGAGGGATGTGTTCCGGGAAATGCGGGAGACAAGATCGAGGGCGTTCTCGACCACTGTGGGGGGGATGTTGCGGTCCTTGAAGAATGAGGACATCTGAGATGTACGGGGATGGAATGTCTCATCCTGGGAGCAGATGCGGCGGAGGTGAAGGAATTGGGAATAGGGGATGGCATTTTTGCAGGAGGGTGGGTGGGAGGAGGTGTATTCCAGGTAGCTGTGGGAGTCAGTGGGCTTGAAATGGACATCTGTTTCTAGGTGGTTGTCCGAGATGGAGACAGAGAGGTCCAGGAAGGAGAGAGAAGAAGAGAGAAGAGTAATGCCACAAACATTACATTGGACAGACAGGAAGGAAACTATCAATTAGAATACACAAACATCAGGTGACAGCAAAACAACACAACAAATTTTCCCTAGTATCAATACACTTGGACAATGAAGGCCATCAGTTTAACTGGGACAGGGTAACCATAGTAGCCCAAGCCAAACATAGACACACACGGGAATTCATAAAGGCATGGCTCTCAACTTATATTGCAACCAACAAACGTATAGAATTGGACCCCATTTACAAACCCATAAAGAACAGAACTGGAAATAACACATCTCCATAACAGACTGGACAGTATAAATTCCAAGCTGAGTAGAACAACGTCTCTGTATCGGAGGCCTCACTGATGATGTTACCTCGCAATGTGACGAGACGTCTGAATGAAAACAAACTAGCTTGGCAAGCAAGTCAACAACAATAGCCCCCTAGTTCTATATTCCCCAAGCCCTGTCAGAATCAATGTCTGAAAGTGTGCCCTGTCAAGCCACTTCAGAACATGAGAACTAGGAGTTGGATATGCCATTCAGCCCCTCAAGCCTACTACACCATTGAATACCATGATGGGTGATCTCATCTCAGCCTCAACTCCACTTTCCTTCCTGTTCTCCAGAACACTTCAACGCATCATTAATTAAAAACCCGTCTGTCTCCTCCTTAAATTTATTCAATGTCCCAGCATCTGCCAAAATCTGGTGTAGTTATTTCCTCTGATTCAGGATCCTCTGAGAGAAGTCATTCTACCTCATCTCTACTTTAAATCTGCCATCTCTAATCCTAAAATATTAACCTCACATTGATGAAACATTCTCTCTTTGTCAATCTTTGTCTACTTTGTCAATCCCCTTTAGCATCTTATATATCTCAATTAGATAGCATTCTTTTAAACTCCAGAGGGTATCAGCCTGAAATGGAATCTCTCTTCATAAAACAAAACCCTCATCTCTGGAATTAATCCATCAAATCTCTTCTGAACTGCCTTCAATGCAACAATATCCCTCCTCAAGGGGATCAAAATTGTATAAAATACTCCAAGTGTGATCTCACTAATGCCTTCGTACAGTTGCAGCAACATTTCCCTACTTCTATACTCTATTCCTTTAGCAATAATTTCAAAATGTAATTTTCTTTCCTTATGGCCTGTTGTATGCACTTAACTAGTTTCCTGCAATTCATGCATGAGGACACCCAGACCCCTCTGCAACTGAAGCTTTCCAAACATCCTCCCCATGTTAAGTAATAAGTTATCTTTCTATTCCTTTGACCAAAATGGATAACATTCTTCTTCTGCCAATTTTTAACCTTCTTCTGCCAAATTTTGGCCCATTCACCCAACCTATCCATATCCATTTGTAAGTTTCTTATTTCTTCATTGCATAGCTTGCTCACTACTTTTTCTTCAGTGATGATGATTGTTCTAATTTCCTCCCATTCTAATACCTCTGCATTACCTGTTACTATTTGGATGGTCGTCATGTCCTTCGCTATGAAAACTGAAGCAAACTATTGATTTAGTGACTGCCATTTCTGTGTTCCCACTACTAACTTTCGAGTCTCATCCTCCAAGGAACCAAAATTCACCTTAGCTCCTGTCTTCCCTTTTATATACTCGTAAAATCTTTTGCTATCTTTCTTTTTCATGCTAGTTTTCTTTTTATAATTTATTTTATGATTGTGATTACTTTTTTTAGTAATTCTTTCTTGATCTTTAAGCATTTTCCAATAATCCAACCTGCCACTTGCCTTTGCTATATGCTTCCTTGCTTAGCTACAGATAAACTTTCTTCCCTCCTGGAATATATTTTAGTTGGGTTCAATTGAGCATCTCTTTAAACACCTGCCACATCTCATGAACTATCCTACATTTTAGACATCCTGTCCAGTAGAAATCTGTCCACATATTTAATCTTCTTTGTACCCTTATTTAAGGAAAGATATTATATCATTTAGAGATAATAGGAACTGCAGATGCTGGAGAATCCGAGATAACAAGGTGTAGAGCTGGATGAACACAGCAGGCCAAGCAGCATCATAGGAGCAGGAAAGCTTGACATTTTGGGCCTTGACCC
>JAHRHZ010000054.1:20447606-20474181 GCA_024137785.1 Ginglymostoma cirratum
GTCAAGCTTTCCTGCTCCTATGATGCTGCTTGGCCTGCTGTGTTCATCCAGCTCTACACCTTGTTATCTCTTATATCATTTAGAGGTTGTTTAGAGAAGGTTCACTAGGATGATCCCCAGAATAGAGTGATTGTCTAGCGGTTAAACAGGTTGGGACTCAACTCATTGGAATTTAGAAGAAGAGAGGTGATCTCATTGAAATATAAAGGATTCTTAAGGGGCTTGACACTATCTTTCCCCTCATAGGAGATTCTTAGACCAGAGTGCATAGTCTCAAAATTTAAGACTAAGATGAGAAGGAATTTCTTCTCCCAGTTGATTGTGAATTTTTAGAACTCCTTACCACAGAGAGATGTGGGAGCAGAGTCCTTGTTTACATTTAAGGCTGACACAGATCGATTCTTGATTAGTAGGGCAATCAAGGGTTATGGGGAAAGGGCAGGAAAGTGGCCGTGAGAAACGTCAAATCAGCCAGGATCCTATTGAATGGTGAAGCAGGCTTGAGAGGCTGAATGGTCTACTCCTGTTCCTATTTCTTATGTTCTTATTATGATCATATCACTTCGAATTCTTCTAAACTCTAATGACTACACGTGCAAACTGTCTCAACATCCCTCATGAGAGAAGTTAGAAGTCAGCAAATGTCAATCCCAAGAGTCAATTGGGAGGAGAAAGATAACAGTGGACATGGTGATGGTTAGGTTGAATGGGTTGTTTGCGGGCAGAAGTTACGGGGAACACAAGGAGCCAGGGCAATGTTGTTCACAGAAATATCAGAACAAGTGGAGCCAGTTACGTTAAAACTTATATTAAAAAATGAATGAGAGGAAACTTCCTACAGTGCCTACATTTAATCATTGTTGGCTGCAAAACTCTGTTACAATTCAATCATCACATGAGTGACATTTGATTTTGGGCTACGCTTACTTAAGTTTTGACAAGGCAAGTTGTGCCCTCGTACTTCCAAATAATCAGCTGTTTCCTCTTGTGGGACTAAATTCATAGCATTTTTCCATCAGTGAAATTTAAAGCATTACAAACAATTTAAACTATTATAGGAATTGTTTGTATAAGGAACCTTGCCAAACAGTTTGTTTAAAAAAAAATCTGCTGTGAAGGTTTTATATTTTCTTTTTGATGCAAATTTCGATGACATAGCAATGTGTTTGAATCAGCCATACAATTTCCATTTCGAGCATTAACAGTCGAAAAGCATAGCATGGTGGACTAGTAAGAAATGCTAGTTTTCAAGTGAATATTTGGTGTTATCACCACTTTATAAAATCCATTACAAGCTCCTGCTTGCAAAGTGAAAAAGGAAGTTGTAAAACCCATATTTGGAAGTGTTGCTGAATAGCTGGAAAGGCCGACCACAGCATTTTTATGATGGATTTGATCAGGAATCTTAACTCTGGAATGACTTTTCTTCAGGACTCTTTTTCAGAACAATCCTGAAGAAGAGTCATACCAACTCAAAACATTGACTCTGTTTCTCTTTCCACAGATGCTACTAAACTTGCTGAGTTCCTCCAGAATTCTATCAGAGATAAAAGGTACTGGGTTTAGGCCCGAAACGTCAAGCTTTCCTGCTCCTATGATGCTGCTTGACCCGCTGCGTTCATCCAGCCCCACGCCTTGATATCACGGATCCTCCAGAATTCTGTTTGTTTTTCAGATTTCCACTTTCCGAAGTATTTTTGATTTTATTGCCCAAAGTACTGTGAACAGCTCTGGTCCTCTTATCTAAGGAAAGGTAGACTGCCTCCAAGATCTCCCCACCCCTGACCTCATCCAAAGACCAGCACCCCCCATCCCTGCCTCCTTGACCTGTCCAAATTCCCTCCCACCTATCCACTCCTCCCTCCTCACTGACCAACCCCCATTCCCACTTCCTACCTACACTCACCTTTACCAGCTTCATCCTCGCCTCCTTGACCTGTCCGTGTTCTCTCCCGCCTATCCATTCCACTATCCTCCTTCTACCACCACCACCCCTCCTCTCTCTATTTATTTTACAGCCCTCTTCCCCTTCCCCCTTTTTCTGAAGAAGTGTCCTGACCCGAAACATCAGCTTTCCTGCTCCTCTGATGCTGCCTGGCCTGCTGTGTTCCTCCAGCTCCACACCAATGTCAGTATAGAAAAGATTCATTAGGTTGATATCAGGTATGGAGGCACTGTCTTATGAGGAGAGGTTGAGTAGGTTGTGCCTGCAATCGATGGAATTTAAAAGAAGGAATCAGTACAATTCTTTGCCAGAGAGGGCTGTTGAAGATGGATCATATTCAGGGCTGAGGTAGATTTTTAATCAGTTAAAGAATCAAGGGTTTAGTGGAAAAGGCTAAAAAATGGAGTTGGGGATTATGGGATCAGCCTTCATTTATTTAAGTGGCAGAGCAGACTCAATTGGCTGAATGGCTTACTTCTGCTGCTTCAATATTATAGATGTATGGACTTGCATACTTCTGTCAGTCTGCTTTGCATGCAGGGACGCACACGCACAAGTCAGGCATCTCCCAATGCTACTTCTTATGTCTCTTGACTTGCTTTCTTAGTGCTCCCTCACTTTACACTTACCTGGAGGCTGCAAGGCTCCGTATGCTTCATATTGCTCTTTAACACACAGGCACTTCAGTGCTTAGTTACATGTGCCAGCCTCTGTGTTTACTTTGCTTTGTACCACAGAGGAATGGACTGGCACCTTGGAGAGATTGGATAATCATTGTGGACAAGCTGCTACTTGTTGAACCTCAGGATAGCAGTCAGTCACTGGCTTGGTCCTATTCTAGTCACAGATTGTCTCACAGGTCGTGTGAAACTAGTGCAGGGATTACAGGTCAGTCAGTCTGGGTGCTGTTGAGATAGCAGTCCCGAATGGGCCAGTTTTTCCTTTAATGGGACAGAGAGAGATTGAGTTTGATAGGAGTAGATTAAAGAACAGTTAATGGTGATACAAGAACAAGCGAGGTGGTGAGGTGTGCCCAATAACTGAATAGGAAAGGGAGACAAACAATACAGCATGAGTGGCTTGATAGGATAAGATGGGTGGGAGCTGTCGAATGGATATGATGCATACAATATTGAGAGTTGCTGTCCATGGGCCTTGTTGAGATGTGTGTTTGGTGGCATAGTTAGAGTAAGTGGTGGCCCAGTGCTTGTGAGGAAACAGAGGGAAGATAGTAGCATTTATCCTTGTACAGTGCAGGAGACTACTGACCTTCTTCCTACACTGCTGGGCATTGCTGTTGACCCCTGACTCGTGCCTCTATCTGGCTGCAGGCTGGATGTGCACAGTGGTGTCAGCTCTGTCAGTGGTCAGCACACCCACCTCTCCAGCCACGCAAGTCCCCAACTAAGATTTTGGAGACATTGATTGCATTATTGATGAGGTGAGATGTAGAAGATTGCATGGGAAAGATCACTGTGAGCCATGGCAGACCCTGCGCACAAGACTCTCATTTGTCAAAACACCTCACAAAAGGGGAAAATTCTACCCATAGCAACATGGAAATGTTATTGCACAGGAGATCAGTTAGTTCACTGGGTATAATCCAATGCCATCCTCCTCCCTCCCACTTCCCAGGGCAGGTTCACAGACCAGATTTTGGTGGTAAGGACACCTCAAGATCAGGTAGAAGGGTAAGGAGTGAAGATCGCACCATTCTTCAGCTTCCCTCTCACTGTGTCCCTGGACACAGATTACAGGACCGTTCTGTTCTTATATGCTTCTCCTTGTATATCCCCTTGCTTTGTTGTCCCTCTCCTAATGCACTGCCTCACATTTCTCAGAGTTGACATTCCTTTGACACTTTCCTTTCCACCTGACCAGGCTGTCGATATCTTCCTGCAGCCTGCAGCTTTCTTCCTCACTATCAAGTGCACAGCCAATCATCTGCAAATTCCTTAAATATCTCCTGTTTGTTTCAGTCTAAGTTGGTGTCAAGGATGTAATCCTGAAGGACCGCACTGGAAGCAGCCTTCAAGCGCACCTGACAGCCATCACTTTTTGTTTCAGTGCCAGCCCCAAGCAGCATACCAGCTGGAAAACGAGGCATCCTTTCAGAAGGTGATCAGTGCCTTCACCACATCCTCAGAGATTTTTCAGGATGCAGACAGAGTTCAGAGGCCCAGTGCAGATTTGGTGTGACTTTGTCTGCGAAAGTGAATTTGAGTTTACCAGCTGAATGATTCCAATCTGATCTGCCTGGAGTCTTTCCATTGATCCACTTTATTTTTTAAATATCGGAATTCTACAGGAGCAGCCAGTTATTATAACATTGTGGAGATATTCCAAAAAGTATTTAGCACTAAGATTCCTAAAAAGTTAATTATTGACAAGGAAAATTGAAAGAAAAAGTGGTAGAAAAATAAACTTCACAATACAGCATTAATTATCATCACGGTTCCTTAGTAATGCCCTTATGTATTATAACAAGCTTAAATAAACCTGGACACGCAGATTTATTCAGGCAGTTTTGGGAGTGAGTATTATTCCTTTCTGCAAGCCAAGAAATTGAAGAATATCTAACTACTGTCTGGCAGGTGCCTGAAAAATATTCCTTGTGGTACTAGCTCTCTTCCTGATTATATAAATTGGCTGATCTTCCCTGCCACCACATACTACAGTAGAACCACTGCCAGGAATTACTGGCAGGTGCATCTCACCATCTTGAAATGTCTTTGGGTGTATGGCTCTATATAAACAATTGTCACTGGTATTGTTGGGATAGACGGCCTACAGATTTTTGGACGCTTGTGTTAATGCTTTCTACTTTGCCAAGTAAAGCCGAGCTGTACTCACTTTAACCTTTCTCCTTAAGATAGTCCATAAGCCCAGGGATCATGTGTGTAATCTTATGACCTCCAGATGTATATCTGTCTGTTCCATATCTGTCTTAGTGATAACTGCATCATGTGACCAAATGCTAACTAGGCTCATGAAATACTTTACCCATATGGATGTTTCTAAACCTATCGCAAAAATGCAAATGCTATCAAATGTAAATTGAAGTGGTATGTTGCCTTAGGGGAGAAAATCTTTTTGTAACTCAACTTGTAATAATAGGATCAATAAAAATTATCAAAATCATAGAATCATACAGCATAGAATGAGGCATTTTGTCAAAAATTGCACACGGTTCATTAGAATCGATGAATGATGCCAGGAATCTAAGCTCCAATTGTTTTTGTCGCTCTCTTACCCAAGTGGAGGTGAGGTGGCACAACAAAATGTATGTGTGAGCTTTGAGGCTAAGGGCTAGGGCTGTAAAGAAGGAAAGAAGGAAAATTGGTACAGCCAGAATTTGTGCTTAGAGAATTTTCATGAGAAAGATGTTTGATTTTGATCGTTAGTCAAGTGAATCGGTGGCCGCACTCTTGCCTGTGACTCAGAAGATGGTGAATTTAAGTCCCACTGCGGCACAAACTGAAGTTCAATTCTGAAAAAAAGACCACTGGACCCAAAACATTGGTTCCGCTTTCTCTCCGCAGGTGCTACCAGACCTGCTGAGGTTTTCCAGCTATTTCTGTTTTTGTCTCTGATTTCCAGCATTTGCACATACTCTTGAGTGACACTTTTTGATTTGATTGTTTAATTGATTTATTGTTACGTGTACCGAAGTACTGTGTAAAGCTTTGCTTACAAGCAGTGCAGGCAGGCCATGGTAAGCAAGGATGTAAGATGAAAAAAACTTAGACAAAGGTATACAGATGACATTGCACAGGGCATGTGCTAGGCAAGATCAACATTGACAAGATCAGCGTTATTTGAGGCTGAGAGAGTCCACTCATCAGTCTAATAACGGCAGGGAAGAAGCTGTTCCTGAACCTGCTGGTGTGTGTGTTCAGGCTTCTGTATCTTCTGCCTGATGGAAGAGGTTGTAGGAGGTCATTACCAGGGTGTGATGGGTCTTTGATGATGTTGGCAGCCTTTCCGCAGCAGCAAGCAGTGTAAATGGAATCCATAGATGGAAGGTTGGCTCCCATGATGGTCTGGGCTGTGCACACCACCTTCTGTAGTTTCTTATGGTCCTGGACAGAGCAGTTGCCATACCAGGCCATTATGCACCCAGACAGTATGCTTTCAATTGTGTGTCTGTAGAAGTTGGTGAGATACCTTATGGACATGCCAAATTTCCTGAGCCACCTGAGGGAAAAGAGGTGTTGTTTTGCTTTCTTGATTCTCGCATCTACGTGGGAAGTCCAGGACAAGTTGTTGGTTATCATCTCTCCAAGGCACTTGACATTATCCACCCTCTCAACCTCAGTTTCTTGCAGTACAGCAGGAGTACTGGAAGTGCTCTCATTTGAATGAGACTTTAAACCATTGCCACAAAAGTCATTTCTGATGGATGTGAAATGAGAATTTTTGAAGGATCAGAGGGAGTACCTTTGGCATCTGAGTCAAGCGTCATCATTCACCGAGATCACAAAAATAGATTTATCAACAATTGCTGTTCAAGGGACAAGCCAACTGTGTCTACATTTATTTCATAGCTTAATTCAGTTAGACAGTTTGAGTTTGCGAAATATTCAGCCTATGTTTCAATTCTGGACTTCTGTCTCACTGCCCTGGTGACATTCAGACATTCCATTGTTTAGAAACGGTGACTTCATATTGTTTTTGAAATATGAGTTGGCATTTGGGTAGGGCTGTTTAAATTTGTTTGCTGCTTTTCACTCCCTTTAACTAAGAGCAGGGGTGGGTGCCATTCTTGAAATTAATTGTTATTTCTTTCTTGTTCCACTGATTCATAATGGATTATAGGGTAGAATTTGAGCCTCGTTGAGCTTGATTCACAATTCAGAAACAGACATTATAAAACTCAATTTCAGGGACCAATATCTTGCGTTACAAGGTCAACTGAAAAATGTCCAAAGTTGGATCAGGTCATTGTTCGGGTGTTAGGTACTGAAAACTGGACGTCGGGCTTGTGGCACTTGATTGAAGAATACTTCTTGCAAGTCACACAAAAAAAGGCGGAAAGAATTTACATTCATGTACCATCTTCAGTCACTGTTGGTCATTCCAAAACATGTTATAATCAGCAAAGTACTTTTGAAATGAGTCAGTGCTGCAACGTAGGAAATCGTAGCATCATCAAGGTTATGCACAGCAGGCACCCACAATCAGCAAAGACCAGGTAATCTAGTATTTTAGTGATGTTATCTGAGGATTAAACATTGGCCGGGATGCTTTGGAAGTTGTGCCATTGGATCTTATACACCCAGTGTGTGAGGTTGAATAGGGTCCCTATTCAACTCCCCATCAGACACTTATCTGAGCAATGTGTGGAGGCCCAACAAGTGCCAGCCTAGTCTCAACTGATCAAAATGAGGATAGAGGACTAATACTAGATCAATATTAAGTTTTCTGATTAGTCACCATTAAGCAGATGGCATCAACTAATTTTCATCCCTATTTTGTGGATTAAGAATCAGTTTAATGAAAAGTAACTTGGAACTATTCACCTCATTAATGAATGTACTCTTTTGCTGTTCCTTCTGATAATCCACACCGTAAAGAAAATTGGGACATTTAACTACATTAAATGTGCATTGTAAATCAAGTTATTACTGTTGAGTGAAAAGAATTCTAACTGAAAGGTCTTAATATTGTTTTTGTGGAGTGCAGGAATATTTTATGAAATATGTGCTGCCTCATTAAGTCTGTGATATCTTTGGTATTTACTGTTTGTTTCTGTCCAAATTGGTGGTTTGCGGTCTGACTGACTTCTCATGCCATTGAAAGCCACACTACAGTTGGAGAAGCAACTTGTGTGAAATTTGAGACACAGTCACAACTCTGTTCCACGTACAGATAACATAAGAGAGGTGGTGGTGTATCGGCAATGTCTCTCGACTGGCAACCCAGTTCTACATTCGAATACCACCATAACAGATAGAGAAATTTGAATTCAATAGAATTCTGTGATTATAAAGTCTGTCTATTGTGATCACGTAATCACTGTTGATTGTTATTAAAAAACCCATCTGATTCACTAACATCCTTCAGTGAAGGAGGTCTGATGGCCTACCTGTGACTCCAGGTCCTCAACAATGTAGTTGACTCTTAATGGTCCTCTAGAAAATAAGGGATGAGCAACAAGTGCTGGCCTAGCCAGTGACGCCCACCCCCCGTGATTTAAATAAGAAAAAAAATTCAAAGTGGTGTGTGCATATTTATTTAAATGAAAATATATAGAACAATGTATAGTAATAATATTAAGAATGACCTTTTAGGAAGGAGTCCCAGGATTTGAACGAACAGCAATACTTTTCCAAGTCAGGATGGTGAGTGGCGTGGAGGTGATCTTGCATATGGTGATATTCCTATGTATCTGCTGCCCTTGTCCTTCTAGATGACAGTGGGTTTGAAAGGTATTGCCCAAGGAATCTTGGAGAATTTCTGCACAGCATATTGTTGATGGTACACACTGCTGCTAATGAATGTTGGTGGTAGATGGAGTGGATGCTTGTGGATATGGCGCCAATCAAGCAGGCTGCTTTGTCCTGCATGGTATCAGGCTTCAGCTTTCAAGCCACGAACTCCAGCCACTGCATTTAAACAGTTCAAGAAGCCTCTTCCCTATGCTGATGGCAATGACTACTTAGATTAATTGTTAGTAACGAGTCATAGAATCATAGAATCACACAGCACGGAAATAGACCCTTCGGTCCAATCAGTCCATGCCAACCAAATTCCCAAACTAAATTAATCCCACCTGCCTGCGCTTGAGCCTTATCGCTCCAAACATTTCTTATTCTTGTTCTTGTCTAAATGTCTTTTAAACATTGTAACTGTACCTTTATTCATCACTTCCTCTGGAAGTTCATTCCACACACAAACTACGTTCTCTGTAAAAATATTTGCCCCTCATGTCTTTTTTAAATCTTTCTCCTCTCACCTTAAACATGTGTCCCTTAGCCTTGAAATCCCCCACCCTAGGAAAAAGACACCTGCTATTCACCTTATCTATACCCCTCATGATTTCATAAACTTCCATAAGGTCATCCCTCAACATCCTACGCTCCAGTAAAATGCATCCCAGCCTATCCAAACTCTCCTTATAGCTCAAATCCTCCATTTCTGGCAACATCTGATAAATCTCTTCTGAACCATCTCCATCTTAATAATATCCTTCCTATAACAGGGTGAGCAGAACAGAACACTGTACTGCAGAAGAGGCCTCACAAATGTCTTTTACAACCTCAACATAATGTGCCAACTTTTACACTCAAAGGTCTGAGAAATGACCTGCTTCATTTTCCCTCTACAAACCCCTTAGCCTTTGGAACATGGTTGTGATTTTACAGGATGCAACATTTAATTCTAGACCACTAATAAATGTTCTACAACATATTTGCCTAAAAAGTACAATTGAAGGAAGCAAATGAACGGAAGGTTAGTGTTTGGAATGGCTGACCATTGACATGAATTAAAATGAATTGGATAAGTTTTAGAGAAAGAAGAATATAAAAAGAGACAGGTAAAGGGTATAGACACGGAGATAGAGTATAACAGGATGAAGGAGATAGCACTGGAATAGATGTGATGACCCAAATGTTTTATCTTTGTCCTGTAAAATGCCCATTAATATCAATGAAAATGGACTGCATAAAACATCCAAGAATCCAATGACTACCTTTATCCTCACAATCTATCCACATTTCAATGTTTTTGGAGTCAATTGCCTTAATATTCATTTGCTATTATTATAATTTTATGTTAGTTGCTGCTGGTATCAAAATAGAAATGACCAAAAAGTCTGGACTAAATGCTATACACTTACATTTACTGAAAAATATATGTTCATTTAGCCTACAGTTTTCAGCATCATTTTCACATGATATTCGTGTTATTTCAGTGAATGGAACTTTATTTTTCAAGTATTGCAATTTTCACAGAAATGTATAAGTCAAGAGCTGATACTTGCAAATGAGAAATTTACATAACCATGAAGAAAGAGCAAGGGGGAAAGGACCAAAAAGGTAATTCTAAAAAGCAAACACAGGCACGTTGGGCTGATTGACTTTTTTTTTGTTGTATGGTTCAGTGAGGAGTTTGTATCCTATCCTGGAGCAGCAGCTAGGAGGATGAGCTGGAAAGAGGGAAGATAATCCCAGTATAAACTACCGTCTAGAGAAATGTATCGCTTACCATGAACATGGGGAGTTCATGAGAGTTCAAGGAGTACCCACCTGAATAAAAGGAAGACCAGCTTGCACAAGTTAGAAGGGAATAAGGAAAAATGATGAAATAGGAGAGAAGAAAAAGAGAACTTTTATATCACTTGAAATCAATTAAAAACATCTTTTTTTAAAAAATTGTGACATTTATGAATGGAAATGGAGTACATATTCACAATGGCCATAATTTTGCTGCAGAAATTAGGAGAAAAAATTTACAACAAACATCTGCTATACAAGTATCAGTATTGGAACAGGAGGGATCTGTACCATTGGGACGGTCTCCACCTGAACCGAGCTGGGACCAATGTTCTAGCGAAAAGGGTAAATAGGCTGATCAACAGGACTTTAAACTAGAAAGTGGAGGGTAAAGGAAACGTCACCCAGTGATGAACAAAGCAGCAGGCTAACATTTTTAGAGGTAGATTCCACTGTGTGGAAAAATATGAAAAAAATGATGGGAAAGGAGAACTCAGGAGAGGTTATTAAAGTCTTCAGCACAGACACAAATAGGTCGGAGGGTTTGGAAAGGGTTAGGAATCAAACTTCAAGCACAGTGGATAAATGAGTGACAATGAGAAGTGGGACAGTTCATACAGGACTGAAGGTGCCATATCTGAATGCACGCAGTATAAGAAAGAAGGTAAATGAGCTTGTGGTGCAGATTGAAGTTGGCAGATATGATGTGGTAGGCATCACATGAACATGCCTGCAAAGGGATCAGGATTGGGAGCTGAGTATCCAAGGATATACATCTGATTGAAAAGATAGGCAGGTGAGCAGAGGGAGTGGGGTTACCTTATTAGCAAGAATTGAAATTAAATCAATAGGAAGAAACAAAGTAGGGTCAGATGGTGCAGAATATGTGTGGGTAGAGTTGAGGAACCACAGAGGTAAAAAAATACTATAGTTGGAATTATGTACAGGTCTCCAAACAGTATTCAGGAGCTGGGGAGCAAGATACACCAGGAGATAGAAAAGGTGTGTAAGAAAGGCAAAGTTACAGTGATCATGGAGGTTTCAATATGCAGGTGGACTGGGAAAATCAGTTGGTAGTGGATTGCAAGAAAAGGAATTTGTGGAATGTCTATGAGATGGCTTTTTGGGGCAGTTTGTGGTGCAGCCCACTAGGGAACAGGCAATACTGGATTTAGTGTCGTGCCACGAGGCAGACTTGATAAGGGAGCTTAAGGCGAAGGAACCCTTAGGAGGCAGTGATCATAATATGATAGAATTTACTCTGCAATTTGAGAGGGATAGTATAGAATCAGAGGTAATGGTATTACAGCTGAATAAGGGCAACCGCAGAGGCATGAGGGAGGAGCTGGGCAAAACTGACTGGGAGAGGAGCCTAGCAGGAAAGACAATGGAACAACAATGGCAGGATTTTCTAGGAGCAACTCAGAGACACAGCAAAAACTCATCCCGAGGAACATGGTACAGGGATGATGAGGCAACCATGGCCGACTAGGGAAGTCAGATACAGCATAAAAGCAAAAGAGAAAGCATATAATGTAGTGAAGGGCAGTGGGAAACGAGAGAATTAAGAAGCTTACAAAGACCAAGAGAGGGCAACAAAAAAATGAGGGAGAAGATTAAATATGAGGATAAGCTAGCCAGTAATATAAAGGAGGACTGTAAGAGTTTCTTTTGATATATAAAGGGCAAAAGAGAGGCAAAAGTAGACATTGGACCACTGGAAAATGATGCTGGAGAGATAGTGGGGAACAAGGAAGTGGCTGAGGAACTGAATAATTACTTTGCGTCAGTCTTCACAGTGGAAGACACGAATAATGCTAATGGATATGATGACAATCAAGCAGGTTGCTTTGACCTGCGTGGTATCAAGCTTCAGCTTTAAAGCCACTAACTCCAAACACAGCACTTAAAGTAATATACCAAAAATTCAACAGAATCATGGGCAGAGCTGAGTATGGTGGTCATCACCAAGGAGGAGGTGCTAGAAAAACTGTACGGCCTGAAGATAGATACATCACCTGAACCAGATGGACTATACCCCAGAGTTTTAAAGGAGGTAGCTGAAGAGATAGTAGAGGTGTTAGTGGTGATCTTTCAGGATTCACTAGAGTCAGGGAGAGTCCCATAGGACTGGAAAATTGCTAACATGACACCCCCGTTTAAAAAGGAGCAAGGTAAAAGACTGAAAATTACAGGCCGATTAGACAAACCTCAGTTGTGTGTAAGATATTAGAGTCCATTGTGAAGGATGAGATTTCTGAACACTTGGAAGTGCATAGTAAAATAGGACATGATCAGCACGGCTTCATCAAGGGGAGGTCATGCCTGACAAATCCATAAGAATTCTTTGAGGAAATAACGAGTAGGTTAGACCAAGGAGACCCAATAGATGTTATCTACCTGGATGTCAAGAAGGCCTTTGACAAGGAGGCTGCTGAGTAAGATAAGGGCCCATGGTGTTAGTGGCAAGGTACTAGAATGGACAGAAGATAGAAGGCGGAAAGCTGAGAGTGGGGTTAAAAGGGTCTTTCTCAGGATGATAAGTGGTGTTCCACAAAGGTCAGTGTTGGAACCATAACTTTTCACTTAATACATTAACGATTTAGATGAAGGAACTGATGAAGGCACTCTGGCTAAGTTTGCAGACGATACAAAGATAGGTAGAGGGTAAGGTAGTATTGAGGATGTGGAGAGGCTGTAGAAAAATTTGGACCAGTTAGGAGAGTGAGCAAAGAAGTGGCAGATGGAGTACAACGTTGGAAAGTGTGTGGTCATGCACTTTGGTAAGGAGAACAGAGGTATAGACTATCTTCTAAATGGGGACAAAATTCAGAAGTCTGAAGTGCAAAGAGACTTGGGATTTCTAGTTCAGGATTCTCTCAAGGTAAACTTGCAGGCTGGGTCAGTGGTTAGAAAGGCAAATGCAACTTTGACATTTAATTTGAGAGCCCTTGAATATAAAAGCAGGGATGTACGTCTTAGGGTCTGGTCAGGGCATATTTGGAGTATGGTGTGCGGTTTTGGGCCTCATATCTCAGGAAAGATGTACTGGCCCTGGAGCAGGTTTACAGGAGATTCATGAGAATGGTCCCAGGAATGAAAAGCTTAACATATGAGGAACGTCTGAAGACTATGCGCCTGTACTCAATGGAGTTTAGAAGGATGGGGGGGATCTAATTGAAACTTAGAGAATACTGAAAGGCCTGGAGAGAGTGGATGTTGGGAAGATGTTTCCATTGGTAGGAAAGACTAAGACCCAAGAGCACAGCCTTAGAGTAAAGGGAACAAAGATAAAGAGAAACTTCTTAGCCAGAGAGTGGTGAATCTATGGAATTCACTGCCACAGAAGGCTGTGGGGACCAGGTCATTAAGTATAGTTAAGATGGAGATAGATAGGTCCTTGACTGTCAAGATCAAGTGTTATGGGAGAAAGCGGGAGAATGGTGTTGAGAAACTTATAGCCATGATTGAATGGAGGAACAGACTCGATGGACTGAATGGCTTAATTTCTGCTTCTATGTATTATGATCTTCTAATGTTTGATTGGCTTGTATCTTTAAGCAAGATCATAGCCGTGCCTCACTGCTCTTTCCAATTAATTACTTACTACAAACTGTTTTTGAGATGTTTAGATTTTTAAAAGTTTGTCAGCTTTTATGAAGCTGCCATCAAGCTTCACTATGTTGAATTGTGTGAAGCTGACAAACAATGAAATAACAACATGACAATAAGTACCACATTTCATCTTAGAGCAAAATTGAAATGTTTTGTGATTTCAGAAGGGAATATGGAATAGTTGGAGAGAAATTTTGGATGACGTTCTAACTCATTCAAAACTCATTCACTTACATAGAGTTAAAAAGTGAACTACAATTGGGTCTTTTGTTGCACCAATGAAGTTGAATTCCCAATTAGTTTTAGCATTGTTAGATGTTATTATTCAGTCAAGTAAATTTAAAGATTAATGCATCACTAATATTATTTACTTGTGCACATTCAAGGGACTGAATGTTATTGAGCAAATATTCATTAGTTGATGCATCTTAATGACCCACACATTCCTGTCCACTAAATGCAAGTCATAGGTTGATGTTTGACCCCAGGCAACAAGAATCAATTAGTTCAAAGTGTGTTCTTAATAATAAAGCATTGCGTCATCTAAAGACTTCTAAGAACTCAGTGGTTATAAGGTTAAATGACATAAAGTTCAGACTTTGTGTCAGGAAAGGTTAATTAGCATTGGTGACGATATTAGCCAACACGCTGTGTAGTGTGTATGTACTTACAAAATAAAAGCCCCAGCCATCCGTTGCAGCACATTGCGTACTTGTTAAAGAGCTCGTATAAATGTCTACTGAAACTATTTCCATTCAGCTCAATAATTAATGTTGGCAGTGCTTCAAGCAACTGCAGAACAAAACAATTTGAGACCTGTGAATAAAAAAAAAGTAATATTCAATATGATCAGCTATGAGACAACGGCCTAACTGCCCAGAATCTGCAGCAGGAACCATACATTTCTTCTGCCTCCATTGGCAGATTGGCTCAAAGGACCAAAGGCATGGCAACAGGATGGGGGAGGTGGGTGGGGGGAGGGTGGTGAGGAACCTGCCACCTACTCACAAGGAGACAGGGCAGTGTGATGAGGCACCAGATGGAGGAATTACACACAGGTGTCTCAGAAGTTTCCACTCAGGACACTCAAGAGGTAATCAGGCCCTCCACCTCCAGGCATCTGGCAAGAACACCCTCAAACTGTTCAGGGCTATCCAGAAACTCTGCCTCCAGGGTCACCTAACCAAACCTCAAGGCCAATGGACCCCATTACTGAACAGGCTCCCTTCAGCTAAGGGGCAAAGCCAGGAAGTAAACTGAGGTGTATTGGGAGGGACAGAGAAAGAAAACCTACTGAGGGCGCTTTGTTGGCACAGGAGCATACAGGAGGCAGAAAATTTTATAGATTAGAATTTCAGGGATGTGGTCACACCAAATGTTCAAACAGTGAGAGGGTGACCACCAGAAGGGGCAGACAATAGTGCATAAGTGGTCTATTCCCCTGTGGCTTATTCCCCATATACTGTTTGGATACTGTTCAGGATGATGGCCTCTCAGAGGAAAGCAAGTGCAGCAGCCAGACCAATGGCATGACAATTGGCTCTGTTTTACAGCAGGGAGGATTGAAGTTTAGGCAAGCAGGAGTAATAAGGGACTCTATAGTTAAGGACACAGACAGGCATTTCTGTGGCTGCAAATGAGACTCTAGGATGGCAGGTTGCCTCCCTGATGCCATGCTCAAGGATGTCTCTGAGTGGATACTAGATATTCTGAAAGGGGACAGTGAGCAGCCAGAAGTCATGGTCTATATAGGAAGTTTGCTAGTGCCATTTAGAAGGTTTAAACTAGTGTGGCAGGGATATGGGAACATGAGGCATAGATCGGCATGTGGAATGATTGAGGAAAAGATAGAGATTAAATCAAGTAAGTCCAATAGAAAGAACAGGCAAGACCAGGTTAATGAACATGGTGGGTCTCGTAGTCTGAAGTCAGAAGAGCAGGACTACCAGCTCAATGTTTCAAGTGTGATAGAGAGTTGGATGTAAGAGGACTGGGGGAGTTGCGTTATTGGTTAAGGAGAATGTTATAACTCACTAAGAGAGGACACCTTGTAGAGCTCAACAAATAAAGCCATATGGGTAGAATTCAAGAATAAGAAAGGTGCAATCAGTATGATGGGGCAGGCCTCCCAATAACCAGCGGGATCTAGGGGAACCATATGTAAGCAGATCATGGAAAGATCTAGAAACAACAGGGTTGAGTTAGTGGGTGATTTTATTTTCCCCGATATTGACTGGGACTTCCTTAGTGCCAGAGTCTTAGTTGGGGCAGAATTTGTAAGATGCATTCGGGAGGGTTTCTTGAAATAATATATAGATAGTCGAACTAGGGAAGTGGCCATACTAGACCGTATGAGCCTGGCTAAGTGATCGTAATTTCAGTGGGGGAGCATTTTGGGAACAGTGATCATAATTTCATAAGGTCCAAGATCATTAGGGAAAAGGATAAAACTGGTCCTTGGATTAAAGTGCTAAATTGGGGGATGTCTCTTTACATAACTATGAGGCAGGAGCAGGAGAAACATTGGATTGGGGCCAGCTGTTTGATGAGTAAATTCATGGGGATCCTTTAAAAGCCAGTTGACCAGAGTTTAGGATCGGCATGTTCCTGTGAAAATAAAAGATAAGGATGGTCAGATTCGGGAATCCTGGACGACAAGTGATAGTGAAAGTTTAGTCAAAAAGAAAAGGAAGTATATGTAAGGATAAGGAAACTGAAATCTAAAAGGGAGCGGTGAAGAACTTAAGCAGCAGAGGGCATCAACTACGCTGATTGGTGGTTGGGGCGAAGATTTGCATTGGCACAGTCACCACCAGCACATATAAAGGCAGGTGGTCAGACCACAGGCTCAGACTCTGCAGGCATGAAGGGAATGGGTGACCATCAGACAGAGCAAGAGAGATAGGCAGGTAATGCAGGAATGTCCTGTGGCCTTTTCCCTGCCAAACAGATATACCGTTTTGGATACTGGTAAGGGGAATGACCTCTCAAGGGAAGCAGCAGCAGCCAATTTTGTTGCACCATAGTTTGCTCTGCTGCAGAGGGGACGGGTAAAAAGTGTGCTAGGGCAATAGTTATAGGGTACTCAATTGTAAAGAGAATAGATGGTCTTTTCGGTGGCCGCAAATGAGACTCCAGAGAGGTATGTTGTCTCCCTGGTGCTAGGGTCAAGTACAGGACATTCTGAAGGGGGAAGGTGAACAGCCGGCGGTCATGGTTCACATCGGTACAAATGACGTAGGTTTAAAAAACAGGGATAAGGTCCTAAAGGCAGAATACAGGGAGCTAGGAAGAAAGTTAAGAAATTGGACCTGGAAGGTAGTGATCTTAGGATTACTACTGATGCCATGTGCTAGTCAGAGAAAAAATGACAGGATATATTAGATGAGATAGTAGGAACTGCAGATGCTGGAGGATCTGAGATAATAAGGTGTAGAGCTGGATGATCACAGCAGGCCAAGCAGCATCAGAGGAGCAGGAAGGCTGACGTTTCTGGCCTAGACCCTTCCTCAGAAATCATATTAGACGAATATGTGGCTGCAATGATGGTGTCAGGGGAGGGTTCCAGGTTCCTGGGGCATTGGGACCAGTTCTGGCGGAGGTGGGACCTGTGGAAATTGGACAGGTTACACCTGGTCAGCACTAGGACTGATGTCCTAGGGGGAGTGTTTGCTAGAGCGGCTGGGGAGGGTTTAAACGAATATGCCGGGGGATGGGAACCTATGTAAAGAGTCAAAGGAGGAGGCAGCAAGGACAAAAACAAAAGCTAGAAAAGGGAATAAGAAAAGTGATAGGCTGAGAAACCAAGAACAAGATTCAAACAGGGCTATTGAGAAAAATAAGGAGGAGACAAACACTGTTAAAAGGACAAGCTTAAAGGCTTTATGCCTTAATGCACGAAGAATCTGCAATAAAATGGATGAACTAATCACGCACATAGATGTAAATGGGTACAGTATAATTGGGATTACGTAGACATGGCTGCAGGGTGACCAGGGATGGGAACTGAATGTTGCAGGGCATTCAGTATTTAGGAAGAACAGGCAAAAAGGCAAAGGTGGCGGAGTGACGTTGCTAGTTAAAGAGGAAATTAACACAACAGTGAGAAAGAATACCAGCTCTGACAACGTGGAGTCTGTATGGGTAGAGTTGAGAAATACCAAGGGGCAAAAAACATTAGTAGGTGTCATATATAGACCCCAAACTGCAGTGGTGGTGCCGAGAATGGCATTAAACAGGAAATTAGAGATGCATGTGATAAGGGGCAGTCGTTTCAGCGGCAGAAGTCTGGAAGGAGGCGCGAGGGCAGCCTGGGAAGGTAAGCTTTAAGAGTATAAAAGTCTTACCTCGCGTGACTGCAGCCTTTCAGTTGTTTCAGCGGCAGGAGTCCAGAAGGAGGCGCGAGGGCAGCCTGGGAAGGTAAGCTTTAAGAGTATAAAAGTCTTACCTCACGTGACTGCGACCTTTCAGTTGTTTCAGCGGCAGGAGTCTGGAACGAGGCACGAGGGCAGCCTGGGAAGGTAAGCTTCTCCTTTAAAAACTTACCTCGTGAATAGGCGGAGTGCGCATCGAGCACGAGCAGACATGGGACGGCTGAGTAAGTGAGGTAATATATTTGGGCAGTTGCTTTACCCGAAACACTACTTAGGTAGTGTCTCCCACCCATCCTCCTCCTCTAACCAAAAAGGTTCTGAGCGCCGATTTGGTAAGTTACTAGTTTTTTTTCCAATAGCCTGTTTTTGGAATTCAGAACAACGGGAATGGATGTTAGGGCAGTTGCATGCTCCTCCTGTAGAATGTGGGAGGTAAGGGTCACCACTTGTGTCCCTGCTGACTTCATCTGCCGGAAGTGCACCCAACTCCAGCTCCTCGGAAACCGCGTTAGGGAACTGGAGCTGGAGATAGATGAACTTCGGATTATTTGGGAGGCTGAGGGGGTAATTGAGAGGTAGTCACACCTCAGGCACAGGAAAAAGGTAGATAGGTTACAGTCAAGGGACAGAAAGGGAACAGGCAGACAGTGCAGGGATCCCTGTGGCCATTCCCCTCAATAACAAGTACACTGTTTTGGATACTATTGAGGGACGACTTACCAGGGGTAAGCCATGGGGTACAGGTCTCTGGCGCAGAGTCTGTCCCTGTTGCTCAGAAGGGAAGGGGGGAGAGGAGGAGAGCATTAGTCATTGGGGACTCCATAGTTAGGGGGACAGATAGGAGATTCTGCGGGAATGAGAGAGACTCGCGGTTGGTGTGTTGCCTCCCAGGTGCCGGGGTCCGTGATGTCTCAAATCGTGTTTTCGGGATCCTTAAGGGGGAGGGGGAGCAGCCCCAAGTCATGGTCCACATAGGCACCAACGACATAGGTGGAAAAAGGCATGGGGTTGTAAGGCAGAAATTCAAGGAGCTAGGGTGGAAGCTTAGAGCTAGAACAAAGAGTTGTTATCTCTGGTTTGTTACCCGTGCCACGTGCTAGCGAGGCGAGGAATAGGAAGAGAGAGCAGTTGGACACGTGGCTACAGGGATGGTGCAGGAGGGAGGGATTCAGATACCTGGATAATTGGGGTTCATTCTGGGGTAGGTGGGACCTCAACAAATGGGATGGTCTGCACCTGAACCAGAGGGGTACCAATATCCTGGGGGGGAAATTTGCTAATGCTCTTCGGGAGGGTTTAAACTAACTCAGCAGGGGGATGCGAACCTGACTTGTCGCTCCAGTGTGCAGAAAGTTGAGAGTAGTGAGGTCATGAATAAGGTTTCAAGGTCGCAGGAGTGTACCGGCAGGCAGGAAGGTGAATTGAAGTGTGTCTACTTCAATGCCAGAAGCATCCGGAATAAGGTGGGTGAACTTGCAGCATGGGTTGGTACCTGGGACTTTGATGTTGTGGCCATTTCGGAGACATGGATAGAGCAGGGACAGAAATAGTTGTTGCAGGTTCCGGGGTTTAGACGTTTCAGTAAGATCAGGGAAGGTGGTAAAAGAGGGGGAGGTGTGGCATTGTTAGTCAAGGACAGCATTACGGTGGTAGAAAGGATGTTTGATGAGGACTCGTCTACTGAGGTAGTATGGGCTGAGGTTAGAAACAGGAAAGGAGAGGTCACCCTGTTGGGAGTTTTCTATAGGCTTCCGAATAGTTCCAGAGATGTAGAGGAAAGGATAGCAAAGATGATTCTGGATAGGAGCGAAAGTAACAGGGTAGTTGTTATGGGGGACTTTAACTTTCCAAATATTGACTGGAAATGCTATAGTTCAAGTACTTTAGATGGGTCAGTTTTTGTCCATTGTGTGCAGGAGGGTTTCCTGACACAGTATGTAGATAGGCCAACAAGAGGCGATGCCACATTGGATTTGGTACTGGGTAATGAACCAGGCCAGGTGTTAGATTTGAAGGTAGGTGAGCACTTTGGTGATAGTGACCACAATTCGGTTACGTTTACTTTAGCGATGGAAAGGGATAGGTATATACCGCAGGGCAAGAGTTATAGCTGGGGGAAAGGCAATTATGAGGCGATTAGGCAAGACTTAGGATGCATAGGATGGGGAAGGAAGCTGCAGGGCTGGGCACAATTGAAATGTGAAGCTTGTTCAAGGAACAGCAATTGCATGTCCTTGATAAATATGTAACTGTCAGGCAGGGAGGAAGTGGTGGAGGGAGGGAACCGTGGTTTACTAAAGAAGTTGAATCTCTTGTCAAGAAGAAGAAGGAGGCTTATGTAAAGATGAGGCGTGAAGGCTCAGTTAGGGCGCTTGAGAGTTACAAGTTAGCCAGGAAGGACCTAAAGAGAGATCTAAGAAGAGCCAGGAGGGGACACAAGAAGTCTTTGGCAGGTAGGATCAAGGAAAACCCTAACAATTTCTATAGGTACATCAGGTATAAATGAATGACTAGAGTAAGATTAGGGCCAGTCAAGGACAGTAGTGGGAAGTTGTGTGTGTAGTCCGAAGAAATAGGAGAGGCGTTAAATGAGTATTTTTTGTCAGTATTCACACATGAAAAAGACAATGTTGTCGAGGAGAATACTGAGATACAGGCTATTAGACTAGACGGGATTGAGGTTCACAAGGAGGAGGTGTTAGCAATTCTGGAAGGTGTGAGAAAAGATAAGTCCCCTGGGCCGGATGGGATCTATCCTAGGATTCTCTGGGAAGCTAGGGAGGAGATTGCAGAGCCTTTGGCTTTGATCTTCATGTTGTCATTGTCTACAGGAATAGTGTCAGAAGACTGGAGGATAGCAAATGTTGCCCCCTTCTTCAAGAAGGGGAGTAGAGACAACCCTGGTAATTATAGACCAATGAGCCTTACTTCGATTGTGGGTAAAGTGTTGGAAAGGATTATAAGAGAAATGATTTATAATCATCTAGAAAGGAATAATTTGATTAGGGATAGTCAACACGGTTTTGTGAAGGGTAGGTCGTGCCTCACAAACCTTATTGAGTTCTTTGAGAAGGTGACCAAACAGGTGGATGAGGGTAAAGCAGTTGATGTGGTGTATATGGATTTCAGTAAAGCGTTTGATAAGGTTCCCCACGGTAGGCTATTGCAGAAAATTCGGAGGCATGGGATTGAGGGTGATTTAGCAGTTTGGCTCAGAAATTGGCTACCTGTAAGAAGACAGAGGGTGGTGGTTGATGGGAAATGTTCATTCTGGAGTTCAGTTACTAGTGGTGTACCGCAAGTATCTGTTTTGGGGCCACTGCTGTTTGTCATTTTTATAAATGACCTGGATGAGGGCATAGAAGGATGGGTTAGTAAATTTGCGGATGACACTAAAGTCGGTGGAGTTGTGGATAGTGCGGAAGGATGTTGCCGGTTACAGAGGGACATAGATAAGCTGCAAAGCTGGGCTGAGAGGTGGCAAATAGAGTTTAATGCGGAAGAGTGTGAGGTGATTCACTTTGGAAGGAGTAACAGGAATACAGAGTACAGGGCTAATGGTAAGATTCTTGGTAGTGTGGATGAGCAGAGAGACCTCAGTGTCCATGTGCATAGATCCCTGAAAGTTGCCACCCACGTTGATAGGGTTGTTAAGAAGGGATACGGTGTGTTAGGTTTTATTGGTAGAGGGATTGAGTTTCAGAGCCGTGAGGTCATGTTGCAGCTGTACAAAACTCTGGTGCGGCTGCACTTGGAGTATTGCGTGCAGTTCTGATCGCCGCATTATAGGAAGGATGTGGAAGCATTGGAAAGGGTGCAGAGGAGATTTACCAGGATGTTGTCTGGTATGGAGGGAAGGACTTATGAGGAAAGGCTGAGGGACTTGAGGCTGTTTTCGTTAGAGAGAAGAAGGTCAAGAGGTGACTTAATAGAGACATACAAGATAATCAGAGGATTAGATAGGGTGGACTGTGAGAGCCTTTTTCCTCGGATGGTGACGGCTAGCACGAGCGGACATAGCTTTAAATTGAGGGGTGATAGATATAGGACAGATCTCAGAGGTAGATTCTTTACTCAGAGAGTAGTAAGGGCATGGAATGCCTTGCCTGCAGCAGTTGTAGACTCGCCGACTTTAAGGGCATTTAAATGGTCGTTGGATAAACATATGGATGATAATGGAATAGTGTAGGTTAGATGGGCTTCAGATTGGTTTCACAGATCAGCGCAACATCGAGGGTCGAAGGGCCTGTACTGCGCTGTAATGTTCTATGTTCTTTGAGGGAATATCGGTGATCGTGGGTGATTTTCATATGCACAAAGATTAGACAAATTAAAGATAGGACCAATCCTAGACCAATCGCTGGCTCTCACATTCTTCTCTTAGTCACTGAATCCCCCACTATTAACGTCCTAGGGGTTATCATTGACCAGAAACTCAACTGGACTCACCACATAAACACAGTGGCTACAAGAGCAGGTCAGAAGCTAGGAATACTGCAGCGAGTAACTCACCTCCTGACTTTTCAAAGCCTATCCACCATCTACAAGGCACAACTCAGGAGTGTGATGGAATGCTCCCCACTTGCCTGGATGAGTGCAATCCCAACAACTTTCAAGAAGCTTGACACCATCTAGAACATAGAAGCCCGCTTGATTGACACTAGATCCACAAGCATCTGTTCCCTTCACAACCGACACTCAGCAGTAGTCGTGTGTACTGTCTATGAGATGCTTTGCAGAAATTCATCAAAGATCATCAGGCAGCACCTTCCAAACTCATGGCCACTTCCATTTAGAAGGGCAAGGGCAGCAGACATATGGGAACACCACCAGCTCCAGGTTCCACTCCAATCCACTCAACATCCTAACTTGGAAATATATTGCCGTTCCTTCACTGTTGCTGAGTCAAAATCCTGGAAATCTCTCCCGAATAACATTGTGGGTCAACCCATAGCAGGAGGAATGCAGCAGTTGAAGAAGGCAGCTCAGCACCACCTTCTTAAGGGCAACTAGGCATGGGCAAGAGATGCTGGCCAGCCAGCTATGCCCACATCCCACATAGAATAAAAAAACGAGACCGTAGTTGTGTTCCCCTGTGTAAGATAAGGCTAAAAAGCCCAATCAAGACTGGGGAGGTGATAGCGGGAGTGATGGAAAAATGGGTTATTCCGGGAATATAGTTTGTTCCTGAAACAATGTAGCTGGATCAAGGATGGGAGTGATGCCTGTTTTAGTGGAGAAGCCAAAAGAAAATCAGGGAACCTGACGAGTTAGAAGCAAAATACCCTAAAATTTTTTTGGACTGTGTGGTGACAAGATCCCACAGCCATAAGTTAAAACAAGAAGGGAATACTAAAGAGAAAGATAAAGGAGTTGAGGTCCAATTAGCTGACGCTGTGTTGATAAGATGGTAAAGGAAAAGCCTAAGCAGGTACAGGATCAGACAGAGGTGTTTAGTTCTGAACGATTAATGGAGTTATTGCAAAAAGATGAGACAATAAAAGATTTATATCATAAAGCCCCCTCGGAAAAGGAATCAGAATGTATTCCAGAATGCTACTACATTAAGGATAAAATCTTAAAGTGGAAGTGGAGACCTTGGCAGGTTAGTGCAGAGGAGAAATAGGCCAAAGTTCACCAGATTGTGTTTCTGGTAGCATACTGACAGGAAGTATTGCGGGTAGCACACAAATTACCTGCAGGAGGTCATCTGGGAATGAGGAAGAATCTGGCTAAGATACAAAAGCATTTCTATTGGCCTGGGTGACAAAAAGATGTGACTGAATTTTGACATACCTGTTATACGTGTCAGATGGTAGGAATGCCAAAGGTAGTAATAAAACCAGCACCTTTGATGCCAGTTCCCACATTTGAAGAACCTTTCACGTGGGTTTTAATCAATTGTGTAGGTCCCCATCCTCAAATCAAAAGAGAACCAATATTTGCTAACCATAATGGATGTGTCTACCAAGTTTCCAAAGGCAATTTCATTTTGGGATGTCAAGGCAAAAAAGGCTGTGGAAGAGTTGCTTGCTTTCTTTAGCCGTTATGGACTACCCAGGGAGATTCAGTCACCCCAAGGGTCCAATTTTATTGCCAAATTACTTAAGGAGGTCATTGGATAGTTCAGGCCTTAAATACTTTAAATCAAGTGCATACCATCCTGGATCCCAGGGAGCTTTGTAAAGGTGCCTTCAGCCCCTAAGATAATGCTGATGGCTAATTGCCAAGATTAGCCAAATGACTAGGATAAAGGTATCCCATTTATGTTATTTTCTATTAGAGATGCTCCAAATCAATTGACTCAGTTTACTGCATTTGAATTGACATTCAGAGACAAAGTAAGAGGGCCTTTAAAATTAATTAAGGAAAAGCTGACAGGTCCAAAGTCAGAGATCTCACAGCTAGATTATGTATCTGAGGAGAGGGAAAGATTAAACAGAGTAGGTGATTTAGCTAGACAACATTTGAAGGTAGCACAGCACTTAATGAAGCAAGGAGCAGATAAGAAATCTAAAATTCGTATATTCGCTCATGGGGATAAAGTATTGGTGCTGTCACCAGTGGTAGGAGATCCCTTCAAAGCAAGGTTTAATGGTCCCTATCAGATTGAGAAGAAGTTAAGTCAGGTGAATTATCTGGTAAAGATGCCAGATAGGAAAAAAAATTATAAGGTTTGTCATGAGAACATGCCGAAATCTTACTATGACAGGGAAAGGGAACCGGAGAAACGGGTATTATTTACTGCCACTCAAATCCAGATGATTTGAATTTTGAGATGCCTCAGAATGAATTGAATAGTGAGCAAGTCCTTAAGGAATGAGATCAGGTAGTGAGCTGTTTGTCCCAGGAACAGTGAACTGAGTTGAAAGATTTGTTACAGTTCTATGAGGACCTATGTAGAAATAGAATGGGGAGGACTAATGCCACAGTACATGAGGTTGATGTAGGGAATGCTGTTCCGATAAAACAACACCCCTATAGGCTTAATCCTCTCAAAGCAGCGCAGGTTCAGAAGCAAGTGGAAGCGATGCTCCAAGAAGACATCATAGAACTGAATCAAAGTAAGTACAGCTCACCTATTGAGTTGGTTCCCACACCTGATGATACTTAATGATTCTACATAGATTATGGGAAGGTCAATGCGGTGACCAAATCTGACTCATAACCAAATCCAAAGCTGGAGGACTGTGTAGAAAACACAGGACAAGCCACTTACATCACAAAGTTGGACTTATTTCACGGTTACTGGCCAGTAAATTTGTTGAAAAGAGCAAATTTCTGCTTTTGTAACCCCAAATGGGCTATATCAATTCAAAGTAATATCCTTTGGAATGAAAAACGCACCAGCCACTTTTCAAAGACATGTGAACAGAATGTGGCAGGATTGACTAATTGTGCTGACTATATAGATGACTTAGTGTTCTTTAGCTGTTTGTGGAAGGATCACATGGAGCATTTGGCATAGCTCTTTGAAAGACTACAGAAGGCAAAGTTGGCCATAAACTTGGCAAAAACAGAAATTGCGAAGGCAGAACTGACATTCTTAGGACATGGTATCGGATATGGATGGATGACACTAAGGAACGTATAGATGAATGCCATCGAGGAATTTCCAAGGCCATCCTCAATGAAGTAAATGCAATGATTTTTGGGATTGAACGAATTCTACAGGACATTTGTACCAAACGTTAGCAGCATGGATGCACTGTTGACGGATTTGTCAAAAAAAAACATGAACCTTCAGTGGACAGAACAATGCCAGGAGGCATTTGAGAATTTAAAAGCAGCATTTACCACGGCACCAGTTTTAGCCGCACCAATTTTTTTTGAAACTCTTCAAAGCTGTCATTGACACAAGCGTTGTAAGTGTTAGAGCTGTATTGTTACAGGAGGATGATTGTGGAATTGAAAGGCCAACCAATTATTTTTCAGAAAAAATTCAATATCCACCAGAAAAGAATTCAACCATTGGAAAAGAGTTATTAAATTTGGTAATGCCTTACAGCATTTTAATGTTTATGTTGCAAACAATGCATCAGAGACGGTTGTGTATACCAATCACAATCCTTTGACACTTCTGGAAAGAATTAAGGACATGACCATTAGATTGTTTCATTGGAGTCTTATGTTGCAAGCATTTAATTTACACATTGTACATGGTGCAGGTCATGAAAATATTATTGCAGATGCTTTACTGCGGGTTTAAAATAAAAATGCTTTCTAAGATAGAAATGGTAGCGTTCAATCTAATACATAAATAGAATTAGTATAAAATGTATCAGAGATAAAAGGTACTGCAGATGCTGGAGAATCCAAGATAACAAGCATGGGGCTGGATGAACACAGCAGGTCAAGCAGCATCATAGGAGCAGGAAAACTTGACGTTTCGGGCCTAAACCCTTCATCAGAATTCTGATGAA
>JAHRHZ010000054.1:20474581-20489239 GCA_024137785.1 Ginglymostoma cirratum
TTCATCAGAATTCTGATGAAGGGTTTAGGCCCGAAACGTCAAGTTTTCCTGCTCCTATGATGCTGCTTGACCTGCTGTGTTCATCCAGCCCCATGCTTGTTATCTTAGTATAAAATGTGTCACTCTAGATTAATGAGCTAATGATCAAGTAAAAATGGAGTTAACGTTTTAAAAGAGGGAAAAAAGAAGACATCTTTTCATAAAGATGGTTCACTTTTTTACTGAAGGAGGAGATGTTGAGAAGTTGGGTGGAGTACTTGTGGATTGGGAGGCAGGAAGTTAAAATTTGGTGTTTGTAAAATGCTAGGGGCAAAGCATTGGTGGTCCCTTTAAAAGATGTCAAGCTTTTTCTTTGCTTAGAGAATAAAAAAAGAGTCTGTGAGCAGCTGCTTGAAAGTTTACAGGTACACAGAGAGCACACAAACTGAAACATTTGTATCAAATGGCTGTACAGTTAGCAGGCCAAGCAGCAGTTTTTACTAAGACAACAAGTTGTGAATTTAGCCAAACAATTTGAACCAGGCACTTAGATACCAAAACTAATTAAAATTAAACCTGATGGTTTTGGCAACATAGGATCAATCCGAGTGTAAGAAATTGATAGCAAGAGGGCAGTTGGACAAAGACAGGAGAGCTAACTGCCATCTGCCAGAGTTAACAGCTCTCAGCACTCAAGAGAGAATCACTGGCTCTCACAGTCTCCTCCAAGTCTTAGAGAAAGCACCATCTGGAGATCAAAGGTACCTATGGCACAATCAGTTAATATTCCTGACAGAAGAATCAGCAGAGAAGGTGTTCCCGACAGAACATTCAACGGAGAAGGCACAGAGCATTCTGGAAGATACATAACACGGCTATAATTTCAAGAGACTAAATTTTTTTTTTATTTAGAACGACAAAGGATGAGAGGTGACTTGATAGAGGTGTACAAAATGATCAAAGGTATAGATAGAGTGGACAGCCAGAGACTTTTTCCTAGGGTGGAGGTAGCTATTATGAGGGGGCATAGTTTTAAAGTGAGTGGAGGTAGATATAGGGGAGATGTCAGAGGCAGGTTCTTTAATCAGAGAGTGGTAGGGATGTGGAAAGCATTGTCGGAGGAGGTAGTGTAGTCGGCCTCATTAGGGGCATTTAAGTGGCAATTAGATAGGCATATGGATGATACTATAAGATAGGGATGGAGGTTAGATAGACCTTAGGTTTAGGGTAAAAATTCGGCACAACATTGTGGTCTGAAGGGCCTGTACTATGCTGCACTGTTCTATGTTCTATGTTCTATAAGTGGGACTTGTATTTATTGAAACAGCATACAATTAGAATCTTGCTTTATTTGAGAATAGTTAGCAGTTAGAAGGGATTTAGAATCATATAATCCCTCCAGTGTGGAAACAGGCCATTTAGCTTAAGAAGTCCACACCAACTCTCTGAAAAGCATCATAGCCAGACTCACCCCTTTACCCTATTCCCTGTAACCCTGCATTTTCCATGGCTAATCCACCTAACCTACACGTCCCTGGACACTATGGACAATTTAGCACGACCATTCCACCTAACCTGCACATCTTTGGACTGTGGGAGGAAACCCATGCAGACACAGACAGAATGTGCAAACTCCACACAGACAGTCACCCAAGGCTGGAATTGAACTCGGCTCTCGGGCACTGTGAGTCAGCAGTGCTAGCTGCAAAGCCACCATGCTGCCCCAAGAGGTTTGCCCATACAGGGATCAAACATATGACCTTGCTATTATTAGCACTACGCTCTAACCAACTGAGATAATCAGCTTATTCAGTTTGTTAATTCTTTAGTTAATTTGTTCACTGTTAGAGTTAGATAAATAAATTGTTACTTGTTGATTGTAATGTAAGTGTCAGGGATTTATTTTATTTAACCACCAGCAGTTGCTGAATGGCAGGTTACATCACTTTTCACATTCCTTTTACAGATTATAGGGTGAGTTGCTCCTCTTTGAGTGTTTTGGTTTTAGTTCTCAGATTGCGGGGCAACCTCCAATTTATAACACTAGAGTGTCAGAGCCTGAGGGGCAACCTGATAGAAGTATATAAAATTATGAGAGGCATGGATAGGCAGGATAGTCAGAGTCTTTTTCTCAGGGTAGAAATGTCAAACACTAGGGGGTGTAGGTTTAAGGTGAGAGGGGAAATTTTAAAGGAGATGTGCAAGGCAAGTTTGAAACAGATGGTTGTAGGTGCCCGGAATGCACTGCCAGGTGACACAATAGAAACATTTGAGAGGCATTTAGGCAGACACAAGAACAGGCAGGGAATAAAAGGATGTAGGCTATATGAGAATAGTTTAGAATAGCGTCATGGCCAGTGCAGATATGGTAGGCTGAAGGGCCAGTTCCTGTGTAGTTCTATGTTATAATATAACATCTAACACCATAAGAAGGGGAATAAAGGTAGAAACGATCCCATGCCAATGAATAGTCAAAACGAATGTGTACCTAACACGTTGTGGAATTGACTGTGGTATTACAAAACTTTGCATAACATTCTGAGGCACTCAAGGGACCTGAAGAGCCAGCTACACATTGAGACAGCTACATAACGTATGCACTAGATATATTTATAAAAATACTCTCTCTTTAGATCACTGTATACCTGCCAGACATATACTTAGAAAGTATGTCTGGCTGCTTCCTCTTCCAAGCTATTTTCATTTTGGACAATTCTCCAGCAAGCAGCTCAGTTCCACTTTGGGCATTTTGTTTGCATTGCCTGGGCATCTGGAAAAGATGTCAAAGTTGTGAATGAAGCCTCATTTATTCAGCGGTCTGAAACCGAACACTGGTGATATCAGTTTTCTGATTCTTGAGAGAATTCTGACAGCCATTGTGAAGGGTAGTTTGGTTTATTTAACAATCTGCGGGCCACTGGCACTCTAATTAGTGGAGTTATTCTTTGGCAACTTACAAGATGTGAAACCCTAACTGATAACTCTAAACTAATATGAGAAAAATAATATTAACATAAGTTCGTGACCTGTATGGCAAAGGTCTGGATATAATTGATGGTCCAGGTACAAATTGCACTCAATATTAGATTAGATATGTGAAGTAAATCTTTTCCTCAAGTTCAAGCACATTTCCTCCATGCACTGGCACTTTAGAACAGATTGAATTTGCTAAAAATTTCAGTTAAAAATATCTTCACATGCATAAGATTTCTAATCTGGTCCAATTTTGTATATCCTACTGAGAATTAGTCATTCACAAAATTAGTGCTTAGTCATGATTTGTGAATAATCTAACTCTAAATAACTGACCAAAAAAGAACTATGTAGAACCATTTGTTAGTTATATTGTTTAGAAGGAAAAACAGAAAAAAGGAAAAGAAATTCTTGGGAATGATGGTACTGATCCAAAACAGTCTCATATTCCTTGAAATGATGACCCAGTTCAAACTAGTACCAACATTTCCAAGTTTTTCCTCTTGTTTCTGAGAGCATGATTTTTTCCTTCCTAGATGAGCAGTGGTGGTGAGAATGAGAAATATTGGAGCAAGTTGACCCTGCAGAGAAACTCACCCCATTCTCACCACCTCAGCATTTGAGCACTGGGCAATAAGGTCAATTGGGAACTTTCTTGATTTGCCAGCAATTAACACCTTTAAAGCATCAATTAATGGCTACTTAATGGCCTCCACTCACTACCTTACAGCACAACTGCCAATCCTGCAGTGAGAAAGGGGTCTAATTTCCTGACAGGGAAACCACAGTGACCTGCCTGTCAGGTTGGTGAGCCAGATGCTCCAATAGGGACGAGTAGAGTCACAGAATGGGGGAAAGAGGTGGCTTTTGAAATCCACACCCTTCTCCTACATCTGACCGTCAAAGCCATCCCTCTCATCTTCCTGTAATATCCTCCCCTTGATAAGTAGGTAAAAAAGCACTTACCTTTCTGCTGCTGGCTAAGCTGAGGAATATACCTGGACTGATGGGCTTTAGGAAATAGATGCTGCCAGGCTTTAATTGGCTGCAAACCCCTGCCAATCCAGGTGGCCAATGTCAAGGCCTTGGATAGGATGAGATACTTGTCCTCCCTTGGCTTTCACTTCTTAGTGAATTTATTGCCTGGTATGCCACACATCAAGACAGAGGCATTACAAGCAGCCTAAAAGAGCATATCAATTTGGTAGCACTGATAGCCTATGGCTCTGGATGAAGCACCAATGTAGCAAGGCTGGCAAGGCATGGCATAGCAAGGCAAGGCATGGATGTTGTGAGCACACACAGTCAGGCTCTAAGTGTGTGAGAGCTAAGAGAGCAAGTGAGCAACCCTGAGCTACAGCCTGGCCTAATGTGTGAACCTGTCCCTGAGCTCAAAGTGTCCTCACCACAGACTTTCAATTCTACTTGCCACTGCAGCCCACAATGCAGGCCTGTGCTTCTGAAGCATTTTGCAAGTGGATCAGGGAAGTGAGAAGAGGGATTTGCAAGTACTGGATACCAATGCCTGTGGATGAGGGGGTACATGTGGCTTGTGTCTATGGATCATGACCTGTGATGCTGCTTTGTGCTGAGCAATATGGAGGTCCCTTACAACCAGAAGCAAACTGAAGTTACCAGGTACTGCTGTGATCTCCAGGTCGAGAATTCATGATGTCTGGCTATTTGGCACATTTGGAAGCTTCAGGTTAATGGGGTGACTTATGGCATCAATGAAGCTTTTAACAAGTTATAATCTCACTGAAATGGCAACTCATTGCTGCCTAGTGAGAAACTTGTATCATTGACCCAGCAGATGCATCAGAGACGAAGCCAGTCGCCCCCAATGTCTTGCCGGGTTTTTCACATGTTTCTGGCACAAATCTCACCACAGTCCACGTTGTTCAGGCCTGAATAAGATTCTGTCCTTCGTCCCTTTTGCAAAAATAGTTTAAGAAACAAAGAAAATCAATTTGTACTGCATGTATCTTCCACTTGAAAGTCTTTGATATTTCGCACCAACTTGCACAGATCAGCATCACTGAAATACCTGAATCTATTATTTTCACAATGATAGGCTACACAAAATATTTACTTTTAAGCATTTGATATTACATGCTGTCTAACTGTACATTTAATAAGGATTTTGTACAGTGTGGATTCATACAGATACATGTACAATTCATGGGCATAGACACAGGGTTATAGCTACATAAAAATTCTCTTTTTTTGAGAGTGCTTTATTCACTCATCCACATGAACCATGTTTTCAATTACAGAACAGTTTAGCTTTGGTATTGGTTATCTTGTAACTCAGCTTTTGAACACATCTGAGACTGTTAATTGCAATTTCAGAGACTACAGAAACATTCAGTAAGCGTCTGAACACTTTGGCGGATAACAAACAGGATCAAAGCGGTGGTATAGGTAGACAAGCAGCCATTCACCCAATTGTAGGGTCATCTTGCAGTCATGCTCAAAGGGAAGCAATAAAGAGAGATATTTTTGGAATGAGAACTTGAAGTCATTTGGGACGTGCCTAGGCTTCCAACAAATCAGGTCCAGTGTGAAGGATTCCACAGCTAGCATATGTGCATTCTCAAGTTAACATAGTAAATATGCTGCCAATCCTGATGCAAGTAGAAACTCCAATTACATCTTGGAATGTATCCCCCTGTGACCCAGACCATTGTGCCAGGTTTTCCATTGCTTACACATGCTCAGACTCAATACAAATCTTCAACTTCAATATCATTTCTTCCTCGGAAGCCTGAACCAATCACCTTAGCCAAAAAAGAACAAGCTATTGATAAGTGAAGCTCCAGTAACACCAGAGGCCAGTTCATCTATAGATCAGCAGTCAATCTGACAGGAAGAATACTAGCAAGTGCAGCCAGGCATAGCAGTTTGTCAACATGCTCATTCTATCACCCCGCCTCAGGTCTTAGCTTTTCAGAAGCCAGCTTATAAACAGTAAATGCCCCCCAGGACTGATCCACTCTCAGTTATGAGTGGCCATGTTCACAGAGATCAACTATCTTATTCTCATTGGTTCCACGTGGGCGTTCAACTTCCAACTATTAAGTGCACAAAATGCATAGGAGTGCTCCAGGATGTCAGAGCAGTGGCAGCTGCCGGGGTAGCAGGCACACACCTCCAGGAAGTGGTAACAGTGATCACAGATCACCTGAACATTATTGGAATGGAACCTTTCCTGTTGAAGAATTCTGCAGTGTTGAGCTATAGCCCTCTCAGTGCTACTTGGGTACAGTCAATGGCATCCTGCCTCTAGGGGAACACAACAATGTTTCCAAATCCTAGTGCCCAACTGCAGCACTGACCTCACCATGGAGGAATCAAAATGAACTGGTGTGATCTCACATGGATGGCATTGGTCACTGTGCTAATATATTTGTGGGTGCACAACTGAGAGATCCTACACAGGTCACCTATCACTCCCTGGATGAAGACAGTCACATTGTAGTTCAGTGGCCTTCATAGTCACTGGGGGACGATGCTCTCCTGCTCATCCTCAGGTCCCGATCCAATATCTAGCACAGTTCCCTCTTAGTGTCCTAGCACAGAGGGAGCCTGTCTTAGCAGTGCGCCTCACCCATTCCCAGCAAATGGAGTCAGGGTGAAATAGTCTGGGTCTCCTACAGCCCTGATGCGTCCTGTCAGACCCTGTGACTGTGACCTCTTCCTGACCTGGATGCTCCTTGGCCTCCATGGTGACCTGCTGCTGCTCCTGAGCTGGCCATTGGTCCTGGTCCTCCTCATCTTCATAGCAAGGCAGCCATAATGACCAACATCTCACAGTGGCTAGGAGCAGAACTCACAGTGGAAATGGCTTCTGCTGGGAACACAAGGGCTGAAAAAAAGTTCTTAAATCTCAGGACAGCCAATGATGGCATTCCTTCCAGATGACTCTTCATCACATTGAAACATGTTGTTCCCTGATAACGAGGACTGTGTCTCTATCACTTATTCAGAGTTAGCCTCAGCAAGTGCACTAACTCGGTGAAGACACTTTGTTGACTGAGTGAGCAATACATTACATCAAAAGGGAGAGCCCGCTGCACTCTGCGCCCCCTCCTATTCCAGAGCCACACCAATAATTTGAATTCTCATTGCATTCAGTACAGAGCATTGCAAACTTGCATGACAGGAAATGAAAAAATTGTTGCATGAATAATATTTTGCCTTTGGCCAGCATTGACCTCATTTTAAGACGTTGCTATTAACTTCACTATCACTGAAATGCCAGTTTCAATGTTGTGATGGACATGCTAGCACCAATGGCAGGATGCAAATTGCTTTTGGCCAGCATTTGATCTATAGGTGCCTCACGCTGCACAGCAAATGGCCAATGAAATTATTACAGATTAAGTGTAGTTGAGGTTTGCAAACAGCTGCTTCACATATTTATTCCTTCAATGTCCTATCATTCAGCAAGATTAATGCAGCACTTTAGCCCATGAAACTGGCACCAACTCCGCCCATCCTGAGCATGACATCAACCATTTTCTCGCAGCATTTTCCATGTAGAGAACAGCAAGTAAAGGAAGAAACACGACTCTAGATGGGCACCATCAGTCTGGTCACGAGGTATCCTCCATACTTCCCCTCTTACCTCGCACTACCCAAAAAGCTCATTTCCAGCCTTCCCTCATGTGGACACCCACCACATTGAATTGCACCTTCAGCTGTCCTCTGTACCCTCCTTAACCGCAGAATTGTACCTTAATGATGCCCACTCTGCACCTTCGGTAGAGGCTATGCTAGTGATTACTACCATTAAACCCCTCTTCTATAAATAGAACGGAGTCCTTTGGTTAAATACAGCATACCATGCTTTAGGCAGCATCCAGCTTCAGTCTTCTCTGTTACTGACTTTTTAAAACTTTCCATCTTCAAAGTACTAGTTCTACAGCACCCCAAGGACTTTCTTGCTTTTAAAATCCTTTAGCTGAGTCAAAATTTTAAGCACACTTATGTTCGCTAGCTGGATCAAAAGTGCAGTGCTATTTGTAGCTTAATAAAACAAACTGGAAGTAATCAAACTCTAATATATCTTAAACGGAATCCAAAATGTTACAGTTTAACCCTTAATAAGACATAAGACCATAAGAAACAGGCTTCTCAAGCCTACTCCACCATTCTGTAAGATCATATCTGATCCAACATGCTTCCATGTTCGGCATCCTTAGAAGAGGCTTCGCAGTGGGGTTAAAATTGTTTCAGAGATAGTAGGAACTGCAGATGCTGGAGAATCTGAGATAACAAGGTGTCGAGCTGGATAAACACAGCAGGCCAAGCAGCATCAGAGGAGCAGGAAGGCTGATGTTTTGGGCCTAGGCCTGAAACGTCAGCCTTCCTGCTCCTCTGATGCTGCTTGGCCTGCTGTGTTCATCCAGCTCTACACCTTGTTATCTCTCGTGCTTCCATGTTCCTCCCCTTTCCCAATGGCCCTTGATTCCTGACTTATCAAGAATTGATTCATTTCAGTCTCAAGTATACACAAGGACTCTAGCCCCCACACAGCTCTCTGTGGCAAGGAGTTCCAAAGACTTTCAATCTTCTGAGAGAAGAAATTCTTCCTCATTTCAGTCTTAAATTGGCACCCCTTAATTCTGAGATGTTGTTCCCTGGTCGTAGACTCTCCCATGAGGGGAAATATCCTCTCAGTATTTACCCTGTCAAGCCCTTTAAGAATTCTGTAAGTTTCAATGAGATCACATCTCATTCTTCTAAATTTCCAGTGAGTAGACTCCCGACCTTTTTAGCCTTTGGTAATAAGACAATCCCTGCATATCGGTAATAATCCTTGTGAAGATTCTCTGAACTGCCTCTAATGAAATTATATTTTTTTCTTAAAAAACAGAACCAAATCTGCTCACAGTACTCCAGATGTAGTCTCACCAGCACCTTGTCCAGTTGCAGTAAGACTTCCCTACTCTGATAATCTAACCCACTTGAAGTAAGTGCCAACATCCCACTAGCTTTCCTGATTATCCGCTGCACCTGTGTGATAGCTTTCTGTGTTTTGTGCACAAGTACCCCCAAGCCCCTTTGCGATGTGGCTTTCTGTAGTTTGATCCATTTAAAAAATGTTCTGTTCTTTTGTTCTCCCTTCCAAATTGAACAATTTCACATCTTCCCACATTATATCCCGTTTGCTAATTTTTGGTCCACTTACTTAACCTATTAATATTTCTCTGTAAACTGTAACCCACAATAAACAGATGTGTTACAACACAATGCGAATCCTGTTCCTAATGTTAAAGAGTGTGAATTGTCCCCGATTTAATTCTTGTTGTTATAATATATAATTGGTGTGTTAAGATGAACTATCATTATTTCTTTACTTGTTCATTACTTCTTCTTGGTGCAATATTTATGACCAGAGCCAGTTTTTGTTTAAGTTTGTATAGTAATGATGCTCTGATGTTTCATTTTAATCCTTCTGTCCTGCCACATTTTCTCACCCATAACTCTTCCATGCATTATATTTTCTAAATGATCATCATCTATCAAACCAGATCCCAACAAATATCCAACTTGTCCAGTACTTTCATAACTGAGATCACAACATATATGGGCATAATTTAATGGATAATGATAAATAGGACCAAATCTTCCAGTCGTTAGATTGCCAGAGACCGGACATATAATCACAGATGAGCATTGAGACCTGACACGCTGACCTCCTTGGAAATTACTCAGGAGATCTGAATTTCTGCTGACCAATATGCCTGTTCTCTGGGAAGTCCATGAATCTCCTCAAGATACAGTCTTTGGACAGTTTTGACACACTACTGTGAATAGTCATTCCAGAATCATGCCTTTTTTAATTTCTAATATTAGTGTTACCATACACTGCCACCACCACATTCACTCACATTGATTCCCTCACTCTCCATCCCAGATCCTGACTACCTTCTCAAAACCCTAATTACTCTCTAACATTCCAACTAACCCGCTGACCACCTCCAACCACCCCTTCTGACCACCAACTACCCGCCTGACCACCTGACTATTCCCGAAACCCTCATCTACCCTCTCAATTCCCTGACCCACATCCCCTACAACACAATTAGCCCTCCCTATCATCCTACTCCTCTAATCATGTAGCTACCTCCTCTCTTGATCACATCTGACTAGCCCCCAAAATAACTCTGCCTACAACCCAAACTACCTACTTACTCACCAAACTGCCAATTCACCTGTCACTGTAAACCCACCTACCTACCAGTTCACTCATCTGCCACCTCACCCATATGCAACTCTACCCACCTCCCACATTATTCAGCTACTCATCTCACCCAATCACCTCACCCATCCTACTATCGTACTATACTATTGAATCATACAAGATTCTAAGAGGGCTTGGCAGGGTGGAAAGATCTTTCAACTATTGGAGGAATGTTGAAATAGGGGACCTAGTTACAGACGAATGGGTCACTCATTTAAAACTGAGATGCGAAAGAATTTCTCTTCCGAGAGTGTAGTGAGTATTTAATACTCTCTATCCCAATGAGTTGTAGAGCCTGGGTCAATGAAAGGATTTAAGTAGGAGGTCAATAGATTTTTGAAATATCAAGGAATTGAAAGCTCTGCTGAGCTGACACAAAAGAGAAATTGAGGCCTGAGGTCAATCAGCCATGATCTTGATGAAGGGCAAGGTAGGCTTGAAGGGCTGAATAGCCTACAGCTGCTATACCTTAGGACCTTACGTTATCTTCTACCCAATCACTCAGTCATTCATTTCACTGACCTTTTCATCGAATCTTCAAACTTATCTTTTGCAGCTAGTGCCATAAAAAGGGTATTGTGCCTATTCTTCTTCCCTGACACCAATGTGCTGTGATGGAGCTCTCCAAGGAGCACTTTGGCCCACATTTCAGGGAAATCCAGGTCCAGAACACCTGGTAAGAGATGTGCCCAATGTTGAGTAAGGGGAAAGTACTTGACAATGATTGGCACTTTTTGGAAGATCCAGATGATTGTAAAGAAATATAGCCCATCTGGTACTTAACTTTTGTGATTTATTACAAAACACATGTGAGAGATGTCAAGACTAACATAAAAGGATCTTACATTTATATTAGGAGAAAAGGGGTAGACATGTGAATCTTTGAAAATGGACGGGAGTAATATTGCAAATGAAAATAAAACAACAGACTAGATGAATAATTAAATACCTTACACCAGTCTTCACAATAGAGGAAGATTACATTATACTGACCCTTCAGAGAAACTAACAAATGAATCACAGACTGGAGCTTAATTAAAGTTAACACAAACAGGAACATAGTACGAGCAACATTAATAATATTAAAAGCCGACAAAGCCTCATGGTGTCATCCCACATTTTTCAGTAAACTTGGTGGGGGCGCAGAATATAAATTATGATTCAGTCATAATTTTCCAATGTTCTCTCAAATCAGGAATTGCCACATTAGATTCAAATTTAGTACTTAATCCATCCTGAATTACATTTTGTAGTGTTTTTGAGAATAGACTTCTTGAACAGGCTTGACTCCCTAAAGCATGTCCAAGGCATAAGTCAGGAGTGTGATGGAATACTCTCAACTTGCCTGGTTGAGTGCCACTCCAACAACACTCAAGGAACTTGACAACATCCAGGTCAAAGTGCCACTTGATTGGCACTACATCCACAAACATCCACTCCCATCACCACCGAGGCTCAGTGGCAGTTGCAATGTGTATTATCTATAAAATGTACTGCACAAATTCATGAAGGCTCCTTACACAACAGCTTTCAATCCACAACTGCTATCATCTAGAAGAACAAGGTCCTTAAATACATGGGAACATCATCACCTTCAATTTCTCCTCTAAGTCACTTATGATTCTGACTTTGAAACATATTGCCATTCCTTCACTGTCAGTAGACCAAAATCCTGCAACTCCTTCCCTAATGACATCCACGCAAATGGACTGCAGCAGTTCAAGAAGGCAGATCAACACCACCTCCTCAAGCACAACTAGGACTGGGAAATAAATAAATAAATCGATGAATAAATAAATGGGGAGGACATAAATAAATAGCCACAACATTTAATTATCTGCTCTTCATGAGACAACTCAGAGTAATTTTTTTTCTAATATTTGTCTTTTTGGACTCAGCTTTTAGTTTTAATCTGTGTGCATATATGTTGTGTTACTATTTCTTATATTTAGTAATTGATAAATTCAGTCCTTTTGTTAATTCAAGAAAGTCTGCTTAAATTAACTCATCTTCAAATGTAAGTTTTTTTTTGGTCTGGGAGACAGTTATCTGGGTAAAGATCATTTTTATAATTAACCTTATTGCGAACAATTAAGTGGGTAGGTAAATAAAGGGAGCCAGTTCATGCCTCCTCATTGGGATCTTAACAGTTTGGGGTATCCCATCTGGAAACAAAGAAATCTTGGGAACCTCTCCAAGGAACTGGTCTGAACAAAATAAATGATCAATATTTTGATGCTAGGATAGTAAAGTATGTTGAGCCAAGCCAGGTCGAAAGAGTTAAGAAACAGATCAACAATAATCTCATTGAATGGTGGCAGAACATGCTCAAGGAACGGAATGGCCTACAAGCATTTTGTATAGAAAGGGGTCTACATCAAGGTTTGTTGACTGGTTTTTGTAGCTGCCATTATTGCTTGCATTTATGTCTTCTCTACTCCCTCAAGTCATTAGCAGCAACTAATCTAACTAATCTTCAGGTGGCTTTTGGCCCTTCTATTTCATGGCCTTGCTTCCTGTTCTGAGAAAATGTGTCTTACGATACCAGAAGTGTTGTTTCATCAAGCCTATTGTCTGCGCAATGATTGATCTGCTAGAGTCATTCAGTCATACAGCATGCAAACAGACCCTTTGGTCCAACAAAACCATGGCAACCATAATCCCAAACTAAATTAGTCCCACCAGCCTGTGCTTGGCCCATATCCCTCCAAACATTTCTTATTCATGTACTTATCCAATGACTTTCAAATGTTGTAACTGTATATGCATCCACCACTTTCTCTGGAATTTCATTCCACACACTTTGTAAAAAAGTTGCCTCTCATCTCTTTTCTAAATTTTTCTCTTCTTGCCTTAAAAGTATGCCCCTAAATGTGCAGGAATTCTGCAGAAGGATGATATGACAAGACTCAGAAATAACCCTGGTCTCCAAACTTCCTGTCTGTTGAGCACTTGTGTATATGGTGCAGTGAATTATCATAAAATGAATACCTCTGAGAAAAATCCATTTCTATGCATTGTCTGCTGCAGTAGTTGCAGAGAAACTGATCACTGATGAAATTATAAGCCAATTCTGAAGAAAGATTCTTGAACTGAAATGTTGGCTCTGTTTCTCCTCCTGCAAAGGCTGCCAGAACTACAAGAATTTCCAACACTTCTTGTTTTTATTTCAGATTTCTAGCATCTGCAGTCTTTTACTTCTGTTAAGTAAAAGTCCATTGGTTGATGTCTGTGCGATTATTCTGCAGGACAGCGTTGGCCAATAAAACATGATCGACACCATTGGTTGATAAATCATACTATTGAGGGATAAAAATTCTTTGGTTTGGAAAATCTGTGATAATTTTGTGGTTTTTGTCCAAAAGTAAAATTGATTCCCTTGCTTGGCATGGCAGCAATTCATCCCTCACCTGTTTAGTGCAATCTGAATGATGTTCTTAATGTTTCCACTAACCATCCAAAACAGTGACTCAGTGAAAGAAATTTGAAGACAACTATCAGTCAAGCTACAGTTCATAAAGCTAATTCTAATTCTAATTCTGCTTCTGCATCATGTTTCCTTTATTTGTAATCACCTGCCTTGTGAATTGGACCTTCCAAGATATTGTCAGGTCTGATAATTTATCAACAGCTTGCATCTATATAAGCACATTTAACACACTAAAATATCCCAAATCATCTTACAACATAACATGACATGTAATTCATGGTGCATAGCTAAGCATGTAATATTCTCAGTGTGAAATTCAGTTTCTATATCTGTGAAATGCCACGGAACATTATGTTACCAATGTCACATAAATGCAATCTATTTTTGTTGTTGAAAGAACTATTCTGTATATTAACAGATTTCATTCAGTATTGATGTCTGGGACGATAGAATTGCCCTGTGATGAGAGGCTGAGTAATGTGGGTCTATTTTCTCTGATGTTTAGAGGAATGATGTATCTCATTGAAACATACAAGATTCTGAGGAGACTTGGTAAGGTAGAGATTAAGAGATTATTTCTGATGGTAAAACACAGTTTCAGGATAAGCGGCTAACCACTTTGGACTGATACAAGAATGAACTACTTTCAAAGGCTGGTGAATCTTCAGAATTTTCAACCTTGAGGATTGTGGAAGTTACATCATTGAATATTAATTTAAGGCTAGAATAAATAGATATTCAGCAAATTGAAAGATATGAAGAGTGTGTGGGAAAATTAAACTGTTGATAAAGATGTGATTGAATGGCAGAACAGGATCATCAGGCCATGTGGTCCATTGCTGCCCCTATTCCTTTTTACTAGCTAAGGTGAAAATCCACATGACCTTATTCTCCCCACTGTCTTTACTTTAAAGTTAACCTTTCTTTCTGTTAGCAGAATCATTCAGTACTTTACACTAGATAAATAATTGAACTTGTTTTAGTATGGGATTAGTTCCAAACCATCCTTAACTAGCAATTAAGC
>JAHRHZ010000054.1:20489249-20521798 GCA_024137785.1 Ginglymostoma cirratum
TGTTCTAACATCACATCACAAACGGTAGGGTTTAAGATGGCTTATCTCTATTAATAATAGTTAGATATTATTCATTGGAAACCAGCAAAATCGTTCTAGATATAGCACATTGGTCTTTAACATAAAAGTTTATTGTTTATAAAACATAAGTGTATTCTGGGTTGTTATTTTGTGCTGGTGTGGTTTGGGGGGGGTGTTTTTATATCAAACTAAATGGTTAGTGCAATAAAAACTGTATGAGAGTCATAGATAAAAGGTATTGTAGATGCTGGAGAGTCCGAGATAACAAGCGTGGGGCTGGATGAACACAGCAGGTCAAGCAGCATCATAGGAGCAGGAAAGTTTGACGTTTCGGGTCATGACTGTTTTTGGAGATATTTTAAAGCCTTGAATTCTCAATCGTGCCTTTGTTCTCAATAAATATTTATTCATTGTACTGTAAACTAGTTTATGCAAATATTTACTTTGTATAGTGCACTTTATTTAAAATAAATAATAACTTAAAAATGTAATTAATATTAAGATGTTTAATCAGAGTTGCCAAAGGTAATAAGAGGCTTAGTTCATGCAGAACATGGACAGAAACTGTATAGATCTTGTGCGATAATAAAATTACAGTGCCCTTTGGCAAATAATACAGTTCACTGTGTAAATGAGATATTAATCTTGAATAATCTTTTATTTAAATAATATTATCCTACGATGTAGCAATTCCTAATGTACTAACAGCGCTTTCAGCATAACATGCAAGTCTCTAGCTCTCAACCTTCCAGCCCAGAGGCTGCAAAATGTGCGGCTTATGTTGATGCCACATGCACATCATGCTGTGACATGATTCCAAGACTCTATTATTCTTTGTGCAGTTTCCATGGAATACATTTAAATTCAAACTGAAGTCTTTCTTCACTTGCCAGAGCTAGATATTGAATGGAGGATGACAACTTTGCTGAGCTGTGGGGCACTTAAATTTGTGACAGAAGGTTTTGGGGCTCAAATCCATCATATCTGGCTAAGTAGCTGTTGCATTAAGTTCTTTAGAGGGATTCCTGCTGCAATGCCCTATCTTGCTTAACTAACCTTATTAACTACTACTCTGCCTCCATGACTTCCCTCATTTCCAATTTTATCCCCAGCTTATCAAGCACCATTCACAGAACAACTTATCAGGCACTGGATACCTGCCAAAAAACCAGCATCCCTTCTGCCTGCGTCATCTTTAAAATTCTGTCGTATTTTAAATATAAAATTATTTATATTTTATATTTAAAAATATAAAATATTTTTATATTTTATAAAATATAAAATATATTTTATAAAATATTATAAAATTTCTTAATATTTTATAAAATATTATATATATTTATTTACACTAGATAAATAATTGAACTTATTTTAGTATGGGATTAGTTCCAAACCATCCTTAACTAGCAATTAAGCATTACACGCAAATATGGACATGTCATGCCATGTTGCAAGATAATTCTTATTGCTGTTAAATGAAGTATGATAATTCAGCATTGAGGTCAAGAAAACTTTTACTTCTTATTTTGTTCTAACATCACATCACAAACGGTAGGGTTTAAGATGGCTTATCTTTATTAATAATAGTTAGATATTATTCATTGGAAACCAACAAAATCGTTCTAGATATAGCACATTGGTCTTTAACATAAAAGTTTATTGCTTATAAAATATAAGTGTATTCTGGGTTGTTATTTTGTGCTGGTGTGGTTTTGGGGGGTGTTTTTATATCAAACTAAATGGTTTAGTTTAGTTTGATATAAACAAACAGGAAAAGCTTTGACAATTGGAGCTGCACTACACAGTTGCTCAAACTTGTCCTGGACATGGCAGACAGGAGAAAACTGGTGCACCACTTTGTGGGCAGGGAACTGGATTTGTGGACAGGCTAGTGCAGAGCCAGGGCTTCCTCTTCCCTCAGGACCATCAGTGGACGCTACTGTATTTGACCGTTGTCCAAAGTTGCTGCCCGGGTCAGAGCAGTCTCAGACTCTGGAGGAATGCCTAGCAGTGGAGAAAGAAGGTTAATGACCCAGCCAACGTAAGTGTCACCATCTTATCCCCATTACCTCATACTCACTCTCTCCCTGCTAGGGTAGGAGAGTCTAGGACCCAAGGGCACAGCCTTAGAGTAAAGGGAAGGCCTTTTAGAACGGAGATAAGGAGAAACTTCTTCAGCCAGAGAGTGGTGAATCAATGGAATTCACTGCCACAGAAGGCTGTGGAGGCCAGGTCATTGAATACATTTAAGACTGAGATAGATAGGTTCTTGATTATCAAGGGGATCAAGGGTTATGGGGAGAAAGCAGGAGGATGGGGTTGAGGAACTTATCAGACATGATTGAATGACAGAGCAGACTCGATGGGCCAAATGGCCTAATTTCTGCTCCTATGTCTTATGGTCTTATCTTCTTATGCTAGCGACCCACCAAAGGACATGCTTTACCACTCTTAACTATCACCTACAATATTTTCCTCATTTTCATATAACACCCCCAAATGCCATCACCACAAATCTTCCATGCCTTGTGCACTCACTTTCCAGTAATACCTGCCTGTCTCTCATTCCAGGAGAACAAAAACCTACAACTGAGCTGAAAGATTCAAGATAGGAGTTGGGCTGCCTGACATTTAGCTTCTCACCACTTATGCGGAGATCTTGAATCACACCAGCCTGAGCGGCTGACATTGTCTAACACTGTGGACTAGTATCGGAGACTGTCATTAATGTATTGTGCCAGCACCTCCCATGCAAAGGCTACCTCCCTTGACTTCACTGAGGACTTCTGACCAGGATGACAAACCTCCTGGCTTTCTGTCTGTGCTAAACATCAAGGCAAGCCAGCAGTAAAATGAGCTTTGTATTTCTGGCTGATGTGACAAAATGAAACAAAGGCAAGGCAATGCTTTACAGGGAAGATCCAGGGAGATTCACTGTGAGACAGTGCTATGACAGCAAGTGAAAAGCCCATGGTACAGCCTGGTCCAAACCATGAGCTGGCTGTGTGTCCCTAAGCACACTGTGTTCTGGCTGCAGCATTACAATAATATTGTCAATGCAGCCCACGGTGCAGCATTAATGTGCAGAAGTGCCTGTAAGTGGATCAGAGATGTGCCCAGAGGGTTCCTAGAGGCTGGCTCATGTTGAAGTCAATGTCCATGGATGTGAAGTACATGTGTCCGGTGCCATGGAGCGCTCCCTGAGATGTGCTGCCCAATATCCAAAACATGGAGATCCTACAGAGCAAGCAGTAAGTTGAAGTTGCCAGGTATTCGCACTGACTTCCATGTCACAAGTTCTCAAGATCTGGCTTGTTCAGTGCATTTTGGTAAGATAGAAGGCTCAATATAATGAGGTATATTGTGGTATAAATAAGATGTTTAACAAGCCACAATCCCCCTTAAGCGGCCACTTGCAGTTGCGTAGTGACAGATTTGCCTTGTCCCTTGGCAAAAGAAATGACAGTTACCAATCTTTATAGTTGCAAATAGAAAGTATTCTACTTGGATGCAACTGCTCTGCCAAAGACTGCAAGAAATTACAGAGAGTTGTGAACCCAGCCCAGTCTATCACAAAAACCAGCTTTCCTTCCATTGACTCCAACTACACTTTCTTCAGCCAACATTATCAAAGACTCCTCCCATCTTCCATGAGGCAGAAGATATAAAAGTTTGAAAACATGTACCAACAGATTCAAGAACAGCTTTTCCTCCCATGATTATCAGACTTATGAACGGACCTCTCATTTGGTAGTGTTGATCTTTCTCTGCACCTTCTCTGAATCTGAAACACTATATTCTTCGTTCTGTTCTATTACCCTAATGTACTTCTGTAAAGTATGATTTGTCTGGATAGTATGCAAAACAATACTTTTCACTGTATCTTAGCACATGTGACATTAATAAATCAAATAAATCAAAAGCATAAAAGATGCAGCAAGATGCTCCCATTGATGAAATAGGCCACAGCAGTCTTCTTGTTTGATTCTGTCACTAATCCTGCTATAGTCCACATTGTAAGACACTTTATAAGATTCCATCTGCCATCACTTACAATGACACTGCAGGGCAGTATTGAGGAAGTGCTGCAGTGTTGGAGGTGTTGCCTTTCAAGTGAAGTTTTATAGGAGGAAGTATACAAATAGAGAATGAAGAGTTCTCCTGTTGAAACCTGGCCAGTATTACTCCCTCAGTCAACCACTGAAAAACAAATTCAACTCAATGCTGCAGGAGGGATTTATCCAGGTGAAATTGCTGTTCTGTTTTACTGTATGACAATGATCTCTGGGGTTCTGTTAGCTGGACGGCTGGTTTGCAATGCTGAATAATCTGAATAGCATGGGTTCAATTCCCATGCAGGCTGAGGCCAGAATGAAGGACTTTTTTTCTCAACCTCTCCTTTTTCCTGAAATGTGATGACTCTCAGGTTAAACCAACACCAGTCGTCTCTCTCAAATGAGAGAGAGCAGCCCTATTGGCTGGTAAGTCTAAGGTGATTTTAATTTGACAACAATCATTGTATTTCATCAGTAATTCATCACATTAGGAGGAATCTGACAGATACATTAAAATTGTGAAGTGACAAGCCACAAATAACTAAGTTTGTTCTCATTTCTCAAAATTCCTTTGTTTAATTTCCAACATTATGTCCAGTTATAATTGCAGAGTAGAAATGTAAATTAGATTAGAGCAAGCAGTAAAAGCTTAAAAATTAAAGGTTAATTGTTAAAACAAAACAAAACAAAACAGAGTGCCTACATAAATTTGAGATGAAAACGGAAAATTCTGGAAAAACTCAACAGCATTCATGGAGGGAGAAACAAAGTTGACAGTCTGAATTTTACCAGGAAGATTGCTTTCCGCGAGCCTGAGCGAGTTTTCCCACAATATCTTCCCAAACTCATCACATTACCTATGCACCACACCACTATGGTGCCCTGTTCATTATACTCTCCCACTTGCCAAAGGCAGACGTATTCATTGCTGCCAGGACCACCCAGGATTCCTGGCATCATTGAAGCCCAGTCATGCATCTGGTCAAGCATTGATAGGCCACATCTGCCTTGCACAGTTCCTATCAATTGTCCCAGACATGACAGACTGAGTGAAATTGGCTCCCCACTTTGCCAGTGGGTACCTAGAAGTTCTAGTGGATGAAGGAAGTGTGTGCAGTTTCAGAATATGGAGCATAACCTAAGGTGTTGATGCCTGATGGAAGTCCAGAGACACAAGCAGCAACATGGACTCATGACATTAAAGTCAGGACTTGTCACTATCTTGTTTCTATCCAGTAGATGGGAGAATGGGAAGTTACATATCAGAGACATGAGTTGGCATCATAATGAAGATGTTAATGCATGCTAATGAATACAAGTAGGCCTGTCTCTGCTCACTCACGAAAATCTCATCTTACTATTGAACATTGGTTGGAAAATAGGACTTTTTGGGATGTTTCTTGCTAGGCATCTCGCAACTTTTTCACCACTGACATATAGTTCAGTTTCTGAGAAGAATCTGCATGATGTTTTGGTCAAAGGCCATTCTTCAGAATGTTTTAACAGGTAATTGCAGTTATCTGTAGCCAGCCGTTGCTTATAACTATAAAAGTGTGCTTCTTAGAAAGTGTTACAACTGAGATGAAGGAACTTTCATTATCTTTCTCTCATCTTGCTCTAGTCTCATTATTCCATGACTCACAGTTCAAATATAATGGTTTTACCCAGTTCACATTACAGCTAATAATGTTTTCTGCACATTAGACTCAGAAAGAAAGCCATCAACCAGGTTTCTTTAATAAAACATTGTTGATTTATTATGAAACAAAACTTATTCCACAAAGATACAGAGTTGGTTAACATACAGTTTGTAATATGAAATTATAAATGTTTATCCCTCGAAATAACCTCAAACATGTACATGAAAACACACACCTATTCAAACTAAGAAAAGGAAATAAAATGGTTTTCTCTTTGCAGATATTCACTTTAAGAAAATAAGGCACATTTTTGGTCAATAATTCTTCATTTTTAAAGGTGAATGAAAGAAAAGATGCAGAATTTTCAGACAGATGCCTGTCTGTACTTCCAGTGGTTGTCTCTGGGGTCTTAGCAGACGCAGCTTGCTAAGGAAAAACAGAAATTATCCAGTTATTCTTCAAGAGGACAATCAGGTTTCGTATTGGATTCACCAGTGCTTCAGTGACAGGAAGAATGAGGTAAGAATCTTTGTTCTTTCAGCAAGTCTCCCCAGCTGAAAATTAAAACCATGTTGCATTATGATCCAAGTCCAGACTGCTAATTTTTTCTTATAATTCCAGAAGAGACCATTACATTATGTGATTGAAATATACAGAGAAAATAGGAGCAGTAGTAGGCCATTTGGCTCTTTGACCCTGCTCCACCATTCATTATGATCCTGGCTAATTATTCAACTCAACAGCCTGTTCCTGCTTTTACCCCATATCCTTTGATCCATTTAGCCCCAAGTGCAATATCCAACTCCTTCTTGAAATCTTGAAATGTTTTGACCTCATTGCTTGGGAATAATGAATTTCACAGCCTCATCACTCCCTAAGTGAAGAAATTTCTCCATGTCTCAGTCTTAAATGATTCACCCTGTATCCTCAGAGTGTGACTGCTTGTTCTGGACTCCCCTGCCGTTGGGAACATCCTTTCTGCATCTACTCTGTCTAGTCTTGTCAAAATTTTATACATTTCTATGAGATCCTCCTTCATTCTTCTGAACTCCAGCCAATATAACGCTACCCGATACAATCTCTCCTCATACATCGGTCCCACCTTCCCAGGAATCAGTCTGGTAAACCTTCGCTGCAATCCCTGTTATAGGAAGAACCTCCTTCCTCAGTTAAGGAGAGCAAAACTACACACAATAATCCAGATGTGATCTCACCAAGGACCTGTAGAATTGCAGCAAGATATCCTTTCTGCAGTACGTGGAACTTCTGGCTATGAAGGCCAGTGTACCATTTGCCTTCTTCACCATCTGTTGCACCTGCATGCTTACCTTCAGCGACTGGTGTATGAGAACACTCAGATCTTATTGCAAATTCCCAGCTCTCAATTTACAACCATTTAGACAACAATCTATATGTTGCTACCAAAGTGGATAATCTTACATTTATACACACTATACTGCATTTGCCACTCACGTAGCTTGTTCAAATCACACTGAAGAAACGATTAACCCATTATTTTTAAAATGGAGAAAAAGTGTGATTCAGGGAACTTATTAAGAGAATAAAATCACAAGGTTCTGCAGTTTTGAACAAGTAACAATACTATATAGGTTAGAACAAAAATACAGTCTACTGTACATGTATAACATATTTCTAACACCAAGTGTTAATATGCAGCAAATAGAGGCAATTGGGAATGAACAAAAATTACTGGACCAGCCAGTAAGGTCCCATAAATGAATTAAAACTAAGATATATTGTGATCAAACGCCCCTCAGCGTACATCAAATATCAAATATGATCAAGACAGATTGTGTAGATTTCTTAGCAATTCCACCAGACATTCATGTTGAATTGAAGCATTCAAGAAGGCATTGAATGATTATTGGATATGGGAAAAAGCAAGAGATTGGTATTAAGGAATGATGAGTTAGTCGAAGAGTCAGTGCAGACACAGAGTCATAGAGTCATGCAGCAGGGAAACAGACCCTTTGGCCCAACCAGTCCATACCAAAAATAAGCCCAACCTAAACCTGCCTGGTCCTGGACCATCTCCCTCCAAATTATTTATTTCCTATTATTTCCTATTTATATATCCATCCAAATGTCTTTCAAATGTCGTAATTATATCCGCATCCACCATTTCCTCAGGAAGTTCATTCCACACGCAAACCAACGCCGGTGTAAAATATTTGCCTCTTATGTCTTTTTCAAATCTCTCTCCTTTCACTTTAGGAATGTGCCCTCTAGTCTTGAAATTCCCCATCCTAAGGAAAAAACAACTACCATTAGTTTTATTTTACCCTCTCATTATTATATAAATTTCTATCAGGTCGTCTCTCAACTTCCTACGCTCCAATAGAAAAAAAGTCCAAGTCTATCCAGCCTTTCTTTATAACTCAAACCTTCCATATCCAGCAACATCCTGGTAAATCTCTCTGAACCCAATCCAGCTTGATAATATGCTTCCAGAACTGGACACTGTATTCCAGAACAGGCCTCAGCAACATCCTGTACAACCTCAACATGACTTTTCCAACTCCTATACTCAAAGGACAGCAATGAAGGCAAGCATGCCAAATGCCTTTAAACCATCCTATCTATATGTGATGCAAACTTCAAAGAATTATGTACCTGCACCCCTAGGTCCCTCTGTTCTACAACACTACCCAAGGCCCTACCGTTAATTGTCTAAGCCTTACCCTTGTTTGTTGCACCAAAATGCAATACCTCACATTTATCCAGATTGAGTTCCGTCTGCCACTTTTCAGCGCATTGACTCATTTGATCAAGATCCGTTTGTAATCTTAGAAAACCTTCTTCATTGTCTACAATGTCAGCAATTTTGGTGGCATCCGCAAACTTACTAACCATGCCTTTCTCCATAAAGAGAAACTTCTTCAGCCAGAGAGTGGTGAATCTATGGAATTCACTGCCACAGAAGGCTGTGGAGGCCAGGTCATTGAGTACATTTAAGACTGAGATAGATAGGTTCTTGATTATCAAGGGGCCAAGGGTTACGGGGAGAAAGCAGGCAAATGGAGTTGAGGAACTTATCAGCCATGATTGAATATCGGAGCAGACTCGATGGGCCGAATTGCCTAATTTCTGCTCCTGTGTCTTATGGTCTTATGGCCTTCTATATTCTCATCCAAATCATCTATATAAATGACAAACAAAAACAGGACCCAGAACTGATTCCTGTGGAACATCCCTGGTCACAGCCTCCAGTCCAAAAAGAACCTTCCACCATTACTCTCTGTCTCCTGCCATTAAGCCAATTATGCATCCAATTGGCAAACTCATCCTGAATCCCAAGTGAGCTAAATTCACTAATCAGTCTACCGTACGGAACCTTGTCAAAAGCTTTACTAAAATCCAAATAAACAATGTCTACTGCTCTGCCATCACCAATATAAGTTTGTGAGACACGATTTTCCTCACACAAAACCATGCTCACTATCCGTACTCAATTTTTGCTGCTCTAAATGTCCATAAATCCTATCCTTTATAACCACCTCCAACAATTTACCCTCAAATAAAGTCGAACTCACAGGTCTATAATTCGTCAGTTTCTCCTTATAACCTTTCTTAAACAAAGATACAATATTAGCCACCCTCCAGTCATCAGGCACCTCACCCGTAGATAGTAGATGATGCAAATATTTCTGCGAGTGTTCTCATAATTTCTTCATGATAGACCAAATAGCCTTATAGAATCATAGAGTCATAGAATCCCTACAGTGTGGGAACAGGCCCTTCGGCCCAACAAGTCCACACTGACCCTCAGAGCATCCCACCCAGACTCATCCCCCTATAACCCACCTCGTCTACACATCCCTATGGGCAATTCAGCGTGGCCAATTCACCTAGCCTGCACATTTTTGGTCTGTGGGAGGAAACTGGAGCACCCGGAGGAAACCCACACAGACACGGGGAGAACGTGCAAACTCCACAGAGACAGTCACCCGAGGGTGGAATCAAACCCAGGTCCCTGGCACTGTGAGGCAGCAGCTTCCTCTGCACTATTACAGTTCTGTGATTCCTGACACATTGAACTTCACAAGGCATAACAATTCTGCTGATCTTGCCTTGAATCTCCCTTTCAAGAGCTGTTCCATCATGGACTGCCTCAAAGACTGCTCCTGTTCTAGTCAATCACCCTCCTGTCCCAGATCCCTGCTCCCCCGGACTCTGAAAACTTCACTGCTGTACTTACTCACAAGCACAATTCCAACGTTTCACAGCTAGCTTTACCAAACTAGATCTTTTCTGTGTTTTTTCCTGAGTTCTAGTCTTGCTCGGTTGTATATAGCAAATACTGCTCATGGGCTTTCAATTCCAACTCTCAGCTGTACTGGCCTATCAGTAACACTCAGCTTCTTGCAAACCACTACAACCTCCAGGATACTCATAAGCACTGGCTGTAACACCTAATTGTCAAATATCTCTGAGAACCTGGTCTGAAGTCTAAAAGTAAAGAGGTAACTAACTACTGCTGGGACTTAACATTCTGTCCCCAAAACAGAAACTGTGTAAAGTTACCTTCCTCACAGTGCAGCAAAAAAAATGCACTGTACCTTATCTCTCTCACATGTTTACTGCCCTTCTGTCTCTGTCTTCTTTGAAGTCCACTTCTGACCTATTGAAAGCATCTCAGTAATCCTCTCCCCTATAGCTAGGCAGAATTGGATGTTACCAGCAAGCAACTTTTGGAACTGTTCCATGAATGTTACAAACCATAGATGGCTGGCTTCTTCTGAACAAAACAAAATAGATTTCATGATATCGATAAAACACTACTCAACTAGTACAGACATGGAACCCAGCATGGAAGTGAGCTCAAGCAACCATATCAACAATCATGATTTGTTTTCCAAAAAAAAAAGCCTTGTTAAAAGAAGTCTCCTGTTTTTTCATTGACATTTTCAAAAATAAAACAATCCAAGTATCCACAATTTTTCAAATTCAAGTTCACAAATATTATTAAGTATAAAGTTTGTATAACATAAGAGCAATGCCATACATCTGGGAATTCCTAAGGGATGAACAACAATAAGCAAGAATGTATAAAAAGCAGTAATATTCCATAAGACTGTGTTAAACCCCAGCAAACAATAAATCTGTTATGGTAATAATCATATCAGTGCATAATTCACAAATAATTCATTGAGTATAATCAAATGAGTCAGAAATGACAAGAGACACAATGGTATTTTTGCATCAGCAATCACTTCATTATGTAAAAAGAACTTGAAAGTAAATTTAAAATTTTTTTTCAATGTTGTTATTCAAATTTTCTCAATTCAGATCAAGTTGGTAGTGTATAAAATATTTGTTCAAAGCATTGATGGTTCACAACTCCTAGACAAGCAACAGAAAGGCATTACTCAAAATTTAGCATCAGGCTGTGAGGTCATTCAATGGCAAAAATGGGAGCTGGGCACAGAAAGGAAGCAATTTAGTATATATTGACATTGCATCTGGAATGGGATAATGCCTCACATTGCTTAGATAACTCATCAAAAAATTCGGAATTCCTGCAATAATGTTTTTTCCTATCTTCAAATTGTTGCAAAACTGGAGGCTTTGATCTATAGGGAGAGGCAGAATAGGCTGGGGCTTTTTTCCTTGGAGCATCGGATACTGAGAAGTGACGTTATAGAGGTTTAAAAGATCATGAGGGGCATGGATAAGGTGAATAGACCAGGTCTTTTTCCTAAGGTGGTACAAGGCATAGGTTTAAGGTGAATGGGGAAGATTTAAAAAGGACTTGAAGGGTAACTTTTTCACACAGAGGGTGGTGCATGTATGGAACAAGCTGTCAGAGGAAGTGGTGGAGACAGGTGAAGTTACAACATTTAAAAGGCACCTGAATGGGTACATGAATAGGAAGGGTTTAGAGGGATATGGGCCAAATGCTGGCAAATGGGACTAGGTCAGATTGGGATGTTTGCTCGGCGCAGATGACTTGGACTGGAGGGTCTGTTTCCATGCTGCATGACTATGACTCTATAAAGTCTCATAACACACATCATTAACAGATGACAATGATATGTTGAGTACCATTATCAAAAGTTGGGTTTGTACCAAGTTCAAGTGCAATTAATTTTTTGTCATTTGTTTAACTTACCCTATCTAAGAGACAAAAGGAAAGCAATTTGCAACATCTTGAAATGACACACATTGCAAATTCTGTTTTGATTTTTAGGTTTTCAGAGGAGTGGTTCTGAATTTGAAATTTCACAGCTCTAGGAGAATGTTACATTGTATCCCAAAGCATGAATACAAGGACAAAGGGAGAGACTGTGATGAGTGATTCATAAAAACAATTACTTTTAGGATTAGAGTGAGATGGAGAAAAGAGCTGTTCAGTTATTTTAAAATATCACAATGATTACCACAAAATAGTTGTTGTGCATCGAGTCAAATAGTATTGTGTTAAGCTTGTATATAATAACTCATATTCATTTTTTTTATTATTGATGTTGGCACAGGTCTCAGGACCTGCGACTGTAACAGATATTCATAGCACACATTGCTGAACTACCTGCAAGTCATCAATCACCAGCAATCATCACAATCTCAGTGAAGGCAAACACCGTCACATACACCATTAGTAACTTCATACACTTACTGCCTGAAGGGATGGTATTACTCTGAAACTTGAGTCTGCTTCTCCAATAAACTGAGCATCCTATTTTCACGAATACCCTAAATATTCTTGATTTCCTTTCAGGATGAAAGCAAAGGTTTCACTTACACAACAAAAGCACTGATAGTCTAAGGTAGGAAAGAAAGCATCTTTTCTGTTTTCAGTACGGTCACAAAAAGTGAATTTTGAATCAATCATTAACGAATATGCTTTATGTTGACTGTCCAAGTCAAATTACACTGACTCAGTCGTCCTTGAAGCCTATAAGAGCAACATTCTTTAGGGGAATTACACAAAGCCAGCTGAACCTAACAAAATGGGAAGTAAATGGAAAGTTAACCAAGGTATGGAAAAGTAAAACAAGGTGTGGAAAAGAACAGGAAATTGCATAAAAATGGTTATTCTCAGTAAAATTCTGACCTGGACCACTTAAACTTTAAGGAAACTATAGTTTGGTCGTACTTTGTTCTGTACAATTTAAGTCTTAACTACACTTTAGCAAGTGTCATTTGTGCTTTTATTTTAAGCATGCAATTACATCCAATTAGCACCTGACATTCTGCTCACAAATCTGAGAAATAAAGCTCACACAATTATCAAAAGATCATTTGAACTCAAACCCAATGAAAGATCTGTTAGCGTTTAGATAATAAACACAACTTGAATTAGTATGTGAATTCACATCTGGGGTAATGGTCACTTTTTAAAAAGAAGAATGCAAATGTATTGGGAAACTGGAATGAGCAGGTTTTAGGTAAGTATTTTTATTTGTTCATGAAATATGGAAATCACTAGATAGGCTAGTATTTATTGCCCATCCTTAATTGCTCTGGAGATGGTGGCTTGTATCCGATGGGATTTAGAAAAGTAAAAGGTGATTTGATTGAAACTTAAAAGATCCTGCGGGCTCTTGACAGGGTAGGTATGAAGAGGACGGTTCCTCTTATGGAAGAATCTAGAACTAGAGGTCACTGTTTAAAATAAGTGGTCACCCATTTAAAACACAGCCAAGGAGAAGTTGTTTGTTCTCTCTGAGGGTGTAGGTTTTTGGAACTCTCTTCTGAAAAGGTGGTGCAAACACAATTTTTGAATATTTTGAAGGCAGAGATAGACAGTTTCTTAGTAAACAAGGAGGTGAAATGTTATTAAGAGTAAAAGGGACTGTGAGTTTCCCGTTACAATCAGGTTAGCTATGATGTCATTAAATGGCAGAGCGGGCTTCAGGTGCTGTTTGTCTTACTCATGCTCCTTGTTCACTGCAACCGTATTTAAAATTACAATTCTTCCAAGGTGAGAGGTTATAGAACTCTGAGATGCAGACAGAGATCTGGATGTGCTAATGCATGAATCACAGTAAGTAATCAGCAAAGCTAGTAGAACATTCTGTTTTATTGTAAAGGGAATTAAGTGCAAGAGAAGGAACATTATGCTTCAGTTATACAGGGCATTGGTTAGACTGCATCTGGAGTCATGTGTACAGTACTGGTCACCATGCTTCTGAAAGGATGTTAATACATTGGAAGTGGGTCAGAGAAGGTTTACTAACGTCTGAAATGAGCCAATTGTCTAGCAAACACTGGACAGGCTATGCCTGTATCCTCTGGAGTTTATAAGAGTTAAAGGTGACTTAATTGAAGGATATAAGATCCACAGGCTACTTGACCATTTGGATATGGAAAAGATGCTTCATCGTGTGGGAGAATCTAAAACTATGGGTCATAGTTTAAAAATAAAAATTGTCTGTTTATGACAGAAATTAGCAAATATTTTTCCTCTCAGAGGGCTGTGTGACTTTGGAATTCCCTTCCTCAAAAGTGAATACAGGATGATTAAATATTTTTGAGGCAGATGAAGACAATTTTTTGAATATTAAGGAGATGTAGCAATGTAGAGTTGAGGTTAAAATCAGATCAGCCATAATCTTATTGAATGATCGAGTAGGTTTGAAGTGGTGATCTGAAGTACTGTTATTCTTTGTCTGCATGCTTGTAAGCTGCTTGATAAATACAAATCCAGTCCAAAGTTGAAACCCACCAAAGGAAAAATAAAATTGGGAGCAAATCAGTGACCAGCATAATGTTTTAGAAGAGGTGGGTAAGATGAAGAAGTAGAAGCATTTAGGGAAAGAATTCCATTATGTGGAGCTGACGTGGCTGAAAGCAAGATGGTTAATGTTTGAACAATGTGGATGAAAATATACATGCAGCCAGAATCGGAAGATTAGTTCTGGAAGGGTATTGAACTGAAAGTGATTACAGAGATAAGGTGGCAAGGTCATGAAGGGAATTAACTACAGTTTGAAAATTATAATTGAGACGTTGGACTGCTGCCAGAATTGTAAATATAAATACCAAACGCAAACGCAAACAGTACTCTTCTGCAATCTCCTGGTACCACCACTGAACGTTGAACCAAAATTACAATGAAGAAAAGCACCAAGGTGGTATTCTTAAATTAATAACCACAAAAATTAACATTAGATAAAGAACAAAGCTCTAATACATATATCTTGTGTAACTTTCTCTGTTATGAATCATGTATAAATTAGTTTTGTCAGCTGCAGCTTAGGAAGATACTGAACTTCCAGTTGGACAGCCCTAAGGAAGTTTGGACACTTGGCCAGCAGTACAATGTACTCAGCAGCAGCCAGGACAGTTTGATTGAGATTGCTGTTTGGTACCAACTGGGACCGTGGTTGAGAGGCTGATGGGGTAACTGGCATGTTGTCAAACTGTAGGAAGACAAAAAGTACCTCACCCAAGCTACTAATTCCACTACCAGCATTCCAATGGTCTGCCTGTGAATAGATGCCCAGCTGCAGAACGCAGGAATACAGGAGCAAAGTGAAGATCTGTCCTTATATCAGTTCTCACAGCTTGAAAGCTGGAAAAGAAAGCAATAGCCTGAGGTCCTAGTTAAGCTGTCAGAACTACCATCTAAATCTCCATTACCATGTACTCACTTGTGGTGTTCAGAATTGACCATTTGCTACATAATAGTGTAATGGTGTGAAGACTTAATGTGTATTGGAGTTGGCAGTTTTGCAGAAGTAATACTACCCTTTTATTGAACTACTAGATGACACGGCATAAAATTCTGATCATCATGTAATAAAAAGTATATAGAATCACTTGTGCAAAAATATTTAAAGGTGTGATACCAAATGTAAAGCTATACCTTCCAGGAACAGTTTAACAAACTGGGTCTCTCTCTTTTTGAAAAAAGAAGTTGGAAGACAGTCAAACAGAAATCTTTAAAACTATGCAAAGTTTTGATTGCATAATCATAGAGATGGTATTCTCACTTTTGGGGAAAAGCTGTACTAGATGCCAATATTATACACCAGCAAGAAAGTAAAAACAGAATTCAAAAGAAATATCATTGCCCAGAGAATAGTGAAAACGCGGATCTTGCCATTTCATGGAGTGCTGAGGAGAATAATATAGGCACTTTGAAAGGAGAGGTGAAATATGCATAGAGGTAGCCTGAAATAGCAGTTTATGCAAATAGACTTAGGTGAGGAGGGATGACAGGACATTTATTTGGGGCATCAGTGCCAGCATGGACCGATTGGGCCAAGTTGCCTGTGCTATATCCTTCTGCAATCTCCTGGTATCGCCACTTATGATTCCATTCTCTGTGTCATTATGCTTAACCATCAGTTTGTTCCATATTCCAGGATCTCAATATGCATATTGGTGCCATCTCAAATGGTGCAAGGATATGAGCTCTCCATCTCTTGCAATCTGCTTCTTGGCAAATGTTCTCACTTTGTTCCAGTGGACTAATGATTAGAGGGTCTCCTCATGCAGATCTGTCTAGTCTTTTATCTAAACAGAATTCCTTACCTCAGTTGGCACATGCAACAGAACAGGTAAGTGATGTTTCATCTTCATTTATGCTGCCATCTTCTTTCTTTCTTTGGCCACAGTCTTGAATAGCTTCTGGACCTGAATTGTCAAAAAGAACCGTTAGTGGCAAGTTTAAGCAGAGACACATGAATGACTGTTAAAAACATCTACATTTGAATAGCTAAACAGCTACAACTTATGGTCTACCACACCCAGGTTCATTCTGGGGTTTGACTTGTCCAACATTACAATTAGCTCAGTCCGTAACGATTACAAGATGCAGTGCAGTGAGGCTCCTTTGACAGCACATTCTATATCAGTATTCTCTACCACCTAAAAGAACAAGGGCAGCAGATGCAGGAGAACACTACTACCTGCAAGTTTCCCTCATGCCACAAACCAATCTGATTTAGAATGAAATTGCTGTTCCTATAGTGTTGCTGAATCAAAATCCTGAAATTTCGATTCTCATAACATTGTATGCAAAGATGCAATAGTTCACTATCCTCTCACTTTGGGAAATTTGGGATGGACAATGGGCGAGACTCAGTCTGTGAACTATGACCAAACTTCCAACATGAATTCCTGTCAAGTTAAGCTCCATGCTATTTGCATAAATTTGTATAATTATATGGATTTGTAATATTAGTAACGTATACTTATAAAGTTAGGGTACAATATGCTTTTTTCAGATTGTCATTATTTTTAGCTGGAATCAATTTTTTTCTACTGCTTTTCTAACTTCCTGCTTACACCTCTTTCATACCAACTGGCAGATTGACCACGTACGTTCACTGCATACTCACCATGCGTTGGTTCCTGGAAATGGGAGGGTGCAGGTGGATTTTCCGCAAAGCTGCAATAATTGCAGGTCTAAATGGTGATCCTGATGACGTACATGACTATCACTTCTTTTGAAGAATTTATAAAATTATACCTTTATGTGGAACTTGTTCTTTCTATGCAATTGCCTTAAATTTTGCTCACAACAATGACAATTAAAGAACAGTGAAAGATCAAATCAGTTACTACTGTGTGAATGATGGCTAGTAAAATTCTTGGATTTGGGTCTACGCTGTTGGAAATTGTTGTCTATATAATGTTCTTTTGATGTATGTGCTTAACTGAGGAGCCTGAGAGCTGAATTTTACAAGAATTTGGCTAAGTGTTAATTTTGGCAATTTTCAAGAAGGGTTTGTCTCCTTGAGATCTTGAGGGTTTTCTCATATTATTTCCAAAAATTGTCTCATTAGCCACGCATCACACCTTAATGGTGCCCCTTATGTGCCATCTTCTCTTTTGCTGCAACAGAAGTACCCACCATGAGAACACCTCCAGGACCCTTAGTGCTAGCAGCATTTTTAAAACCCAGCCATATAGCAAGTTAAGCACTGTCAGCCAGGAGGAAATACCCTTTACTATACATGTAGTAGGGGGAGATCATTCCAAGCGCAGAGAGGGGGCATGGTTGACTACTTAATTGCAAATATAAGTCCACATTCATAAAGGTATTGCTATTTAAGAGCGAAGCTATTCAGACAATCCATCCTCAGGATTTTTCTGAAGATGGGTCTAGGCCCGAAACGTCAAGCTTTCCTGCTCCTATGATACTGCTTGGCCTGCTGTGTTCATCCAGCTCTACACCTTGTTATCTCAGATTCTCAAGCATCTGCAGTTCCTACTATCTCAGGATCATTCCTTCTTAGAAAGCTGTCTAATTAAGAGCTACTCTTTCCCAAATGCTCAGCGTAAACTAACATCTTCGCATATTTCATTGTGGAATCATCACATACTAGAAGCCTTCAAACAGGTGAAGACGTTTACTTTAATTCTGCAACAGTCAAAGTGAAGAAAAACAAGTAAGAAGCCGTGTTTGCCTCTGGGAACATACAGAGACTGCGTGCCTTTAAGCAGCAACAAATGTTCGGTCAAGGAATGATCACTGTACCCAGCTCTCATCTAATGGAAACAGTGCCAATAAAGTCCTGCCTGCCTTGTTGCACCATTGATGCAGGGCTCTATCAGGCAGAACATGATGTTCCTCCTAGTGAATGTTCTCACTTTCCTCCTCAGAACACTGCAGCTGCTTTCCTACCTCTTCAGCATCTATCATGACCCCTTATTGCCTGTTCTGCTGTTGCAAAACACATCATGCAAGAATTATACAGCAAATCCTGTCTAAACTATATTGCAAGGCACTTTACTGTGCCAGGAACACCTGACTGAAGGCTGTATACTTTCACCTGGTTGAGAAATACTCCCCTTTACACTTTAAGACATGGTCATTTGGTTCATGCATACAAAATGTGTTTGTTGCAGAAGCTGCTGGCACATATTGCAAGTGTAACATTGGTGTAGCATTGTGCCATGCAGCAATATATCCAGCCTTTTGACTAGTCACAGCTGACAACCATGACATGTAACCTGGCTTTGTGTCTGTACTAGACAACAAGGTAAGACAGAAGTAACGTGAGCCTTTAAACTCTGCCTGCGGGGACAATGTGCAAAAGACAAGGCAAGACAGAGCTATTGTGAGGATTGAAGTAGGTGCACAGTAACTGAGTGCTAGAAGAGCAAACAGGGGGCCCTTAGATGAAGCCTAGTCTGTGAGATGGATGCTTCTCCATCTGTACAGAGTGGCCTTTATACTCCAAAGTGCAGCACTGAAGTTATAGCAGCATTGAGTGAATTTGTGATGTGCCATGAGGGTGTGATCAGGCTGATACATGTCCAGTGCCAACCTCTGTGGATGTGGCTTGCAGATAATTGTTGCCAATGGAGCGTGCCTTGAAATATAGAGAACTGCTTTCCAAGGTGGAGGCCTGGAGAAGTAAACATGTGCTGGAGTCAATAGGTTCTCCCCTGACTACACTTTCAAAATTTTCACCATCTTGTTTCTGCCAGGGACGTGAGAGAATAGAAAGCTGTATATCAATGAGGTGAGTTGACATAATTATTATAATCTAATCCATAGAAATAGATTCAAATAGGCCTTTCACCATTCAATAGCAAGATTCTTCTCTCACTGTTCAAAACTTTGTTGAAAACTCTGTTATTTTTTCTTTAGTGTTGAGAATCCAATTTCTGCTGCTCACCATATTTTCACAACTGACTAGTAAATGCCCGTCTCCTTAAGGTGCTGTGAAGGTATCACCCAATTAGACTACCATTTGCAAGATTATGGCTGAATACCTCTAAGTCAGAAACCTAGATGCTGATATCATTTAAATCTTAGTCCTATGTCTTATTAAATCAGTTTCCAGCATAGGTATGTACAAATTCACACGACAAAGCACAGATTCTTCATAACTAGATGTTTAGTTATCTATTCAGAGATATTCAGAGAGGGACCAATATCCCCTGTTCATTAAACGTAAAGAGATTCTTCATAAGAATATTTATAATTCTCCTCACAATATCTTTTAGTCCTAAGTACTGTAACTAACTCCTTCTTGAAAACATTCAGTGTTTTGGCTTCAATCTCTTTCTGTGGTAGTGAATTTCTCAGGCTCACCACTCTCTGAGTGAAGAAATTTCTCTTAATTTCAGTCCTAAATGGTTATCCAGAAATGTGAAGGTGCCAAAATATGGAGTCACTCTCTATTCAATGCTGAAAATGAAAAAAATAAAGAATATCCATAGCTCTTAGGGCCATCAGTATGCAGTGAGGAGAGCGTGCCCCTCCATATGATTGCCCATGACCGTGGCTATGTTCTTCTCATTTTATTATTAACAGATTGAGAGGAAGTTCCACACAATGAACATCCTCTCAGTGTAAGCTGGGAGGCTGCTTTCACACAACTTCTGTGCTCTGGCCTTGGTGCCCTTGAGGAACCTGCCTGATGTTGGAAGCTGGCAATGTATAATGGTAACAGCCCTTAATTTCTTACTTTGATTATTTACCTCCAGGTTGATTGTTGGTATCATAGCAGCCTATCTCCAGCAAAATTGGGACCAATCCTAGAGAACCAGCCCAATTTTCAATTACCAAATGTTTTCCTCAAAAGCTGCTTCCACTGGTCTGGTAAGGTTATAGTCTGTAATAAGGTTTATAAAATTCTTTTTATCCCATTTAGGTGAAAACCACATTTTACAGCAGTGGCACCTGCAAAAATGTTGGTTGTTTAGTGCCTATTTCAACGGCTTCATCGAAAAATGGTGGTAAGAAACTGTATCTTTCCTTTCTGGGTGGCTCTGTCCGTCTCGGTCACCTAACCTTCATTGCTGTACTTCCACAGGTCACTCCCTATACAGGACCATTTCTGCCTCAACCCACTGATGTTTCCCTATAGACCTTTAGGTTTAATATCAGCTAGTAGCCTGTAGTGTGCAGATAGCACCTAATGTGTGTTAGTATCTGTGTGCAAAATATGTCATTCATTTCATAAATTTATATTCACCCAATCAGTGTTAAATAACAAGTCACTAAAAGTGGAGAACACTGAGGGTAGTGTCACTGCCTCTGAGAGAGAAGCTCTAAGTTTGAATTCCAATCAAGGGCTTGACAGCTGCAGAAGGTGTATTAATAATGCAGCCAAATAGGTTGATTATTAACTTGCAATTCCCCCCAGTGTATCCACAGCAGGCTCTACACCAGGAGAGTCTCCTGATTAGTCACATTTGATGCAGATAGATGCCCCTCAAGCTCCAGCCTCTGGCCTTCTGGCTGGCCACTTGTTCCAGTAAAAACAAGGCACGGAAACAGACAAAAAAGTCTGCTTCATCTGTTTTATGAGAAGAAGAAAAATGGAGAAAGGTTAATAAATCATTGCAACTGGAGTTTTAGCAGATGACCCAGGTCACTATTCTTAACTGTTCTTTAATCTGATTGAAGGAGAGCTTTTGCAAGTTAGCCTGCCTACTGGACTTGAATAACAGGACAAAGCTGGCATATTGTGTAAAATGTTTAATGTTAGGTCATCGCGTTTATGTCAGTATGTGTTTAAAACATCTAGCCCAAGGGTATAATGAACAAAATTATAGTATGGTTTGGAAATAAATTTGAAAGTACCCAATGATGAAAGAACGATAAATTATGATAAATTCTTCTTAACGTTACAAATTAAAGAGTTTATATTGGTAAAACTACTGTTCATGTACTTTAATGTGTTGCCAAAAAATCAAATTGTAGTTAACATTATAACTATAATTATACGTTCTTCTACAATATCTACATTCTTGATTATAAAAGAAATAGCATGCATTTCTGTAGTGCCTTTAGTATCTTCAGCAACCCTAAAGCACATTACAACAAACAAATAAATTTGAAACATGGGTTTCAAACATATGCTCCTCACTGGGGTGGTAGAAATAATGACAAGAAACGTTGTAAAATATGGTGAAAATGATGATCAACATCAAGAGTTGATACAGTGTGCAGCTGGAGGAACACAGTAAGTCAGGCAGCTTCAGAGGAGCAGGAGAGTTGATGTTTTGGGCCTAAACCCTTCATCAGGACTGGGAAGGGGGAAGGGATGTGGGAAATAAATAGAGGAAAGAGGGGTAGGGCCGGGTGAAGGTAGATGGGAAGGTAATAGGTGGATGCAGGTAGGGGTAGTGGGGATTGATCGATGGGAAGAGTGGGGCAGATAGGTGGGGAAGGAGATGGACAGGTACTTTAAGGTCAAGGAGGCAGGGATGAAAGGGAGGGTTGGATAAGGGATGAGACTGGGAGCGGGGAGAGTTTGAAACTGGTGAATTCTATGTTTCGGCCATCAGGCTGTAGGCTTCCAAGGCAGAATAGGTGGTGTTGTTCCTCCAGTTTGCGTGTGGCATCATTGTGGCATTGGAGAAGCCCAGGATGGACATGTCATCATGGGAGTGGGAGGGGGAGTTAAAATGGTTAGCAACTGGAAGGTGTTGTTCATTATAGCATACGGAGCGCAGATGCTCCACAAATCTGTCATCGAGTCTATGCTTGGGCTCACTGATGTAGAGGAGGCCACATCAGGAGCAACGGATACAGTAGACCAGGTTGGAGGATGTACAGGTCAACCCCTGTCGGATATGGAAAGTTTGTCCTGGGCCTCGGATGGAGGTGAGGGGGGAGGTGTAGAGACATGTGTAGCGGTTGCAGGGAAAGGTGCCCGGTGTGGTGGGGTTGGTGAGGAGTGTGGAGTGAAGGGGGGAGTTGCGGAATGAGCAGTCCTTATGAAAAGCAGATAGGGGTGGGAAGGGAAGTATCTCTTTAGTCATGGAGTTCGATTGTAGGTGGCAGAAGTGGCGGAGAATGATATGCTGGATGCCGAGGTTGGTGGAATGGTATATGAGAACCAGGGGGACTCTGTCTTTATTTTTGTTTTGGGGGAAGGGGTTTGAGGGCAGAAGTATGGGAAATGCAAGAGATGTGGTGGAGGGCATTTTCGATCAACAGATGGAGGATGTTGCAGTCCTTGAAGTAGGAGGACATCTGGGATGTCCGTGAATGAAATGCTCTATCTTGGGTGCAGATGTGGTGGAGGCGGAAGAATTGGGAGTAAGGGATTGCATTCTTGCAGGAGGGTGGGTAAGAGGAGGTGAAGTCCAGGTAGCTTTGGAAGTCATTGGGTTTGAAATACATGTCAGTACAGAGATAGTTACCAGATTAGGAGACAGAGAGGTCCAGGAAGTGAAGGGAGGTATCAGAGGCTGCCTTATTTTCATGCATTTGTGTCTCATTGAAACTTCAACTCACTTTATTTATTTGCCACTTCTAATTCTCCTCTCCTCCACTGATGTAACATCCACATCCTGTGCCCTGCCCTTCTGGTGGGTATTGTGGCAAAGGGATCTAATTAGATGAGAAGATGATGGATGGGAATCTAGCCCTTTTAAGGACCTGCTGCCAGTGGTAATAACCCACATAGGGTTGCCTGTTCTCATAAGGAGAAGGTGGACAATATGTTCTAAATACACAGTGCCTATCAAGAGAACTGGCATCAGGAAGGAGGGCACCTACTGAGAGTCACTTTCCTTGCTGCCAGTGCCCATCCTACACTTGCCCCACAACTGCTATCCCATAACTCCATGTTGGCATGATACACATCTGGTCTGGGATCCAGCAACAATCCTAGGCACCAGGTGGCTGTTGTACCTGCCGAAGCCATTATCTCCTTGCCCTGTAGCAGAGCTGCTACCTTGTGATTGGCCTGTCAAGTGTTTTCATGGAACATGATACAATAGGACTTACCCAAAAAATATGATATGATGCTGTGGCTGGTTCTCCAGGCAGTGACCAAGATCCCTATCACCTCCATAAGATTCTGGCTAATTTATCTCTTCATGTCTTCTCTGCCTTTTAACATTAAATATAGTTGCCCCTTAAAAGTTTAACTATTTGGTACAGGTACAGTACTGCAAATCCAGTACCCAAAAATCAATGATGTCTGATAACTGCATATTCTTTTAATTTTCCATGCATTAATATTAATTGAATAAATTTTCAAAAAATGTTTGGCTGGACAAGACAACTAGGTTGTACATTAGCACAATATTAATTAGACCATTACTGGCTTTGCAATTCACACACCACTTCATTCCGCACTCTGAATGACCTTTGATCCTTCTGAAGCCAACTCGAGCCAAATTGCCTGAGTTTGAACTGCCCAATTCCAAATTTGGGAATGTCCCAAAATCCAACACAGCCTCAGTGCCAAGAATGCTGGATTTGAGGAACAGCACCTATACTCTAATTCCTCTGTTTTATACTAAGGCTACTATAGGATTTTGAGAGCTATTTACACAACATTTTTATACTGTGATGTCTCTATGATGAACCTAAGTTGCAATAAAGTCACTAAAGATAATTTGGAAACAGACATGGACAAGTGCCAGTGAAGACACATCCAATTACGTAAATTAAATCCAAAATCTGATTTCAATAAAGATCAAGACAGATGTGTTGAATTTATAGTAAAATCTTGCCCTTGGAAAACTCATGGCAAATAAATGAATTCATGATGAAACTAAACTTTTAAGCAATGAAACTGCATTCTTATAATCTTTGGTTGACATAGAAACAGTTTTATTGCAGTCCTGGGGTAAAGCAGTGTATTTATTTGGAAATTGCTTCAGCATGTCAGAAAGCAATTTATCCACAACTCTGTATGAACTTTAGTTTAAGCAAAGATATTTAAAAACCAGTAAATTCTCCACTTGAAGCTAAAGGTGGTGGTAAAACAAGTACCTGTGTGAATCTCCATGATCTTTAGACCATCCTCAGAGAATTTTATTCAAATAATATTGACCATGTAATGAGTTTAAGAGATCACTGAATTGTGTGTTCTTATCTTGTGCCTTGGAGATCAATTGAAAGATCTGTTATGAATCTACTGTTGATATAATTTGGTTTAGTTTATATCAAAGCTCCGATTGAATGATTTGAGTGGATAAGAATATCTTGGGATAGGAAACGCAATCAGTCTGAAGGTTTGCATCTTACGAGATTTGTCATACATGGTAAATACCATACAGACAGAGTTTGGGAGCACTAGTCGATAATTCAACAATGCAGATGTTTATCGGAATTTCAAAGAGCATTAAATAAGAATTGGATATTTTTGATATAAAGCTCACTCCAGCCATGTACAGTTTATCATGGGTTGTTTTTCCATACTGTGTCTTCTTTGTAGTTGAGCTTGTTTTGTAAATGAAGCAGCACATGGCCAGTATCACTCTGCTGAACCTGAGCGCGCTAATGCCATTGTTCTCCAATGTTAGCAACAGAACACAGGACAGTTATAACCGATCAGTCACTGTCATTCTTGAACTCTAAATTAAACATTGCATCTCTTCTTTAATCTTCATATTTTTCTATTAAATTTATGAAGGGGAAGGGGCAAAAGTACAATTTCTGTAATTGTAGATTGTGATTCAACAGTTGGGAGAGTTCATTTTTGATAAATGGCCTTTCATATTGAATTTCATGAATGATTTGAACATGCAGCTGCCTTGGGTTATAAAACCGAAGATATTTCATACTAGTCAATTCATACATTGTCTTCAGATATAATGAAGCTCCCACATGTGCCATGCAATGTAAAGAGAGACATATATGTTTCTTCTTGTGAGTCAGTCCAGAACTAAAAGTACTGTTTGAAAATTAGGGGTTGCCCTTTCAGGACAGAGATGAGAAGAATTTTTTTCACTCAGAGGGTTGTGTGACTTTAGAACTTGCGATCTGAGAAAGCAGCGGAGATGGGTTGTTGGCTATTTTTAAGATAGAGGTGGATTGATTCTTGTTAGGCAAGTAAATCAAGGGTTATTAGTGGTAGATGGGAATGTGAAATTCAAAATTCAAACAGATCAAATATGATCTTATTAAATGGCAGAAAAGGTTCAAGGGACTGAATTGTCTTCTGCTCCCACTGATATATTTATATTCATGTACAGGGACACTTTATTTGTCAACAAAAGGAATTTGATCAACCTTTGCATAATTTTTTGGTTTATCTGCTGTTTGGGTAGTCTATTGCTCCCTGTTGCTTTCTCCATGGCAATACCTCAGCCAATCAGACTTACCAACAAATCATGGCACTTTTCTTCCTGTAGTATAAATTGTTGTGGACATTTGAAATGTGGCATTCTTGCATCTGCATTGATGAGGGCAAGGCAAAAAGCTTTATCAAGCTGTCTCTCTTTTCAGCAGTATTAAAGCATTTTTTATTCCCCTGAATAAATATGTCGGGATGTTAACTAATGGCCTAGAGTTTGCAATATGAATAACAATGAAGTTCTCAGTGTTCTCCATTATTATGAGTTCATCAGACAGCAATCTCTGGCAACTGCACATGCGCAGCTATGTATTTCCCGACAAGCTTTTCTTTATTAGTGACTCACTCCTGAATTTAGGATTGAAATCCATGGAAGGGCTGTGAGGGTTCTTTTCTATAGCATACTCACTAAACAAGCCAGAAACTTCCTGCTCCTATGATGCTGCTTGGCCTGCTGTGTTCATCCAGCTCCACACCTTGTTATCTAACATTTAGGATCTTGTCCATTTAAAATGTAAGTGAATTATTAATGCCATAATAAAGTCTCCATTATTGTCAAATAATTTCTCTGACAGTTAAAAAAAAGTCTTTTCCAAGTTTGGAGTCTCACTCTTTCAGATTTTAATTACTGTTGGTATGACAATACTATGATTTTAAGAGGTATATTTTGCCATTTTTTTAAATAAAGAAAGGTTGAGGCAGGGGTACCAAGCAGTCTGCTTAAACATTAAAGTAAACAGCTTGTGAGGCCTTGGGTTTTTTTACAGTTGGAACAATAGAAGCAGTCTGAATGGGTGAGGTCAAGCTCCCATAGAACCAGAATTCTTAGTTTAGCTTTCAGTAGCAGTTGCTGGGGTCTTGAGATGAATGTGGAAGCTCTTATTCCTCCCTCTGTTACATCTAAAAGCTGGGAATCTCTTCCAGCTGCTGGAATTGCATGTGAGACAATCTATTTTACCAAATTTGCCTTTGCCAATGGTGTGTTTATGGGGTGTTACTATATTAGAACAATTAATTGGTAGTAGTTTATATATATGTTATTTTGTTAAGCATTTTCATAGAGTTACAGTCAAGCTAATTCTTTTATTTTTTATATATTACCTGTATTTTGACTGTAGTGTAAAAATAATGTGTCTTTTGCATAAAGTCAAGTAGTTTGACCAATCAAATTGTATCTGGAATGCAACACCCTATACTTACCTTTAAAATAAGAAAATGTTAGGGCCTAAGCTATCTTCTTAATATATTTATGGGAATTTGGTCTGGTCCATATGATTGTAGATGTCCTTTAAAATAATAATTTAAATTAAAAATAGTTCTCTCTATCTTTTTCTTATATCTCTCTTAATCCCATCATGTTTTCACTCTTTGTTTCTTTAGCTTTTTTGTATATTCTTTTATCTTGAATAATTATTCTGATTTATATTCCCCTGTTTGAACAAGATGGGGATGGAAGGAATCTAATTGTGGAGTAGAGGGCCAGTCATTCGTCTCTGACTGAGGAATGGTCAGATCCCTGATCTAAAGATGATCTTTGAATGGAGTGGGGAGGGAGAATTACTTCTACTGCCATAGAAGCTGGTAATCTTTTGAAATGACCAGGAGGCAGTATTCCTGCTCTTCCTGTGTCATAAACAGTTTTTCTTTAGTTTATTTGTTCATGGGATGTTTACCACCACTGACAAGACCATCATTTATTCCACATCCCCAATTGCCCTTGAGACTGTGATGGTCAAAGGCCTCTTGAACTGCTGTAGAAGCACTTACTCCCCAAAGCTGTCCTCCAAACTCTTGAGCTGCCAGGTTTCCTGAAGGAACTCAGTCAGCCAAGGTCAAACCTGTAAGGGAAGTTAAACACGAGGCCCATTATAGTCAAATAGTCAACTGACCCTTTAGTATCAGGCTGACTACATTACTGTACTCCCATCTCCATTAGAATTCCCAAATGAGCAAGCTGGGGTCAGAATTGAGATTTTTAAACATTTTTACATCTCACCTGACTCCCAAGCCACTTACTTGTTTTAAGAGTTAAAACTTATCTGTGTTTCAGTGAGGATTCTTCAATCTGACTGTTGAAGAGGTAGGCAAATGATTGCCCTGCTTACACTTGTCACATATCCCTCTAGAAGGCGTCACCCTATATCAGACTCCCAATTAGTATAACCCAGGTCGGCAGCTGTAAGCACAGTGAATTGCTGACCACAAAATCCAAGGCATTGTACCTCAGTCAAAGGGACAATGCTGCTTTAGTGCAGCATGGAATTGGAGTATTGATCAAGATACTCAGTTGACTGCGTGGATTCATACCAATGGCCTTCAGACCCAGAGCAAGAGTGCTACCATCTGTGCAAAGCTGACATTTGGCTTTCTCCTCTGGTTAGTCAATCCCCAATGGAAGAAGGCAGTTCCCTCACAGTGTCATTCTATAGAATTCTAATGAGGTGAGCTATTTCCCAGGCACTCCTGTTATATAGAATTCCTCAGTCTTACATAACCCGTTCACTGTTTATTTGCTTTTGTTTTAACATTTAAGCACTGAATAAAGTTAACCCGGCTGCCAAATTTCCCCAAGAGACGAAACACATTTGAGAGCCAAACCTTTTATATCCACAAGATGTTTTAAGTTTAGTATTTTTGCTTTTTTTCAGTTCGACTAATTTACTGAAAAAATGATCAAAATTCTATGGGCCCATAGATTTACTAATTTAACAATTCTATATGGAAGTTCTTGATCCATGCAGATTTCTTGGTAAACCGGCAATTTATCTGTTGAATTCCAAATGCTTTCATCATTTATTTTTAAAAGTAATCGTACTGAAGACGAATTCATTGAGAAATTTCTGGTCAACTAAATTGAGAAACCCTGCCCTTGGCAGCCAATATTTATCCAAACCAATAATGTTATAGTAAGTAAAACTAGATCAAAGTGATCCTTGATACCCTGTTTATACTGTAGACTGTGTACAGACTACAGTCAGCTTACATTAGAATGAATTGAATTGCGGGACACTCAGATACGTGCATGTGCTGGATGGTATTAGATTACTTGCCCTGGCACATATGCTGTACTTGTTCTTTTCATACAGAAATTGGCAGGAGATTTACATCAGTTGTTTATAACAGTCTAATGGGAATCTCCTGCACCACAGCGCAGCCTTGTTCTAAGGTCAAGGAGTGTAAGCTTGTAGGTTGAAATGCGATCTTGACCACGCAATGCAATTCCACTGTAATGGCAACACATGTGACTTTACAGCTTAAGTAGGGCTTTAAGCACATTTGAGGCCACCATTAAGATTGTCATAGCTGCAAAGTTCTTTGGTGTGGATTGGGTACCTGCTAAATAAACTCTTGATTTAACATTCAGAGCTATTTTACACAGTGTGCTCTATTTTGCTCCTTTTTATATGTAATTGTGCTCCTCTTGAGTTCAATCAGAGCATACAACAAGTACCTCAGTTTGAGAAATGATCCAAAGGTTCATCCCTTAAATGTCTGAACATTATAGTTTCTCAGCTTTAAATTCTTGAATTTTTCCTCTGCCCAGTTCACAGGAGAGCACAGCAAACACAATTATAATTTGTAAAGATTTTACTTAATTTTGTCAGTTTGTAAGTGTGACCTTTTATAAAGGGGGCATTTATGGCTTGAAATGATTCACATTGATGACTTAATCATCTTTATTGATTCAGCAAATGATTAGAAAGTTGTTATATCAATACATTAGAGTTAGAGGTTATCGTTTAGCTATCCCTCGTTTAGCACTCTAAATGTGCTCCTAAAAACAAAAGGCATGTTAAACCAAAATCAATTCGTTATTAGAAAACATGAATGGGTCATGCTCCTGGCTTATAATTTTCTGATTTAAAACCTACAAGTCGTTTGAAGATAAGTGGTCCAAAATCCTCTTACGATCTTATTAACTCTTACCTATTAACTCTCTCCACAACCCTTCTACTTGCTGCCTTCCCTCCGCTGAAGACTCACTATTTCCTGCTGTCTGTCTTATTCATCACTCCTTTCTGGAATCTTTGCTGTGAATGAGAATGCACAGGAGGGAGACAGGAAATGAGGATGCAGCTAATAAGTTCGAAGGACTTTGGGCAAAGGTTCAAAGCAGCTACAGCTTTTAATTATGAAAAATGCAAGTCAGTAGCATAAACTATTGCATGTTTTCTTATGATGAAGTGCTGTTTAACATGTGATTTTTTTTTAGAAACGTGTTAAGAGTGCTAATGAGAGATGGCTGTACTTTTAGCTACTTTTCTAATCATTTGATTAATTTATAACGATGATTAAAGATTCAGGTGGAATACTGTGCTGAAGGGAAAACAGAGACAGCACTATTCATGGAACTTTGAAGTTTACAAACCATATGCTGGGTGGCATGGTGGCTCAGTGGTTAGCACTGCTGCCTCACAGCACCAGGAACCCGGGTTTGATTCTACCCTCAGGCAACAAATGTGTGGAGTTTGCACATTCTCCCTGTGTCTGTGTGGGTTTCCCCTGGGTGCTCTGGTTTCCTCCCACAGTCCAAAGATGCGCAGGCTAGGTGGATTGGCAATGCCAAATTGCCCATAGTATTCAGGGATGTGTAATTAGGTGGGTTATAGGGGGATGGATCTGGGTGGGATGCTCTGAGGTTCGGTATGGACTTGTGGGGCCAAAGGGCCTGTTTCCACACTGTAGGGATTCTATGATATTAAAACAAAACATACAATTAGAGTTGGGTTGAAATAGGACATACCCTTTATAAATAAATATTTGTAGGGCTGTAAAAACAGGCATTTCAGACAGTTTTGTTTTGGAATACTTCAGGCTGAACTGTGATATTTAATTAGACACTATCTACAAACAAATCAATGTATCAAATAAAATGGAAGTGTTGCTCTTATTAGCATTTCCAATGTCCTCAAAATGTTCCTCAAGTCCTTCATATTGATACGAAGCAGAAGTCGACGCCCTCTGATAACTAAAACTGAAACACCCAGAGAAGCTCGCCTCACCTCACAATCTGTTTAAGGAAGTGTGAAAAGTGGTATAATGTGCCTCTCACCAACTCCCCCCTCATCTGTTATAAAGGAGAGGTTAAATGAAATGAACTCCTGATAGTCATTCTATAAGCAACAAGTAATAATTTAATTATCCAACTCTAACAGTGAACAAACTAATAGAACTACTAGCCGAACAATTCCCCCTTAACTATTAACTATTCCCGAATAAAACAAAATTCTAATGATATGTTGTTCCAATAGATACAAATCCCACCTATATCAACAAAATTAATAAAAAAAATTAAAGCCTAATCTCTCAAAATTACAGCCAGGATAAGTCTTCTGGAATGTTCTTTGCCTTCTCCGCTGTCCTCCAGTCAGGAATGCTTCCTCTGTCGAATTCTTGTGTCAGGAATATTAGCTAAGAGTGCCGTAGCACCTCTATTTAGATGGTGCTTAGTCTGCAACCTTAGAGATTTCTGTGAGAGCCAGTGATTTTCTCTTTCTTTAGAGCTGATGGCTGTTGAGAGCTGTTTTCTTAACAGATGGCAGTTTGCTCTCATCCTGAGTTTCAAATTCCCTCTTCTTTTATACCCTTGATAACCTATTAATTTCTTACCATAGGATTGGTCTCAGGTTGTCAAAACCATCAGATTTAAATTTAAATGGGCTTTGGAATCTAGGGACTAGTTTAAATTAATTGGCTAAATTAAAAAAACCTGTTGTCATGGTGAAAATACTACCGTGCCTGCTAACAGTATAGCCTTCTGATAAAATGCTTCAATTTCAAGAACTTTTTGTGCATCTCATGCTGCCTGCAGACATTGTTTTATTTAATCTCCGAGTCTAAAAAACCCTACACCTTTTAAAAGAGCCACACACTCTTGCCCCCTATCATTTTACAAACAAATTCTAACATCCTGCCTTCCAATCCACAACTACTATACCAAATTTGCAACAACACACAATGAATTCTATAGTGCAATCACTTTTTCACTGTGAGCAAATGTACCAATCATATCGTACACAAGGGCCAATAACATGGAAAAGTTGTCTACCTTTAAAAGCAGTTTCCCCCTTCTCCAATGCATGGTATCATAGTCAATTCCAACACTTCTTTACCCCTATATGCATACTTTCTATTCTGATAATGGATAATAATCTTTAATGAGACCCCATTGTTGATGTTGTGCCTAACCTCCAATGGAAATATTCCTGTAGAGCCCAAACTACAACCCATAGCTGAAATCAGCAAATTAATCTGAGGTCCTTCATAGTTCAGAGCTTCTACAAGAGGCAACTCCAAGTTTGAAACGATACAGTCAACATGGTATTAGGTCTGGGCAGGAAAAATCTTGGGGAGTGGGGAGATGAAGGTGGTTCAAAGGAGTTAATCCCCCATTATATGCAAACAGTAGGTTCCTCACATTGAGAGGTCACTGGACTAGCAATCTAAAGACACATCTTACTGTTCTGGAGTATAGGTTCAAATCGCACCATGGCAACTGTGGAATTTAAAGGGTTCTTGAGGTATAGTTAGACTGTCTTTATCTCTGAACCAGAAGACTTAGGTTCATGTACCCTCTGCCTCAGAGGTGTGACACAGCATATCTAAACAGATTGCACAGCGAGACAGGAAGTAACAAAGAGACCGTAATATGAGACTAGATTGTCCAAATAACTGAGTCCAATTTTACAGAAATTATACTGAAATATTCAAAGCTCTGTTTAAGTTGTATATAGATTAATGCCTCATGTTCTAGTTGTCGCAAAATAATGCAGCTATCCAATGAAAATGAACCGTAAGGAACAGCTACATGAAGCTAGAGATAGTAGGAACTGCAGATGCTGGAGAATCTGAGATAA
>JAHRHZ010000054.1:20527250-20550317 GCA_024137785.1 Ginglymostoma cirratum
CATCAGCTTTCCTGCTCCTCTGATGCTGCTTAGCCTGCGGTGTTCATTCAGCTCTACACCTTGTTATCTCAGATTCTCCAGCATTGGCAGTTCCCACTATCTCTAGATATGTTATTGATTGTCCTTACATTGTCAAATTGTGTTTAACTTAGACAAATGTCGTGCTATTCATGTTGTGCTGTAACATAATATGCATACCATATATGCATATTACAACACTGGCCTCAACCGGCAGAGTGGAAAATTGCTCAAGTATATCCTGTACACAGTGGTTCACCTTAATTAGATCATCTCGTAATCTTCTATAAAATTAGCACATGCAGTAGCTCTGACTCTGGTTTAATGAAGAGTGCAGGAAAGCGGAACAGGATCAATCTAAACTTTATATAAAAGTTAAACTGCCAAGAAATGTAATTGAATGTTTTGATGAACAGTCCTGAACCATTAATTCATTATTTTCTTTTATATGTCAATCATCATGCTATGCAATTCTAGCACCTTCTGTTTTGATTTCATGTCGTATATTGTAGCAGCTAAGCTAATGTGTTGCGCTTTGGTGGGTTATAGTTCCTGCCTAGTAAAACAGGAGATCCTGAGTTTGAATTCAATTGTGCTCCTATCTATCACTCTGGTGCAGAGACAATGAGGCAAGTAACTTCCTCCTGTGTTGTAAAATTTCTATGACAGTGAGACCTGTTTTCATTTGTCAAAATGACCATAGTAAATGGGGACTTTGTAAATGTAATCTGAAATTAAATACGATCTCCTTTCCAAGTTGTATGGTTGAACCAAATAATCATTTTGTATTACAATCCTTTGTTATTTCATGGAATTAGTTGAAAGCAATTTATTTTTAAAAACTCAGAGGCAAGAAAAGAAAGAAAAATGAATTTAGTGAATTGAAGTTCAATCACTTCAGTCATTTTTGAGTTTAACTCAGCTTTACATAGTGGAAATGAGCCATCAATATTACTGGAGATAACTGAATGTGTTCAAAATGATCTAGTGCCTTGAAGATGAAGCCATTCCTACCTGTCATTAAACTACATTGAAGTTAGATTTAATAATTAACTCATATTTCAACAATGTTCTTGTCACTTAAAATGAGGCGATTCGTTACGACAGTCTCCTAAAACTTGATAAATCACCACAGTGATCAAAAGCATATCAAACTGGTTTTTGGAAAATATGATTCATTTAATTTCAACTATTTTAACCTTTTGTGTCAGAATTTTATTTGCAATGTGTTGCACTGACATTTCACAATAAAGTATGATGAAAATGAAAACAAACAGATGCAGAATGGATTAGAAAGACTTGTTGAGGTTATCAAACCAATAGCATAAGTTATTCTAAATGTACTGGGTGAATGAGAGTGGGGAAAGGAATTAATGACGATAAATAACAGGTAAATTTAAATTATAAGTAATGGATAATTAGCATGTGGCAGATTATTCGAAGTACTTTATGTTGAATTTTACAGGGTCCTGGCATGGTCACTTTGCAGCCAGTAACAACCATTAACAGACTTAGTGATCTATTGGCCAATCTCCAGCAATATCTCCAGGAATAAAAGCCACTGTGGTCCTGTTCTCAGAGGTCGGGGTGGGGGGGAGGTGGGGGGGGGGGAGCGGGGGGAAGGAGGTGCTTAAGAGAGGCCTTCTGGGCTTAGGGAACAATTAAAGAAGAATTCAACCATCCTCACCACTAGTCCTGTACATGAAAAACTTCCAGGCTAGGAACTTAGTGTGGGCCTTTCCTGCCACTGGTTAAATTGCAGTTGGACTAATTGCAGGCAGATGAGTTGCATTCCCTGCATTTTACATCCACCCTATCCTCAAATCTGTTGGTGGGAGAACTTATAATCCTGTCAGCTGTGTCTGCTTCACAACAGAGGAAGAGTGATAGAAAGGAATTTAGTAAAATGTCACAAAATGAAGAAGTATAAAGAAAGTAATAGAATTTACAATATGCGTTTCTCCGCTTATAATCATTTCCCCATCATTTACCATTGCTATCAAGATTTGGGAATTATGGTTTTGAATTAAATACTTCAAATGTTACTCCATTATTTAACAAAAAAGAGAGTGCTAAACAGACAGTGGACATGCCAGTTCAGCATAAAGTAACTGAACACATGGATAAATATTAGCTGTTCAGAGCGGGTGAGAATGGATTTATGAAGGGGTTTGTATTGCCTGACTGATTTACTTGATTTTTTTTGGGAAAGCAAAATGTTTGTGTATGTTATTTTTAGGGTCATTTCAGAAGACATTTGAGTTAAAAAGCCACACAAAAGCTTACCAAAATTGAAATGCAGCGAATTGAAGTAACTGCGTGATATGTGTTGCCAATGAGATTGGAGAAAGCATGAATTGTCTGAATAACGGATTTGCAAGTGGTGTTCGTCAGCAATCTGCATTGGGAACTCAATGATCCTGTACAGATAAATGACTTGGATGAAGGAATGAATAGCTAAATGTGCATAGTTAAGATAGTTAAGTAGTGAGCATAGTGAATAGCTTAAATGAGATACAAAAATTGCATAAGAATACGGATAAAGTGTGTGAGCAAATCAGTGGTAGATGGAATTAAATTTGGGAAGGAAGAATAGTTTGGCTTTATATAATGCCTTTCACGATCCTGGCACAGTTTAAAGTGTTTGGCACTTTACAAATGTAGTTACTGCTGCAATCCAGGAAGTCTGAGTTCCAAAAAAGACAATTCAAAATATTTTCTTAATGGCTACAGCCTGTTCAGGAAAAACAGATCAAATCAGACAAAGGATCTGTAGTCTAACATTGTCTAAGCCTGGATGTACAATTCAACAACTAAGCAGAGAATGAGGTTTCACAAATGTCCTTATTCTCAGTGATGGGGCAGCCTAGGAGATCTGTACAATAGAAAAGACTGAGCACAGGCAAACATCTTCATCCAGAAACACCAGTGGATGATCCATCTTGGTCTCCACCTAAGCACGGTAGTATTCCATCTTCAGTCAGTTCAATTTACCCCATGTGATATCAAGCTCCTATTGGTATATAAATTAGTTTTACTACTGCATTGCTGAATTTGAACAAATTTATGACTACTACCATTATCTTCTGCTATGTCTAATATTTGAGGGATACTTTCATGCGTTTACAACGGAGCTGCGTCAAAAGGTTAATGTAACAGAATCTCCAGCAGTACATGGCAATGGTGAAGAATGGTGTCTTGCTGGGGAGCTTGAATATTTGAACTGGACCTCAAGCAGCAGGTAGCAACAGTCAGGGAGGGCAGCTGGAGCAGCTGAACAGATCCTTTACAAAAAAGAAGGTCTCTCTGTAGGAAGAGACAACACAGTGTGGAGCTAGAAGAATGCAGCAGGCCATGCAGCATCACAGGAGCAGGAAAGTTGACAGAAAGCAGGGTCCCGACCCGAAACATCAACTTTCCTGCTCCTCTGATGTTGCCTGGCCTGCTGTGTTCCTCCAGCTCCACACTGTGTTGTCTCTGAGTCCAGCATCTGCTGTCTCTCCGTTGGAAGGAGTATCCATGGGAAGGAGTAGACAGCAAAGGAATTCCTCAACATCAATGTAAACCATATCTTCATTCCACGTAAATACTTCCTTGTTTAATCTCAATGTTTGCAATAACCAGATGAAAGTGGAAAAACGAATCCCAGCTTCATGCACCTTGGTGCTTCCATGTATTCAAATTTTTTATGTTACATATTTAGAGACTTTGTCAAACAGTAATTCAATTATTGCAAATAAGCAAATGAATTTTCTGGTAGTGAAGGTCTATTATAAAAAATAAATAGTAAATGGTCTGCAATGCCCGTAGGCATGCAAATCTTTCTTTTTAAAATTCTGATCCAACTCCAGTTTGAAAGCTTTAATTGAATCTACCTCTATCACACTCACAGGCAGTGCATTCCAAACCTTAACCACTCATGACATTTTTGCCTCATGTTGAGATTACATGTCTTTGCGAATAACCATAAATCTGTATTTCATTTTCTGATGAAGGGTCTAGGCCCGAAACGTCAAGTTTTCCTGCTCCTATGATGCTGCTTGACCTGCTGTGTTCATCCAGCCCCATGCTTGTTATCTCGGATTCTCCAGCATCTGCAGTACCTTTTATCTCTATCATAAATCTGTACATTCTGGTTCCTAATTTTTCCGCCAAATGAAACAGTTTCTCCTTATCGATTCTGTTCAAATCCCTCATGAATCTGAAAACCTCTCCTTTCAACCTTCTCTCCTCACAGAACAAACTTTTATCATCTACATAATTTGCTTTTGTGCTTTATGCACAAGTATCAATTTTACAATTTCCTAAAATTTTCCCATCACTAACGTTAAACTTACTGTTTCACTTAATTATACCTTTTTGGAAAAGGATGCAATCATAAGACATAGCAGATTTAGGCATTCAGCCCATTGAGGCTGTTTCACTATTTGATCATGACTGGTATACTTCTCAACTCCATTCTCTTGCCTACTCCCTGTAACCCTTACTAATAAAGAAACTATTCATCTCTGTCTTAAAAACATTCAATGATTTGGCCTTCTGCAGCAATGAGTTCCACAGATTCACAATCCTCTGACAAGCAATTCCTCCTTTTCTCAGTTATAAAGGATTGTCTCTTCACTCCGAGGCTGTGCCCTTGGGTCCTAGCATATTCTACTATTGGAAACATCTTCTCCATGTTCACTCTATCCAGGCCTCTCAGTATTCTATAAATTTCAATGAGATCTCTCTTCATCTTTTGAACGTCATTGAGTACAGACCCAGAGACCTCAAATGCTCCTCATGCTACAAGCCCTTCATTCCCAGGATTATTTTTGAGAACTTCCTCTGGATCCTCTCCAAAGCCAATACACCCTTCCTCAGATACAAGGTCCTGTACTACTGCTCACAATATTCCAAATGCAGTCTGACCAGAATCTTATATTCAGCAGTGCATTCCTACTCTTGTATTCTAACCTACCTTAAATGAATGCTAACATTGTATTTGCCTTCCTAACTGCCAACTGAACCTGCACGTTAACTTTAAGAGAATCCTGAACTAGGACTGCAAAGTCAGTTTGTGCTTCAGATTTACAAAGCCTTCCCCCTCCCATGGAGGAATTAGTCTTAGCCTCTATTCTTCCTACCGAAGTACATAACTTCACACTTTGTCACAATGTTTTCCATCTGCCACTTTCTTGCCCACTCTTCTAGCCTGTCAAAATCCTTCTGGAGACTCCTCACATACTCAAAACTAGCTGTCTCTCCACCTATTTTTGTGTCATCTGCAAACTTAGCAAACTTCCTTCATCCGGATCATTAATGCAAATAGTTATGGTCCCAACACTGACCCATGAGGAACTCCAATTGCCACCGGCTGCCATCCTGAGAATGACCCACTCTCTGCTTTTTGCCTGTCAGCCAATCCTCTATCTATGCCAGTACCTTGCCCCTAACCCCATGGGCTCTAATGTTATCTTGCAGCCTCCTGTGTGGCACCTTGTTAAAGGCCATCTGGAAATCCAAATAGATTACTGCTTTTTGTCATTTATATGAATGATTTGGACTTGAATGTGGGTGGCATGGTTAGTAAATTTGCAGATGACACCAAAATTGCAGATGCAGTGAACAGCGAAGAAGGTTTCCTCAGTGCACAATGGGATCTTAATCAGATGACCAATGGGCCGAGGAGTAGCAGATGGAGTTTAATTTAGATAAATGTGAAGTGCTGTATTTTGGAAAGGCAAATCAGGGCAGGACTTATACACTTAGAGGAAAGGTCCTAGGGAGTATTCCCGAATAAAGAGACTTTGGAACACAGATTCATAGTTCCTTGCAAATGGAGTCATAGGTAGACAGGGTTGTGAAGAAGGTGTTTGGTATGCTTGCCTTTATTTGTCAGACCATTGAGTATAGGAATTGAGAGGTCATGTTGTGGCTGTACAGGACATCTGCCCACACAGATTCTATGCCTTCCAACCCTATATCATTTTCCTGCTATCAATTTAATTAACTCTGTCCTTTCTGACCATCTGCCTGGCTTTGCGATAGGATGCCTATCTCCTCGGGTATTCAGTTCCCTGTACTGGATCGCTTGTAGCCACTTCTCTGTGATGCCCAAAACATCATATTCACCAATTTCAATATGTGCTACAGGCTCACTTATATTGTTTCTTATACTGCACACATTTAACTAGAACATAGAACATAAAACAATACAGCGCAGAACAGGCCCTTCGGCCCTCGATGTTGCGCCGCCCTGTGAACTAATCTAAGCCCATCCCCCAACACTATCCCATCATCATCCATATGCTTATCCAAGGACTGTTTAAATGCCCCTAATGTGGCTGAGTTAACTACATTGGCAGGCAGGGTATTCCACGCCCTTACCAGACCACCCTCAATCCTGTATTGACCTTGGTGACCATCCTTGAGTAAAATAAAATCAGAAAGTTATGTCCAATGCCTCTGAAATTTCCACTCTCACTTCCTTAAATATTCTTGGATGTGTGTCATTCTATCCTGGTGCTTTACCAACTTTTAAGTACAGAATTTCATTCCAATATCTTCTCCTTATCAGTATGCCCCTTAAAGCCTTCAAGTGTCAGGACTACCTATTCTTTCACCATGACATGGGCATCTTTATTGTCATTGGTAATGGAGATGCATAGTTATCATTTATTACCTCAACCACACACTCTTCTTCTATGTATAAATCCCATTTTCAAAAATGTATAATTTCATGGGATTTGGGCAATACCAGACAGGCCAACATTTGTTGTCTATTCTTCATTGCCCTTGAATGGAGCAGCATGCTAGGCCTGTACAGGAGGAAGACAGTCAACCACATTGCTGTGGATCTAGAGTCACATGTAGTCTAGACTGAGTAAAAATGATTCCTTCTCTAATGAACATTAGTGAACGAGATGGGTTCTTCCAAAAATTAATGATCATTTCCTGGTCACCATCTGGGGGAGGGATGGCCAAATGGTATTATCACTGGACTGTTAATCCAGAGATCTAGCTAGTGTTCTGGGGACCTGGGTTTGAACCCCACCATGGTAGATGGTGGAATGTTAATTCAATGTAAATCTGGAATTAAGAATATAATGATGACCATGAATCCATTGCTGTTTGTCGGAAAAAAGCCATCTAGTTCACTAATTTCCTTTAGGGAAGGAAACTGCCATCCTTACTTGGTCTGGCCTGTATGTAACTCATAGCAATGTGGTGACTCTTCGCAGCCTTCTGGGCAAATTAGGGATAGACAATTAATGCTGGCCCAGTCAGTAATGCCCTCATTCTGTGAATGCATTTTAAAAAATTACTAGCTAGACTAGTTTCATATTGCAGATTTTTTAACTGAAAGACTTTTGGGTTCCATTTTATATATTTACTTAATTCCTTCACTCTGAACCTTCTATATTCAGTGTGGTTCTCCATCATATTATTCACCTGTCATCTGCCATAAGTCTTTATCTTCTTATTAACTTTTATATCAGTTTTGTCTCTCTGGACTTGTCTGTCCTACCTTTTCCCTGCATGTGATTATACCTTGATTGCATTGCTACATTGGCTTCATGACTCTGATTGGAGAGAATGTGCTTTAGAACATTGATTGATCCTCTAAACTTTTGTTTAAATTTAGAAAAGGTAACATTGTGACCAATCAGTATCCTTTTCTTATGCAGTATAAATTGTTTTTCCCTTCGAAATTTGACATTCGTATCTGTCCTGAAGACTGCATGACAAAAAGCTTTGACAATACCTTTTATCAAGCAACATGCAAGCTCTAGGCTAATTGTGAACTATCTCTCTTTTGTGCTGTAATGTTCAGCCAATACTTCCTAACTGCACTACGCAAATGACATAGTAAGTAATGTAGCCATAGTTCCAGAGGACCACTCTTACATTTAGATGGTGCTTTAACTTTCAGGTCACCACGCCTCAGGCAAAGGTTGAGACTGAAAGGTGCTAACCTCAGCTGGTGCGGGAACCTGCACTGTTGGAGTCATTCTGCGTTGTAAACCAGCTGTCCAGCCAGCACAGCCCAAACCCTATAATTAGCAGATTCTATCCATCTTCTATCCGCCTCCCCCTCTCTCCCTATTTATTTCAGAACCCTCTTCCCCTCCCCCATTTCTGATGAAGGGTCTAGGCCCGAAATGTCAAGCTTTCCTGCTCCTATGATGCTGCTTGGCCTGCTGTGTTCATCCAGCTCCACACCTTGTTATCTCAGATTCTCCAGATATTATCTCAGATAGTTGAGGACATTGCACGAGATCAACATACAGAATGCCAAAAGGCCTGGATAGCGTGGACATGGAGAAGATATTTCCACTAGCTTGAGTGTCTAGGACCTGACGGCACAGCTTCAGAGTTAAGGTATGACCCTTTAGAACTGAGATAAAGAGGAATTTCTTCAGCCAGAGGGTGGTGAATCTGTGAAACCTATTGCTGCAGAAGGCTGTGGACGCCAAGTCATTGAGTGTATTTAAGACAGAGATAGATTGGTGTAACCAACAAACCAAAAGAACTGTGAATGCTGGCAATCAGAAACAAAAACAGAAAATGCTGGAAAATCTCAGCTGGTCTGGCAACATCATGAAGATAAATCAGAGTTAAGATTTCAGCTCCAGTGACTATTCTTCAAAGCTGGATTGGCAAGGAGATCAATGGTTCTGGCGAGAAGGCAGGAGAACGAGATTAAGAAACATATCAACCATGATCTCGCAGCGCAGCGGACTTCATGGGCCAAATGGCCTAATTCTGCGGGGATGCGGCTGCGTAACTGCAACGACGCTGTGTGAACGCGCCTGCGCGTTACAGCGATGGCCGTCCTCGCTCTTTGAGCGGCTCTGACCAGAGGCCACCGCGTGAGAGAAAATCTGTGCTTCAGGCCGACGGATTGGGTTTTTACTCCGGCCATTTACCGAGGGAGCAAAAAAAATCTGACCGTACGGAGTGAAGAATTCGTGGTCCGAAACGTTGTCCCTCACGAAAGTGTGAGGTCGTAGTGAGAGAGAGGCGGATGGCTCAGAAAATTAACGAGGCGTTGGAACATATAGCCGCAGCCGAGAAATGGTAAACAAGCCGACGGCTGAAGTTGAATTGATTTTTTTTCTTTCCATTTTTTTGGGGCAGTCGCTTTTGTTTTAGGTGCGTTGGCAGAGCTAATCCAAATAGTTTCTAACGCTTCGTTTTAACTGAAACGGCTCGCGCCCGTTGGCCCGCCTGACTCCGACAGAGGCATTCTGGGAGTTGTAGTTCCTTAACCTTTGGCTGTCACTGTTAAAATCCGTTGGCGCACTATGATTCCCAGGGTCCTTTGTGAAGTGTACGTTTCCTGGTTTTTTTTCCTTTCAAAAAGATCAGCGCAAATGAAGCCAAATTCGCTGGTTCTCTTCCCAGAAAATAAATACCTGTCCAAATCGTTATACCTTGCATTTGCCTCTTGGATGTTTTGCCCCATCACAATGGCGTTACCATGGCTGAACCCTCCATACCAGCATATTTTGGGGGCGGGGTGCATACGATTGACCAAAAACTGCGCTGGACTATCCGTACAAACAACGAGAATGCTAGAGAACCTCAGCAGGCCTGGCAGTTTGTGTGGAGGGAGCAGCAAGTTTTTGTTTTGCGTTTGGTGTGACTTCTCAGTTTTTCTGAAAAATTAAAATGATAATCCCATTGAAGAGTAGAACAGAACTTTTTCCAGATGGGCATGCCTGGAAGAGAAATGGCAGTGAATGAAGTACTCAGATATCATGAAGCAGAGTTGCTGTCAGACCTGCAGATTTGTCTCCGACACTCTTGTGTTTATTTCAAATTTCCAGCATCCACAGTGTTTGTTTGTTTTTTAAGCCATATAAGTACTGCGTGCCTACAACAGCAGGCTAGGAGTCCTGCAGTGAGTAATTCACCTCATGACTCCACAAAACCTGTCTGCTATCAATAAGGCCCAAGTATGACAGACTGGCCTGGATGTGCAGAATTAACGATGGTCAAGAAGCTTTACACAGTAGCCTGCTTTGCTGGCACTGTACTCACAAATGTTTCATTCTATATGTATCTATATGGACTTCAATAAGGTGTTTGACAAGGTTCCTAATGGTGGATTGGTTAGCAAGGTTAGATCGCATGGAATACAGCGAGAACTAGCCGTTTAGCTACAGAACTGGCTCAAAGGTAGAAGATAGAGGGGGGTAGTGGAGAGTTGCTTTTCAGACTGGAGGCCTGTGACCAGTGGTGTGCCTCAAGGATCGGTGCTGGATCCACTGCTTTTTGTCATTTATCTAGATGATTTAAATAGAACAGAGGAGGGATCGTTAGTAAGTTTGCAGTTGACACCAAAATTGGAGTGTAGCGGATAGCGAAGAGGGTTACTCAAAGTACAATAGGATCTTGATCAGATGGGCCAAGGAGTGGTAGATGGAGTTTAGGTAAGCGTGAGGTGCTGCATTTTGATACGGCAAATCAGGGCAGGACTCGTACACTTAATGGTAAGGTCCGAAGGAGAGTTGCTGAATAAAGAGACCTTGGAGTGCAGAATCATTGTCCCTTTAAAGTGGAGTCGTAGGTAGACACAGTGGTGAAAAAGGTGTTTGATGTGCTTGCCTTTATTGGTCAGTGCATTGAGTGCAGGAATTGGGAGATCATGTACGGGACATTGGTTAGGCCACTTTTGAAATATTGCGTGCAATTTGGTGCTCCTGCTAGAGGAAAGACGTTGTGAGACTTGTATCAGAGATAAAAGGTACTGCAGATGCTGGAGAATCCGAGATAACAAGCGTGGGGCTGGATGAACACAGCAGGTCAAGCAGCATCATAGGAGCAGGAAAACTTGACGTTTCGGGCCTAGACCCTTCATCAGAAATGGGGGAGGGGAAGAGGGTTCTGAAATAAATAGGGAGAGAGGGGGAGGTGGATAGAGGAGAGGGTAGGTGGAGAGGAGGCAGACAAGTCGAAGAGGCGGGGATGGAGCCAGTAAAGGTGAGTGCAGGTAGGGAGGAGATAGGTCAATCCAGGGAGGACGGACAGGTCAAGGGGGTGGGATGATGTTAGTAGATCCGAGATGGGGGTGGGGCTTGAGGTGGGAGGAGGGGATAGGTGAGAGAAAAAACAGGTTAGGGTGGTGGAGATGAGCTGGGCCGGTTTTGGGATGCGGTTGGGAGAGGGGAGATTTTGAAGCTTGTGAAATCCACATTGATACCATTGGGCTGCAGGGTTCCCAGGCTGAATATGATTTGCTGTTCCTGCAGCCTTCGGGTGGCATCACTGTGGCATTGCAACGCATCATACTCCGACACTTCTGCCATCTGCAATCAGACCCCACCACCAAAGACAATTTTCCCTCCCCACCCTTATCTGCCTTCCGGAGGGACCACTCCCTCCGCGACTCCCTTGTCCGCTCCACACTCCCCTCCAGCCCCACCACACCCGGCACTTTTCCCTGCAACTGCAGGAAGTGCTACACCTCCTCCCTCACCCCAATCCCAGGCCCCAAGAAGACTTTCCACATCAGGCAGATGTTCACCTGCACATCTGCCAATGTGGTATACTGCATCTGCTGTACCCGTTGTGGCTTCCCCTACATCGAGGAAACCAAGCGGAGGCTTGGGGACCGCTTTGCAGAACACCTGCGCTGAGTTCGCAACAAACAACTGCACCTCCCAGTCGCGAACCATTTCAACTCCCCCTCCCATTCCTCAGACGACATGTCCGTCCTGGGCCTCCTGCAATGCCACAGTGATGCCACCCGAAGGCTGCAGGAACAGCAAATCATATTCAGCCTGGGAACCCTGCAGCCCAATGGTGTTAATGTGGATTTCACAAGCTTCAAAATCTCCCCTCTCCCAACCGCATCCCAAAACCAGCCCAGCTCATCTCCACCTCCCTAACCTGTTTTTCCTCTCACCTATCCCCTCCTCCCACCTCAAGCCCCACCCCCATCTCCTATCTACTAACATCATCCCGCCCCCTTGACCTGTCCGTCCTCCCTGGACTGACCTATCTCCTCCCTACGTCCCCACCTACACTTACCTTTACTGGCTCCATCCCCGCCTCTTCGACTTGTATGCCTCCTCTCCACCTATCCTCTCCTCTACTCCCCCTCTCCCCCTATTTATTTCAGAACCCTCTTCCCCTCCCCCATTTCTGATGGAGGGTCTAGGCCCGAAACGTCAAGTTTTCCTGCTCCTATGATGCTGCTTGACCTGCTGTGTTCATCCAGCCCCACGCTTGTTGTGAAACTTGAATGGGTTCAGAAAAGATTTCCAACGATGCTGCTAGGGTTTGAGATTTTGAGCTATAGGGAATGGCTGAATAGGCTGAGGCTATTTTCCCTGGAGCATTGGAGGCTTATAGAGGTTTATAAAATCATGAGGGGTGTGGATAGGGCAAATAGACAAGGTCTTTTCCCTGGGGTTCGGGGAGTCCAAAACTAGAAGGCACATGTTTAAGGTGAGAGAGGAAACATTTAAAAGGGATCTAAGGGACAACTTTTTCATGCAGAAAGTGGTGCATGTATGAAATGAGCTGCCAGAGAAAGTGGTGGAGGCTGGTGCAAATACAACATTTAAAAGGCATCTGATGGATATATGAATAGGAAGGGTTTAGAGGGATATGGACCAAATGCTGGCAAATGGGACTAGATTAATGTAGGATATCTGGTCGACATTGACAAGTTGGACAGAAGGGTCTCTTTCCGTGCTGTACATCTCTGACTCTACCACTGATGCACTGTGTCAGTAATATATACCATCTACTAGATGCACTGTAACAATTAATCAATGCACCTTAAATGGCACCTTCCAAATCTACGCCTGCCATCATTTAGAAAGGTAAAGGCACTAGATGCATAGGAACACCACCACCTACAAGTTTCTCTCTAAGTCATTCACCATCCTTACTGAGAATATGTTGCTGTTCCATCAATGTTCTTGGGTCTGTTACCTTCTCAAGGATAATTAGAGATGGGTAATAATTGCTGGCCTAGCCAGCAGAACCCACATCTCATGAATGAATTGAAAAATAGAACTGGCATGGTTGCATTGCAAGTATCCCTAATGCTTTCAGGCTTTTGACATCTCATGATGTCCATCCTGTGTGGTATGAACTTACTGATATCAGTTCTTCAATTAATCCTGTATAATTTTAAACAAGACTTTCACGATATAAATATATTGTATTCTGCTCTTTTTATGTGGTTTTATTATTTGCTGGGATAAAGAACTCTAGCTAGCTAGATTGTAGAAGCTGAGGCTATTCTTCTTGGAGGAAAGATTGAGTTGATTTGATTGATGCAAAATCACAAGGAGTCTGTAGGTAACGGAGAAGGTGGCGGAAAGATCGAGAACTAAGGGACACTGATTTATGGGGATTGGCAAAAGAAGCAAGGATGACATTGGGAAATCCTTTTTATTCTGCACATGGTTAGGATTTGGAACGCTCTGCCCAGGTATAATAAAAAGCCTTTCAAAAGTGAATTGCATAATTATCTGAAGGGGCTAGGTGAGTTGTTCATCCAGAGAGTTGGCACAGACAGGCTTCTGTGCTGTATATATTCCATGATTTTTAATCTGTATGGAAATTGATGCGTCTAGAAAGGACAATTAATAATTCACTCATCAGGGAATGTTAGTTTCATGGCTCTTAGCAATTTTCACAAAAATCACAGAAGTCATATGATCTGGAAGGCAGCCATTCAGCCCCAAATGCCTGCACTTGTTCTAACAAATGAACATCATTACCTCGTGCCAATCTCCTTTTCCCCTATACACGTTATTTTTATCCATGTAATCAACAGGACTAATTGATAAATTTTCAGAGCTTAATATATTAATATATTCATTAATTTCTTGTTGGCCATATAACAAACTGTATTCAAGCTGCTCTTGCAAATGTAGTGGACTGATGGAAATTGAGACCATCTTTGCAAATATTAAGTGTACTTTAGAATTGGTTCAGTTCCTGAAGGGAAAAGGATATGGATGCGGAACTTATTAGAAAATTCTTTCAAGGCAAGCGCCGTTTGTAAAAAAAAAAAAAAAAATCATTCATGAGATGTGGGCATGAGTGGTTGTACCATCCCTGATTGCCCTTGAGAAGGTTGTGGTGAATTGCCTTCAGGAACCACCACAGTTCATTTGGTGTAGGTACACCCACAGTGTTGATTGAGAGGTGAATCCAGAATACTGATCCAGTGTCACTTAATGCATGGCAATGTATTTCCAAGTCAGGGTAGTGAGTGGCTTGGAGGGAAACTTACAGATAGTGGTCTTCCTACATATGAGATAGTGAGAACTGCCGATGCTGGCATCAGAGATAACACATTGTGGAGCTGGAGGAACACAGCAGGCCAGGCAGCATCAGAGGAACAGGAAAGCTGATGTAACCCAGCAGGCCAGGTAGCATCAGAGGAACAGGAAAGCCTGGCCTGCTGTGTTCCTCCAGCTCCACAGTGTTATCTCTTCCTACGTATCTGTTGCTTTTGAATTCTAGATGACAGTGGTCGTGGATTTAAAAGATGATGTTTCAGACTTTGGTGAATTCCTGCCGTGCACCTTGTAGATGGTACTCACTACTGTTCTGTGTCAGTGGTAGAGGGAGTGAGTATATGAGGATGCAATGCCAGTGAAGTAGGCTGCTTAGTACTGTATGGTGTCAAGCTCTTGAAGGGTGTTGGAGTTGCATTTGAATTGGAATATTGTTGGAGATGGTGGACAGGCTCTGGAAGTCAAGAGATGAGTTACTTTGTGCAGGATTCCTAGTCTGTGAACTACTATGATGGGCCATATCTTTGTAAATGCTGATTTGTGATCTTCTTATACTTTAGGTTTAGGACATGCTAATGCACCCAAACTTTGAGAAACAATGTGCGTTAAAGTTGTGCTCCTATGAGAGCGTTTATTTTAGTCTTTTTTGTTTAAAGAATACATCTCTAAGGTTTTGGAGTAGATTTGTAGCTCGGACTGTGGGTGTTGAGGTTGGTTGGCTTGCCGAGCTGGTTTCTTGTTTCGCAGACTTTTCGTTACCATGCTGGGTAACATCCTCAGTGCAACCTCTGATGAAGCGTCGTGTGTTTTCCCGCCTGGCTTTTAAAGTCTGGAGTCTGTTGAGATGGATTGCCTCACTTCCGGTTTTCCTTCGTAGTGGAACGTATGTGGGGTCGAGTTCAATATGTTTATTAATAGCATGCTTCGTGGAGTACCAGGCTTCCAGGAATTCTTGTGCCTGCCTCTGCCTAACTTGTCCCAGGATTATGGTGTTGTCCCAGTCGAAATGGTAGTTCTCCCTGTCCATGTGGATTGAGATGAGTGAGTATTGGTCATGTCTTTTCGTAGCCAGTTGGTGTTCATGTACTCTTGTTGTTAGTTTCCTTCCTGTTTGTCCGATGTAGTGTTTCTCACAGTCTCTGCAGGGGATCTTGTAGATGACATTGGTCCTGTCCATGGCGGGGAGTGGGTCTTTAGCTCGGGTGAGCAGTTATCGTAGGGTTGACGTGGGCTTGTGTGCCACTCTGATGCCCAGCGTTTGTAGGTGTCTTGTGGTGAGTTCCGACGTGTTCCTGATGTAGGGTAGTGTGATGAGTTTGTTGGAGCGTGTAGTATCTTTCTGATGTTGTTCGTGTAGGCATCTTCTGATCCAGTTTTTTTTTGGATATCCGTTATCCTTGAAAGAACACATCTATTTTATCTTCAGGAAATGTCCCAAATTTGTTTAGTGTCTTTATTTTGGCTTAAGGGACTATTAATTTTTCAGAACATATATAATTAGGGATTTGGCTCTTGTGGCGCAGAGGTAGTCTGAGCCGAAAGGTCTGGCTTCAAGTTGGACCCCTTGCTGTTTATAGTTTATATAAATGATCTAAACATGAATGTAGGAGGGTTAATCAGCAAGTTTGCAGACAATACAAAAATTTGGTGGGCCTTAGATTACAGGAGGATATAAATGGGCTGGTCAGAATGACTGATTAGTGCCAAATGGAATTGAATACATATAAATGTGAAGTGGTGCATTTGAGCAAGACAAACAAGGCATGGGAATATATTATGAACATTTGGACCTTGGGAAGCACCAAGAGTAGAGGGGACCTGATTGCGTGTACATCAGTCCCTTAAGATATCGGGATAGGTGGGTAAAGGGATACTTACTTTTATTGGCCAAGGCATAGATTTAAAGAGTGGGGAGGTTATGCTGAAACTTTATAAAACATTGGTTCAGCCACAGAGTATTGTGTACAGTTCTGGAGTCCAGATATAGGAAGGATTTGATAGCACTGGAGAGGCTATGGGCTAAGTGCTGGAAAATAGGATTACTGCAGATAGGTGGTTGTTTTGAATTCTGTGGGATAAATGTCAAGGCTGCATTTGACTGAGCTCAATACCTTCTTGAGGGGAACTAGGAATGGGCAATAAATGCTGGTCTAGTTAGCGAAGTCCACACCCACATCCGCTGATAGAATAAAAATTAAATCCAGATCACAAATATGTGTCAAACCTTGGGTACTTTACTGCAGTCCTGACTTTTGTCTCATGAAAACCTGTTTTATTTGCTGTGAAAGTGTTAATGCAACATGAAGCTTTGTTAAATATAATTCACTTGATCTGTTCTGTTTTATTTGTAGTCTGAAAACAGGCTTTCTAAAATGGAAACCTGATTATGACAGTGCAGCATCTGAATATGCAAAAGCAGGTAAGAACAAAAAATTTTAATGTTTTGAAGTTGCTCTTTAGAGTATTAATCTCAGTTCAAGTTTGACCTCTCCCAAAACATATCTCTCTTTATTGTTGATTCAGAGATAGTAGGAACTGCCGATGCTGGAGAATCTGGGATAACAAGGTGTAGAGCTGGATGAACACAGCAGACCAAGCAGCATCAGAGGAGCAGGACCGTCTTTCCTGCTCCTCTGATGCTGCTTGGCCTGCTGTGTTCATCCAGCTCAACACCATGTTATCTCTTTTTATTGTAATGTGTTATGTGTATTGAGTGCTCGCTGCAAGTTCCTTAAATGTACTAAATACAACACTTTGTTAATAATTCATAGTACTAAGCATACATAAATTTATACAGGTTGTGTTTTCAGGGTTTACATTAAGGTTTTGATATTTTAACATTTATAACTTAAAACAGAGTGTTTCAATAGAAAGTTAACATAATTGGAAGAAACTTCAATGAAACGCATTATTACTTTGTTTTATCAAAATGTTCTAAAGTGTGCAATGTACTATTTAGGTAGTTTAATTTTTAAGCATTAATTGTAAGGTCAGTATTGTTGTCATCCATATTTATCTATGATAAAATGATGATGATCTACCTTCTTAAACCACTGAAGACCTTGTGGTTTAGGTACGCTTACAAAAAGTTGCCACAGTACTACTGGACTGTTCTCTCATTAGAGAGAGAGATGACTGATGGTGGTTTAACCTGAGAGTCACCACACCTCAGGTGAGGGGAGAGTTTGAGAAGGAGAGTCCTTCAGGGTGCTCTCAGCTTGTGCATGCATTGAACCTACACTGTTGGCATCACGCTGCATTGTAAACCAGTCATCCAGCTAACTGACTCCTGCAATGCTGTTAGGGAGACAGTTTTTGGAGAGAGAAGCGATGCTGGTAGTATCATATTGGGATGCCATATAGGTAGTAGGGGAGTTTGAAGTGACGTTACTAAGCATCTGCTTCTGTTGTTCTTCTGCGTGGTACTGTGATGCATGATATGACGGACGATATAAATCGTCAGTTCCAAAAACATAGCTTAACTAGTGATAGTTGGCATGAGGGCTATATCTGACTAAATTGAATACATTTCTTGAAGGAGATAACAAGGACAGTTGATAAGTATTTGATGTTGTCAACATGGTTCCACTTAGCAGACATCACAAAAGTAGGAGCCTATAGGATCATAGGGCAAGTTGTAAGTTAGATTGACAATTGGCTTAGTGTTGGAAAATAAAAGTTAATGCTCAACAAGTGTTTTTGTCACTCTGATGCTGCTTGCAGTGGGTTTCAGTAGTAAGTTGAATTCAGTTTGGAGAAGCCTGAGTTAATACATTGTGAAGAGCAAACAAGGTAAATAAATAGCAGTAAATGGTAGGATAGTGAGAATCCTCACTATCTTTAGAAAGATATTGATGTACGTGTCCACAGATTCATAGAATCATACACTACAGAAGAGGCCCTACACTAGTCCCATTTACCACTTGCCAACACATAACATGGAATGTTATGACATTTGAAGTGCTCATCCATTTAAAGGTTGTGAAGTTTCCCAACTCAGCTACCCTCCCAGGCAGTGCATTCCAGATCCTTCTACCTTTCACTTCAAAATTATGCCCCCTTGTTATTGACCTTCGACTAAGGGGAGCTAAGTGATTCTGAATGTAGATAAAATATTTAAGACGGCAGATGGAATACCTCCTACTGTTTAGCAAGGCATTAAACATAAGAGGGCATGTTATGCAAGAACTGTATAACTGTATAAAACAGCTAGGTTGCAGGTACAGTTTTGCTCACTGCAATACACTAGAGAGGGCACAGAAGAGTAAAGTTGTTGTGAGGAATGGAGAATTTTAATTATGTGGCTTGATTGGATAAACTTGAATTGTTTTCTATGGAACAGAAGAGGATAAGGTGAGGTTTAATTGACATATTTTTTAAAAAATGAGGTAGGTAAAGTTGCCAGGAAAGAACTTACTTTCCTTAAAGGGATGAATAGCCAGTGACGTAGATTTAACATAATTTTTGGAAGCATTAGGGAAGAGTTGACAATTATCTTACAGACATTGATGGGAATCTGAAAGATTAATACAGGCAAAACTTTCATTACTTTTAAATAAGTATTTGGATATATACTTAAAATACTGTAACATGAGGAGCTCCACACCAAAAGTTGGAAGCTAGATTAAGGTGGATGACACTTTTTTGGCTGATGTGTTCTATGCATGCAGTACATTTTCTGTGTTTCCATATTGTGACTAATGAATGATTAAATAAAAATTGCTGCTATGTATTAGGATTTTATATAAATTTATTTGCATTCTGTTTCTTGATAGCTGTCGCATTCAAAAATGCCAAACAATATGACCAAGCAAAGGATGCCTACCTAAGAGAAGCAGAGTCACATCAGAACAATAGAGCGTATCCTTTTCTTATCTTTAAAGCTGAATTCTTAAGGTAGTGCTTTACTTGGTTTTATGTATTTTATATATTATTCAAAACAAATATTAATTCATTTTTAAGGAAGTAAGGTATTCCTAAGAGGATGTTTTGCATTGTTTTATACTGAACAACTGCTAAATTAGAGCTGTAATGAGGATGAACTACTGCAGGGCTCCTCCTGCTGGTATGTTATTACTTAGGTTGAAGGATACTGCTAAGAGGCTGTTTTCCCTCACTACAGTTTAGAACTAGGGACATATGTGCTGGATAAGGGTGTCAGCCATGTAGGATTCAGATAGTGAGGAATCTAGTCACTTGGTGTGCATTGGGAATATTTGGAATTCTGTACTCCAACTATTCAGTTGCTGAGTATATTCTGGTCAGATCAAAATGGTTTTGGACATTAAAGGAATTTAGGAATGTTGGGGGTAGGGAAAGAAAGTGGAATTGAATAGGAGATTAATTTTATTCATTGGAATGAGTTTGAGGTGTTATGGCCAATTTCTGCATCTATTTCTTAGTTTCTTTTGAAGAAGAAACTGAGACAATGATGTATACAATGTTTTTACCAAATGTTGATAAGTCACTGAAGTTGTAATGGGTGAGTAGGAGCACTTGAACTTTGGGCAAGAATTTACTCAGTGTCCTTTCAATTTGCCTGTTGTGTCTCCTTGCTCAGCTGCATTTAAAAAGATTGCAGCTTGGTTTTAAATTTGTTATCGTTGCAGCTTCCTGCTCCAAGAAACTTCTCAGTATTACTGTAGGCTTTTGGAACCAGTAGGTAAGCAGTGTCTTTGTCTTGGCTCTGTGGTAGCATTTCAGCCTCTGAATCAGATAATTTGAGTTCAAGTCCCATTCCATGGACCATACTACAGTGCTAAAGGATTTTTGCATGTCAGAGATGCAAATTTTTCAGATTAGGTCTTAATTTCCTTTTTGGAGTAAAGGAACTCCCATGGTACTACTTACAGAAGAGGGAACTCCTCCAATAAGCTGTCGACATTTATAGATATTATTACGATTTATAGATAGTTAGTACCTCCCAACAAAAAAGGTGTAGGATGTAGTGTGGTCTAATCTTCAAGCATACAGGTATGGGATTAAATTAGTGTTGAGCTAGAGCTTTTGAGTTACCCTTTGTATCAATTTCAACTCAGCTCATGTTTTGTAGTTGAATGATCAATATGTTAGAATGTATTTTAACAGTCAGGACAATCCAGCTAAATAGTAAAATTGCCGTAGTCTTTGCAGACCATAGGGCTGCTCTCATTAGAACAACAGCTAGTTGTTTAATCTGAGGGTCACCACTGATCTGAGCCTCAGGCGAGGTGAAAATTTGAGATGGGGTGTCCTTAATAGTAACCTCAGCCAATGTGGGAATTGAACCCTTGGGGTTGATGTTACTATGTGTTGCGGACCAGCTGTCCAGCCAACTATGTACCAACCCTCTCCTTTCAGCTCAATAAAATGAAGGCGAATTTCAGTTTGGAATATCTTGCTAGACGTTTGGAAACTAGACACAATGTGGCAAATGAACTTTGTTCATTGTTTTCAGAGCAATTTCTAAGTATTTCTAGGACATCCTTCTTAAATCTACTATCAGGTCAGTAGAGAAATTGTATGTTTTTTTAATGAAGTATGAATTAGAATGATGTGACATGTATTGAAATAAATCAGTAAAACTCTTTATGGCTGTAATTTATGAATTGGAACTTAAATGAAGAACATTTAAATTGTTATTTTGGTCCTTTGCTAATGATACTTGACACACTGAAGATCCCTTACATTGCTTTGATTAGCAAGAGAAGACTGATAGAGTGATAATTGGCTAGAAACAAAAACAAAAATTGCTGGAATAGCTTAGCAGGTCTTGCAGGAAAGACTTGCTGTTTTGTTTCTGATTACAGCATCCTCAGATCTTGTCCGTTTTTATTTGGTAATTGGCTAGGTTGGATTTGAATTTCCTTTCGTGGATAGGGCAGTTTTCCACATTATGGAATGGATGCCAATGTTGTAGCTGCATTGGAACAGTTTGGTGAGGGTTTCTGAAGCACGGTCTTGAATGGTATTACCAGAATGTTATCACAAACCATAGCCTTTTCAGTTTCCAGTGCCTTCAGCCTTTTTTGATATCACATGTTGTGAATCGAGGGCCAAATGGATGCAAATGCTTCAGCCTTGCCTTTTGCCAAGATATTTTGGGTGTCCCCATCATTGAGGATGGCAATATTTGTGGAACCTCTTTAACCTCTTTTTCTCCTGGTAGTTGCTAGTTGTTCACCACCATTCAAGACTGGATGTGGCAGCACTCCACATCTTGATCTCTTGGTTGTGGAATCTCTTTTTGTCTATTGCACACTGCTTCTGTTTGGCACTTGAGTAATCCTGTGTTGCTGTTTCACCAGGTTGAGACGTCATTGTTAGGTATGTCTGCTTTTATCCTGGCAAGCACTCCTACATTCTTTATTGAACCATACGTCCACAAATGATGATGGTTGTGGTTGTTAGAGGTTAATCATTGTAGTCTCAGGATGTCACTGCCGGAGTTCCACAGGGTAGTCCCTGAGGCTCAACCATGTTTTGTTAATGATTTGCTCTCTGTCATCGTGTGAGAAGTGTTGATGGTCACTGAATATTGCACCAATGATCACCATTCACCACACCTTGGATACTGGAGCAGGCCATGTCTGTAGCCTGCAAGACCTGGACAGCATCTGGGCTTCGGCTGATATGTAACAAGTAATATTTGCACCACGCAGTACCAGGCAATGGCCACCTTCCGGAGAAAATCTAATCACCTCTTGATGTTTAATGACATTACTGTTGCTGAATGCTTTAATGTCAATATCCTGGGGGCTACCATTGACCAGAAACTGAACTGAACCTGCAATAAAAATAAATAAATACAGGTTAGAAGCTTGGAATTCTGTAGCAAGTTTAACACATCGGTCTTGCTGAAGCCTGTTGATCTACATGCCACAAGTCAGTAATGTGATGGAATAATCTCTGTTTGCCTGATTTTGTGCAGTAACACTCAAGAAGCTTGACCCCATTTAGGACAAAGAAGCCCATTTGATTTTCACCCCATTCACCACCTTCAACATTCACCACTGATGAACAGTGGCAGCAGTGTATACCATCTACTAGATACATTGCAGCGACTCATTATGGCTGAAGGACAGCATCAGTAGATGTATGAGGGTAACACCACTTGCACGTTCCCCTCCAAGCTACATTCCATCCTGATTTAGAAATATGTTGCTGTTCCTTCGCTATCACCTAGTCAAAATTCTGGAACCCCCTCCTTAATAGCGTTGTAGCTGTCCCTACACCTCAAAGGCTTCAATACTACATTCTCCTGGGCATTAAAAACTGACCCAGCCAATGATATCTATATCTGTTGAAAGAACTAAACTAACAATTTTGTTAGGATCCTGAATTCAGTACAATTATGTTTTTAGTGAGTGATGAAACAATCTGACTTCTCATCGGCTCATTTCGTTCAGCGTTAAGATCTAGATGAGACATTGCTCTGTCTGAAATCACACTGAATGGTTGGTAATGTGTAGTGATATGTCTTTGCTGCTAACACTTCTCTTTGTGTTCCTTAACATTCTGTTCATGCTAGTTTCTTCCATGCTGCTAAGTAAGTACTGTAAATTTCTGCTATGCTTGTTTTCATTGCCCCAGGGAATTAAATGAAATCTATATAAATGGTGAAGTTGGAGATTGGCCAGTGCCCTCCTGATGGGATGCAGCTATCTAAAACAAACCATATCATTTGTACAGAGATAGTAGGAACTGCAGATGCTGGAGAATCTGAGATAACAAGGTGTAGAGCTGGATGAGCCCAGCAGGCCAAGCAGCATCATAGGAGCAGGAAAGCTGACGTTTCAGGCCTAGACCCTTCTTC
>JAHRHZ010000054.1:20550717-20574684 GCA_024137785.1 Ginglymostoma cirratum
TCATCCAGCTCTACACCTTGTTATCTCATATCATTTGTACATCTGATCAACTGAAATTTAAGAATCCTTGGAATTTGGTGCTGACAAGAATAGCATTGAGAGATGGGGAAAAGACCAGGATAGAACAATTGAGATTCCTCAATGAGATCTTTTTAATATTAAAAATTAAAAACATTTAATGTAAAAGTGGAAAATTTAAATCTGCTTCCTTCAAGCTCAGGAGATGACCGGAGCCCATGTCAGCCAAGGAGATTCAAGCCTGAGCTGTTTTTCATTTTGTTACGGGTTTATGGAAGATGGACAAAACCGGGTTGCTTTATTTTTCATCGTGCTGGACAAATCTGCAGAAAGGATTATGTGTGTGTGTGTTTAATTTAAATTTTACATTACTTTAGCCTCATGCACTTTATAGGTTTTACTTCAGTTACAGCTATCTGCTGTGTTACTAGGTGGCAAAGATCCATTTTGTTTTATTTCTGAGGCCAAACCTTGTTTCTTGTACTAAATCAGATTCTTCAGACTTGTGCTTTTGTCTATGATAATGGTAAGAAAAACATAGCTTGTTCATGTCGCAAACACCGAATTGCCATTCAATTGTATTTCTTCCTAAAATTGATGTCTGTTTTGGCTTTACTGTTGTTTCACACCAACATTTAGACTGTCTGGTGATTTGGTGACCTCCATTTGCACCTAATCATTTCCATAGGCCACGTGTAATTTTCTTTGCCAGTGACTTTTATTTATAAGTTTTTTTATAACTGTACTCAGATCTTGCATTAGAAATTTTACACAATTGGGAATTCAGTGATTGCTCTAACCATGTAGGTTCGTACGAAACACTTGCATCTCCAAGATTTTAGTTGAAGAAAGTATTACCTTAAAGCATGAGATGACAGGGAGAAGTTAACAAATGAGTGGTTTAAATGGGAATTGGATGCTGCATTCTAGTACCATGATTTTTCTATTTATTTGTTTTGCTACTGCTGAACTAGAAAGTACCATCAGCAACTGGACTTTTTAAAATGAATTTGCAGATTTTTTTTTGACAAACAAATTTCTCCCCTGTTAAACATTTTATAACTTCATTGTGTGACTATAAAGTAGCAATTAAGGGAAATTCTTCAGTCAAGATGGCATTCAAAAATAAAATTGCTACCTGAAATGAGTTTTGGATTTTTTGTTTCCAGTTATTTGAAATTTTTTTTTCAATAAGAAATGCTGTTAATATAATCAAAAATTAATTCGTGAAATGATTAACTCTGGTGGAATCGGAGAATTGAGCCACCTTTGGTAGCTGTGATCATTAAATGATGCACAGACAAAGTTATGAAATGAATGTGTGTTTGAAGCTGCATTTTCTATTAAGTTTCAGGTCAGATTTATTCTTCAAGCACTGTTTTTGATCTTTTGTTTCAATTTTATTTTTTTTTCGCACTAAAGGCAAGGACTTTAGTGGACTGCTAATGCAAAGGCCTGGACAGAGGGATTTTTGAATTCAATTAATTAAAAATTGAACAAACTGCTAGTCTTATTATTAATGATCAAGAAGCAACTGAATTCTTGTAAAAAAAAATCCATCTGGTTCATCAATCATCTTCAAGTGAGTGGAAATGTGTCTGCCTTTCCCAACATTGTCATGTAATGCCAGTGTGCCAACAATGTGCTGCAACAGAAAATGCAAGTTGGAGTAAAAACAGCCATTAATCGTCACCTAGATAACCTTGCCTAATCAACCTTGCAAAGTTATCCTCACTCACAAATGGAATCTTGTGCCAAAATTATTGGACTGTCCCATAGACTAATTCAGCAGCAATCTGACTCAGTCCTCGTACCAAATTATATTTTATAGTTCATGTCCCAGACTTGTCCGTTGACATCCTGAGCTAAATCTGTACCAATGGATGTGACAGCTCAATGGTTTACAGTTTATATGGAGTGGCCCTGGCACCTTTCAGTATTGTCTCCAAACCCCATGCTTTCATGTTACTGGGTCAAACATGGGTAAAGAAACCTCTTGTAGATTACCATCTACCACTTTCCCTCAGCTAATGAATCAGTAGTCCTCCACATTGAACTGAGAAGAAGCAGTGAGAGTAACAAGAACGTACTCTGGGTAGGGAGCCTCAATGTCACCGAAGTGGCTTGGTTAAATCATAACTGACCAAACTGATTGAGTCCCGAAAAAGATATCTGCCAGACTGGACACATAGCTGTTAGTGGGATGGTGTTGGCATGAGTAGTCACTGTACAGTCCCTTCAGAGAGGAATCCTATCTGCACACTGAAATCATTCTCTATTTCTTATAGTAGTATCACTGTGCTATATTGGATGGTCTCAGGATCAGTCTGGTGTTTCAAAACTGGGCACCCATGAGGTTCTGTGGGCGTTCAGTGATAGCAGAATTATATTTAACTGCAATTTGTAAACACATAAACTGACATTCTTTCTCTACTTATAGATCCAGGAAACCAAACCCTGGTTCAGTGTAGGAGAACACGAAGAAGCACTAGACATATCTGTGGACCTGTTTCAAACCTAATGAAGCTATAACACAAAAACTACATGCAGGCTGGATAGCAGAATCAATATTCTGCAGATAGAACTGAACAAATCTCATGCCAAAATATCAGAACAAAGCCTTTGAGTCCTATTACATTCAGTTTTGAATGATGTCAGGCAATTTATCACCGACTGGAGGATGGGCCAAAAACATCCCTATTCTCACTGATTTTGGAACACAGCATGTTAGTGCAAAAGGCAAAGCTGGAACACTAGTTTCTTTAGCCAGAGGTACCAACTGGACGATTATCTTCTACTGATGAGGCCTACACCAGCATAAATGCCAGTCTTTAGACAATTCGATTCTTTTTGGGTTATCACATTAATAGCTCAAAGTCATGAATATAGCAATGGCCATGAGTCTTGATAATATCCCAGTTGTGATATAACGTTTGTGCTGTGGAACTAGCTGCACTCCTGCACTCCTAACCAAACAGCTCTCGTACAGCTACAACACTCATATCTACCTGACAATGTTCAACAATTGTGGTGGTACATCCTGTTGGCAGAAAGCAGTGCAAATCCAATTGGTCATTATTGCCAAATCGGCCTCCGCTCAGCTGTTAGCCAACTAATTGGGGATGGTATAAAGTGTCCGTTATTCAGCAACAACCTGCCCACCAATGTACCAATTTTGGTATTTCCAGAGCCACTAACTCTAGAACTGATCGTAGTCTTGGTCCAGGCATGGGCAAAAGAGCTGAATATCAAAGGTAAACTGACAAATTGCCATTTGCCCAAGTGTGGAAAAAGCTTGAGCAAAATTGATGTAAATGGAAAGAAGGGTGTAAGCTCTTAATTAGTTGATGTCATACATAGGACCAAAAGTGCTTGTTGGAGGTCAGTCATTTCAGCCCAATTAGGTTGGTGCAGGACTTCCTCAGTATTCTGCCTTGAGTTGAATTGTCTTCAGCTGCATTATCCTTAAAATATACGTTGAGATATTTGCTGCTGTTAGTTTACATTTTATATCATCCTCAATTCCTCAGAGTGAAGTGAAATTCAGAGTGAATTCCACATGAAGCAAGACATAATGTTCAGGCTTGTGTAATTATGCAGTGTTGAAGCCTTATCAATTCCATGCAATGACCATCTCAAACAAAAGGGAATTTAATGGTTTTCTATTTTGGAATTACCATAGCTGAATCCCCCATCATCAACATCCTGGTGATTATCATTGACCAGAAACTTTACTGGACCAGTCGTATAAATACTGTGATCACAAAAACAGGGCAGAGATTAGAAATTCAATTGAAAATAACTTGCTATTGACTTCTCAAAGTTGTCGGGATCAAGGGGCCACAACAAAACTGGAGTCAGATTTGAATCTGGGAGATCTCACTACCAGTTTGACTCATACTAGCACAAAAGAACGTTATCTCAGTGCCAAAACATCATTGCAGGAGTTCCTTAGGATGGTGTCTTAGGTGCGACCATTTTCAACTGTTCCATCAGTGATATTCATCCAAGTCTGATGTGTGGATGTTTGCTGATGTTTGTTTAGTGCTCAGCACCATTTGGAACACCTCTGATTCTGAAGCAATCGTGTCCATATGCAGCAAGGCCTGACAATATCCAGGTTTGTGCTGATAAGTAGCAAGTTATGCTGAAGGTACTGAAGCAGTCTATGCCCAAATGCAGCAAGACCTGACAACTTTCAGATTTGGGCTGACCGGTAGTGAGTAACATTCACATCATGCAAATACCAAGCAATGATCATCTCCAACGAAGAGAACCTAACCATTGTCCTTGACAGTCATTGGTATTACCATCACAGAATCCCCAATTGGCAACATCCCTGGGAGTGACCATTGACCAGAAATGAACCGAACTACTCATATAAGTACCATGGATACAGGAGCAGGTCAGCAGCTAGGAATCTTGCAGCAGATGACTTGACTCCTGACTCTCTGTTCATTATTTACAAGTCTGAAGACAGGAATGCGATGGAATACTCTTTACTCGTCTGGATGAGTGCAGCTCCAACAATGTTCAAGGAGGTCAACACCATCTAGGTCAAAGCCTTGTTTGATACCACATCCACAAACATTCACTCCCTCTCCCACTGATGCTCAGTAGCAGCAGTGTACCAATCTACAACATGCTATGCATACATACACTAAGGTTCCTAAGACACCACCTTCCAATCACATGACCACTGTCGTCTAGATGGATAAGGGCAATAGAAAAATGGGAACACCACTACTTGCAAGTTCCACTCGAAGCCACTCACCATCCAGACTTGGAAATATATCACTGATGGATTCAAGAAGGCATCACATTCTCTAGGCAAATTAGAAATGGGCTTTGCTGGTCTAGCCAATGAATCCCAGATTCCCTAAATTAATTTTTTTTAAAAATTGGAATGGCAAAAGATGCTGCCTAGGTCTGTAGATCTGCTCGATATATTTGAATGATCTTTTCAGAATGGCCGTAGTGCCATGTAATGCAATCGAGGGTATCCTCGGTGGGAACATGGGACTTAGTAAGTAGTGCTGTGTGGTCGCAGGTACCGATTCTGTCATAGACGTATCTGCAACACGTAGACCAGTCAGGATGAGACCTTTTTTTTTAAACTCTTGTTGGTTCCTTCACCATCTGTTGCAGGTCCAGTGCAGCCACCAAATAATTCAGGACCTTGCTTGTTCAGTAGTGGTGCTACCAAATTATTCTTGATCATGGATGTTGAAGCCCCACATCTAGAACACATTCTGTGCCTTCACCACCCATCAATGAGTCTTCTAAGTGGTGCTCAATATGGAGGAGGAGCGATACATTAGCCACAGGCATAGCGCTGTTAATCTGCAGGAAATTCTCTTGTCTGGATTTGACCTGTTACAATGAAAAATTGAGGTCCAGATTCAATGTTGAGGAATCCCAAGCCAGCTCCTTCCCAACTATATTCCAGTGCCTTTCCACCTCTGGATGATTATACTGTATCAGAGATATCGTGACACTTAGAGTTGTATCTTACAGATATGTTGAAGAGTTGCTGCGTAAGGGTACTACTGACTGAGTTGGCCGAGATCTAAAAAAAACATTGTGAAGCTGTTGACAGCTGTCTCAATTTTGGTACAAGCTCCCTCGAATGTTGGTCAGGGGGACTACGAAAATTTCAGAGCTTTTTTAAAATTCTTACGTGGGATATGGGTGTTCCTTGCAATGGGCATTTGTTGCCCATCCAGCAAGTTGTCTGTCTAGGCCATATCAGAAGACATTTGAGTCAACCACATTGCTGTATATTTGAAATCACACGTAGACCAGCCTTCACGAGTGTGGCCGAATTTCCTTCGCTAAAGGACATAAGTGAATGATTTGGATTTCTGCAACAATTGACAGTGGCTCATGGTCACTATTAAATTAGCTTTTAGTTCTGGATATATTGTTTGAATTCAAATGTCAGTATCTGCTGTGGTGTGATTTGAACCTATGGTTCCAGACCATCAGTCTGAGTCTCTGAATTAACAGACCACAGATGAGCACTGGAGCAGTACTGGTCATAAGTACTAATTCAGTGCTGGTACCTCTTATAGTCTGCCTAGGACTGCATCAGATATCTTTAATACTTTTCTGTTATGTTATGTTTGTGCATCGAGACCAGTTTTGTGCAGTAATCCTATGATGCATAGCATCTCTGTAATTTATTTCTGTTCTCCACAGAGCATACGAACAGGCTGGAATGATGCTGAAGGTTTGTCTCTTGATATTCTTTCTGCTTTCTTGAAATCTGATTTTTCATCTTTCTGTAACCAAAAATAACAACTTAATATTCAAAGACTCTTTTTCAGCAAAAAAACTTGATACTTGACAGCCTGTGGACACCTGGTAACAATATTGCAGAAACATCCAGATTTCTGAGATTGTAATTTTGATAGTGCATGTGTATTTATGGACTTTATCAATCTTTTCTGTCACTCGTTCAAAAAACTCAAATCAATTTAGTGAGACACAATTTCCCACGCACATGTTGACTATCCCTAATCAGTTTTGCCTTTCTAAATGCATCAAAAGTCTGTCCCTCAGAATCCCCTCCGACAACTTACCCACCACTGATGTCAGGCTCACTGGTCTACAGTTCTGTGGCTTTTCCATTCCACATTTCTTAAATAATGGCACCACATTGGCCACCCTCCAGTCTTCTGGCATCCGAGCCGTGGCTGTCGCTGATAGAAATATTTCAGCAAGGGGTCCAGCATCTCAGCCCTAGCTTCCCGTAAAGTTCTGGGATACACCTGATCAAGTAGTCTTATGCGTTTTAAGACTTCCAGCACCACCTTTTATGTAATATGGACACTCTCAAAGACATCACTATTTATTTCTCCAAGTTCCCTAGCTTCCCTGTCCTCCACAGTAAATATTAATGCAAAGTATTCGTTTAGTATCTCATCTGTGTCCTGTGGTCTAACACATTGATGGCTTCGATGATCTTTAAGGGGCCCTATTCTCTCCCAAGTTGCTCTTTAGCCCTTAAAATATTTGTTGAAACTCTGTAGATTCTCCTTAACCTTGTTTTCCAAAGCTATCTCATGCTCCCCTTTTGCACTTTTGATTTCCTGCTTAAGTATACTCCTACTGCCTTTATACTCCTGTAGGGGTACACTCGATCCCAGCGGTCTATACCTGACATATGTCTCCTTTTCTTGAGTGTATATGGGGTCAAGTTCTATATGTTTGCTGATGGCTTTCTTCATAGAGTATCAGGCTTCTGGGAACTCGCGTGCCTGTCGTTTGGAACTTAGAGAAACATTTGGGCCCATACTCATTGGCATTTAGAAGAATGAGAGCTGATCTTACTGAAACGTAAAATTCTGAAGTGACTTGACAGAATAGTTGCTGTTCTGTTTCCTCTCTTGGAGGCATCTAGAACTGAGATCCCATACAAACATACAGTTTCGAAGCAGGAATAGATCGTTTGGTCCCTCTAGCTTGATCTGCCATTTAATAAGTATAAAGCTGATTTGTAGCTTCAAATCCATATTCCTGCCTCCCCTTCAATAACCTTTGACTACCTTATTATCAAGAATATGTCTACTACTGTCATGAAACCATTACTGACTTGGGTGGAGTTCCAAAGATCCACAACCCTCTGAGAAAAAGGATTCTTCTGCGTCACTGTTTCAAATTGGAAACCCTGTATGTTTTAATTGTGCCTTAGATTTAGTCTCCCTCACAAAAAGAAATATCCTCTGATGCTGTCAAGTCATCTCAGGTTCTCTTGTATTTCAATAAGATTAGCTCTCCTCCTTCTAACTATGTGGTAAGGTCACTGGATGAGTAATCCAGAATCCAGACTAATGTGGTGGGAACATGGGTCGAAATTCCACCGTAGAAGATGGTGAACTTTGAATACAGTAAAAATCTGGATTAAAAACTAGCCTCATGGCGACCATATAACCATTGTTAAGTGTTGTAAAACCTATCTGGTTCACTGATGTCCTCTAGCAAGGAAATCTGCCATTGTTTTCCTGTCTGGTCCACAAGTGACTCCAGACCCACAGCATGTGTTTGACATTTAACTCCTCTCTAGGTATGAGGGGAAGGCAATAAATGCTGTCCTAGCCAGTGAAGGCAACATCCCATGAACAAAGATAAAAGCAGGCAGGCCTTGCCTGGCCAAACTTCTATCATAAGGTAACCTCCCCTCTCATCCTGGGTATCAGTTCAGAGAACCTCCTCTTAACTGCACATTTTAAAAATAATGGCATGCCTATTTAAATTAAGATGAATTTCTTCACTCAGAAACTGTAAGTCTTTGGAATTTTCTCACACACATAAAACAGTAGGGGCTGGGTTCTTTGAATATATCCAAGGCTGAGTTTGTTAGATTTTTGATTGGCAGCAGAGTTGAGGATTGTAGGAGAAAATGCAGAAAAATAGAGTTAAGGTCATAGTCAGATTAGTGCCTTCCAGAGGGACCGCTCTCTCCATGACTCCCTCGTCCGCTGCACACACCCCACTAGCCCCACCACCCCCAGCACCTTTCCCTGCAACCGCAGGAGGTGCTACATCTCCCCCCTCACCTCCATCCCAGGCCCCAAGAAAACCTTCCACATTAAACAGATGTTCGCTTGCACATCTACTAATGTGGTGTATTGTATCTGCTGTTCCTGCTGTGGCCTCCTCTACATTGGGGAAACCAAGCGGAGGCTCGGAGATCTCTTTGTGGAGCACGTACGCTCGGTTTGTGACAAACGAAAACATCTCCCAGTCATGAATCACTTCAACTCCCCCTCCTACTCCTTGGACGACATGTCTATCCTGGGCCTTTTCCAGTGCCACAACGATGCCACCTGAAAACTGGAGGAACGGCATTTCATTTTACACCTTGGAACCCAACAACCCAATGGTCTCAAAGTGGACTTTACAAGCTTCAAAATCTCCCCACCCCCGACCTCATCCCAAGACCACTGCCCCCCCTCTCGTCCTCGCATCCTTGACCTGTCCATCTTCTCTCCCACCTATCCGCTCCCCCACCTCACTGACCAACCCCCACCCCCACTTCCTACCTATGCTCACCTCTGCTAGCCTCATCCCCGCCTCCTTGACCTGTCCATCTTGCATCCCACCTACCCAAACCCCTTCACTGACCAACCTCAATCCCAACTCCTTACCTACACTCACCTTTACTAGCTTCATCCCCGCCCCCTTGACCTGACCGTCTTCTCTCTACCTACCTGCTCCTCTCTCCATCTTCTATCACTGCCTCCCTTTTTCTATTTATTTCAGAGGCCCCTTCCCCTCCCCAATTTCTGAAGAAGGGTCCAGACCCGAAACGTCAGGTTTCCTGCTCCTCTGATGCTACTTGGCCTGCTGTGTTCGTCCAGCTCCACAACTTGTTATCTCAGACTCCAGCATCGGCAGTTCCTACTATCTCTGAATAAATTTTAGTAGCATCTTCATAGGTTTTTAACATTGTTATTGGCAATATACAATTTTAAAAGTATTTTTTAAACAGAGGGAAGGATCTCCAAATTGCAAAATTACATTTATTTTCCATCTTTGTTTGGCATGAAGATGGTCTTCTAGCAATTGTCAGTGTGTGGGACAATAATCATACTGAGGCTTGAGTGACATCCGTGAACCTGTTGAATTGTTGGTTGCTTTTGAAATTATTTTCTGTGGCGTTTAGTGCTCACAGTAGAAACATGTGATCCCCACCTTGTAAATGAGTTATTTTACGTGGGAATGCTGGTGAAATATTGATGCGTTAATTGAACCTTACATTGGGATAGCATATTTGGGCGCTGGTTAATTATACATACTTTGAATTTGAATATGATTGTTTAGCTAGGGAAATAATTAAATGGCATGATTTTTGAGGCACAGATACTATGGGAATGTTTAATGAATGCTGCTTTGCTTGAATAAATATTTACCTCGTAATGTTTAATGGTTAATTGGATGTTAGCCCTTCCCTTGCAATTATTGGGTGCATGTTATTTCATTATTTTTCCCATCTTTTATCTTACAATTTTGAATGATGTCCTACTGTACCCATTGATATTAGAACTCCATCATAAGCCAAATGTCAAATATCCTGTGCTAATGTGATAATCTAAAGAAACGTGCATAATTGAATATTGTTTTTAAAAATAGGAAATGCAAAAGTTACCAGAAGCAGTTCAGCTTATTGAGAAAGCCAGCATGATGTTTGTAGAGAGTGGAACACCTGACACTGCTGCTATGTCACTGGACCGTGCTGGAAAGTAAGACATTTAAAATGATAATTTGACGATTTAAATATATTTATAGTACACCAATTTGACATTTGGAGAATGGCATGTGTGTGCAAGATTATAAATTTTGGATATTTGCAGTTAAATGTATGAAATAAGCTCATACCTACTATTTTGAAGCATACTGGAGTAATGGTCAACACCAGTGCAGTATCACTGAGTGATATTTGAAGTCTGAAGATGAAGTAGGTATGAATGACAGTCTCTAGTTGAACAAGTATACTCTAAATTGCACCACTGTTTACAGAAAATTGTTTTTGAATATTTATTTAATGTGTCTGCCAAACCTATACTATTGCAACTGGACTTTCTTAATTTCCCTTGGATAAAACCTGCCTTTGAGCCAGAAGGCTGTAGCCTTGTGTCTTGCTGCACAAACTTAAGCTAATGGTTACACTGACATTTCAGTGCAGCACTGAAAGAGTGTTTCATTGTTCAATTTCCTGTCTTTTGGATGTGATGATAAACTGGGACATTTTGACTTTCAAGATCCAGGATAAAAGATCCCATCACACTATTTGAAAAGGAGCAGACTATTCTGTTGTGTGGCAGTAACTGCCCCAAAGTTACTTCAGCCTCGACCACACACATAACTTGTATCACCAAGAAGGATTAGAGCAGCCTGGAATTCCTTGCCTAACAACACTTTAGGTGTTCCTAGACCACAAAAACTGCAGTGGTTCGAGAAGGTAGCTCATAAAGGCTGGCCTAACCAGTGATGTCCACATTCCCTTTGAAAAATAACCTTAAAAAATTCATTGGTGATGAATTAATGCCAATACAATAGGGATCTCCTTGTCCACGTATTCCACTCGTCCAGTTTGCATATTCAATAGGCATTTCTGTTATCTGCAGAATAATGGTAGATTGGATTGGATCAGAGTCCAGATGATGAGCAAAGTTCATTCTGTAGCTTTGAGGTTTAGACAATCTTTGTACATTATGTGGTAATAACTGATTGACAAGCAATTCTAGATTTCAGGGTTTAAAAAAATGTTTTTGTTATGTTTCAGGCTGATCGAAAATGTAAACTTGGAAAAAGCTGTAGATCTTTACCAACAGGCGGCTTCTGTGTTTGAGGTAAGTTGTTGAACAAGGATCCTTTAATTTAAATTTTTAATTGCTAATTTTAAAAATAATTTCTTGGCTGATTTTCAGTTTATCAACAGAGCCAACATAAAATTGGTTTAGAAATCAGTACAATAAGAATATAAGTTCAGAGAAAATCAGATGAGTGTACAAATTAAGAGCAGGAGTACAACAACTTGTGCCTGCGCTGTCTTGTAACAAAGTCTAGGCTGATCTGATTGTGACCTCACCTTCACTTTCCCTACCCTGAGTGATCCCTTTATAACCTCAAATCCACTTTCCCAACTCTGTGTGACCCCCTTGCCAATTAAAAGTCTGTCTAACTTGGCCTTAAAACTATTCAGAGACCATTCCTCCACTGCACTTCCAAGAGAATACCACACACTAATAACCTTCTATGGGAAAATAATTTCCCTTATTAGTTTTAAATGGCAGACACCTTACTTTCAAACAGTCTCCCCTAATTCTAACCTCTCACAAGAGGAATATCCTCTCAGTATCAACCCTGTCAGCTGTCCTCTGGATTGCAAGGCAAGAAGACACTGGTAGGAGCAATCTGTAGGACTGTAAACAGTAGGCACACAGTGGGTTGGAGAGTAAATCAGGAGAGAATAAGCTCATGTATCAAAGGCACTACATTAATCATGGGTGATTTCAATATTAATGTTTATTGTGATGTAACCTTACTAACCAGTCTATCATGTGGAACCTTGTTGAACACTTTACTGAAGTCCGTATAGACAACGTCTACCTCAGTCTTCTTTGTCACCTCTTCTAAAAACTCAATCAAGTTAGTGACGCACGACTTCCCGTGCACAAAGCCATGCTGACTATCCCTAATCAGTTTTGCCTTTCCAAATGCATGTAAATCCTGTCCCTGGAATCCCCTCCAACAACGTACCCGCCAATGACATCAGGCTCTTCAGTCTGTAGCTCTTTTAAATATAGGCACCACGTTGGCCAACCTTCAGTCTTCCAGCACCTAAACTGAAGCAGTTGGTGATACAAATATCTCAATGAAGGACTCAGAAATCTCTTCCCTAGCTTCCCACTAGGTTTTGGGAAACACCTGATCATGTCCTGGGGATTTTTCTACCTTTTATGCATTTTAAGTCCTCCAGCACCTCCTCTTCTATAATGTGGACACTTTTCAATATGTAACTACTTATTTCCCCAAGTTCCCTAGCTTGCGTGTCCTTCTCTACAGTGAATACAGCCATGAAATACTTATTTAGTATCTCACCTATCTCCTGTGGTTCCACACATAGACGGCCTTGTTGGTCTTTAAGGGTCTTATTGTCTCCTAGTTACTCTTTGACCTTAATATATTTATAGAATCTCTTTCAATTCTCCTTAACTTTATTTGCCCTCCTGATTTCCCACTTAAGTATACTCCTACTGCCCTTATACTCCTCTAGGGATTCACTTGCTCCCAGCTGTCAATACCTGATAAATACCTCCTTTTTCTTGACCAGAGCTTCAATTTCTCCAGTCATCCAGCATTTCCTGAAGAAGGGTCTAGGCCCGAAACGTCAGCCTTCCTGCTCCTCTGATGCTGCTTGGCCTGCTGTGTTCATCCAGCTCTACACCTTGTTATCTTAGATTCTCCAGCATCTGCAGTTCCTACCATCTCTGAAACAATTTTAACCCCACTGCGAAGCCTCTTCTAAGGATGCCTACCCTGAAGAAGTCACCCTCCTCCCTCCGGATTTTCTGAAGAACGGTTTAGGCCAGAAACATCAGCCTTCCTGCTCCTCTGATGCTGCTTGGCCTGCTGTGTTCATACAGCTCTACACCTTGTTATCTCTATTTCCTACATCCACCAGCCTTCCCCTTCACATTATCAGGAACACACTGTCTCTCAACTCTTGTGATCTTATTCTTAAAGGCCTCCCATTTCCCAACCACCTTTTTGCCTGCGAAAAGTTTCCCCCAATCGACTTTTGAAAGTTCCTGTCTAATACTGTCACAATTGGCCTTATTCCAATTTAGAGCTTTAACTTTTTTATCGGTTCTATCCTTTTCCGTAACTTTTAAAACTAACAGAATTATGATTGCTTACCCCAAAGTGCTCCCCACTGATACCAGTCACTTGCCTATTTTTCTTACAGATATCTGAGATCTCCTTACATATTTGTTTCTCAAATTGACGCTGAGTATTGGTGTGGCCTATAATGCAATCCCATGAAGGGGATTATCCCTTTCTTAGTTTTAAGTTCTACCCATATAACTTCACCGGACAACCTCCCAGGAATACTTTCCCGAAGTACAGCTGTAATTTTCCTCCTGACCAAAAAAGCCACTTTGCCTCCTCTCTTGCCTCCCTTTCTATCATTCCTATAGCATCTGTACACCAGAATGTTAAGGTACAAGTCTGTCCATCCCTGAGCCACGTTTCTGTAATAGGTATGATATCCCAGTCCCATATACCCAACCGTGCTGTAAATTCATCTGCCTTACCCGTCAGGTCTCTTGCATTGAAGTAAATACAGTTTACCTTATCAGTCTTACTTCATTCTTTGCTGTGCTTTTGTCAGCCTTGACTATTAGACTTGCTCCCCTTGTCTGTTGTACTAGCCTCAGTCTTTCCTCTTTTCTCACTATCGCTTTGGTTCTGCTCCTCGCCCTTACTAGTTTAAAGCTTCTCAAATAACACTAGCAAATTTCCCTGCAAGGATATTAGTCCCCTTCTAATTCAGATGGAACCCATCCCTCTTGTACAGGTTGTTTCTATCCCGGAGAGATCCCAATGATCTAAAAATGTGAATCCTTGCTCCCTGCACCAACTCCTCAACCACACGTTCATCTGTCCTGTCCTCCTATTACTACTGTCACCAGCACATGGCACTGGTAGTAGTCCAGGTATTACTATCCTCGATTACCTACTTTTTAACCTCCTGCCTAGTTTCCTATATTCTCTCTGCAGAACCTCTTTCCTTACCTATGTAGTTAGTACCCACGTGTACAATGAACTCCTGCTGATCACTTTCCCCTTTCAGAGTATTCTGCACTCCCTCCATGATATCCTTACCCCTAGCACCAGGGAGGCAACGCACAATTCTGATGTCTCACTGATGACCACAGAAATGTTTGCCTGTGCCCCAGACTAGACAGTCCTCTATTACAATTGATCATTTGGAACCTGACATGTCGGATGGTGTTCCAACTTGTAATTGTACCTACTCAGAATAAGGACACACCACTGAATTTGACCTGAAGCTATTGGCGGCACAACCCTAGATAACAAGCATGGGGCTGGATGAACACAGCAGGTCAAGCAGCATCATAGGAGCAGGAAAACTTGACGTTTCGGGCCTAAACCCTTCATCAGAAATGGGGGAGGGGAAGAGGGTTCTGAAATAAATAGGGAGAGAGGGGGAGAGGATAGGTGGAGAGGAGGCAGACAAGTCGAAGAGGCGGGGATGGAGCCAGTAAAGGTGAGTGTAGGTAGGGGGGTAGGGAGGAGATAGGTCGGCGGCACAACCCTGTTCTCTTTAAGTAGCCCTAGCAGGGATTTGTACTCTGTTGCTATTAAAAATTTGCACATCAAAGATTTCTGCTAAACCTTCCTTCTCGATCTGAGTGTATCTTCTTTCGGCATTAGCCAAAGTCTGTGATGCATGTACTATTGGGAATCCTTTCTGCTGGGTCCCTGGTGAGCCAACACTACCCTGATACTGAAGAAGGATACTGAAGATTTTCTGAAGAAGGGCCCTGCCCCGAAACGTCAGCTTTCCTGCTCCTCTGATGCTGCCTGGCCTGCTGTGTTCCTCCAGCTCCACTCTGTATTATCTGTTTACTACCCTGATACTGTAGGTTGAAGGCAGGGGGGAGTTGGGAGCATCACATATCGGCACCACATTTTGCTTGCAATCGTAGTGTGCCAACACCCTGGTCGACCCATTGTCTCCGCCTGCTCCTGCCCCACCGAACTTACCTCCACCTATCTCAACTCCATTTTCTCCCCCTTGGTCCAGGAACTCCCTACCCACGTCCGTCACCTCCACCTCCTCCAAAACTTCCAATTCCCTGGTCCCAACACCTCATCTTTACGATAGACGTCCAGTCCCTATTCACCTGCATTCCCCATGCAGATGGCCTAAAGGCCCTCCGCTTCTTCCTGTCCTGCAGGCCTGACCAGTCCTCCTCCTCCAACACCCTCATCCGCTTTTCCGAACTTGTCCTCACCCTCAACAACTTCTCTTTCAATTCCTCCCACTTCCTACAGACAAAGGGGGTGGCCATGGGTACCCGCATGGGCCCAAGCTATGCCTGCCTCTTTGTAGGATACGTGGAACAATCCCTCTTCCGTACCTACACTGGCCCTAAACCCCACCTCTCCCTCCGTTACATTGATGACTGTATGGGCACCACCTCGTGCTCCTGCAAGGAGCTCGAACAGTTCACCCACTTCACCAACACCTTCCACCCCAACCTTAAGTTCACCTGGACCATCTCTGATACCTCTCTCTCCTTCCTGGACCTCTCTGTTTCCATCTCTGGCAACCACCTGGAAACCGATATCCATTTCAAGCCCACTGACTCCCACAGCTACCGAGAATACACCTCCTCCCACCCACCTTCCTGCAAAAATGCCATCCCCTATTCCCAATTCCTTTGTCTCCGCCGCAACTGCTCCCAGGATGAGGCATTCCACTCCCGAACATCTCAGATGTCCTCGTTTTTCAAGGACCGCAACATCCCCCTCCTCAGTGGTCGAGAACGCCCTCGACTGTGTCTCCCGCATTTCCCACAACTCATCCCTCACACACCGTGGCTGCAATCACAACCAAAACAGAATCCCCCTCGTCCCCACGTACCACCCCACCAACCTCCGGATCCAATGCATCATCCTCTGCCACTTCCGCCATCTGCAATCCGACCCCACCACCAAAGACATTTTTCCCTCCCCACCCTTATCTGCTTTCTGGAGGGACCACTCTCTCCGTGACTCCCTTGTCAGCTCCACACTCCCCTCCAGCCCCACCACACCCGTCACTTTTCCTTGCAACCGCAGGAAGTGCTACACCTGCCCCCACACCTCCTCCCTCACCCCCATCCCAGGCCCCAAGAAGACTTTCCACATCAAGCAGATGTTCACCTGCACACCTGCTAACATGGTATACTGTATCAGCTGTTCCCGTTGTGGTCTCCTCTACATCGGGGAAACCAAGCGGAGGCTTGCGGACCGCTTTGCTGAACACCTACGCTTGGTTCACACTAAACAACTGCACCTCCCAGTCGCGAACCATTTCAACTCCCCCTCCCATTCCTCAGACGACATGTCCATCCTGGGCCTCCTGCAGTGCCACAACGATGCCACCCGAAGGTTGCAGGAACAGCACCTCATATTCCACTTGGGAACCCTGCAGCCCAATGGTGTTAATGTGGACTTCACAAGTTTCAAAATCTCCCCTCCCCCTACCACATCCCAAAACCAGCCCAGCTTGTCCCTGCCTCCCTAACCTGTCCTTCCTCCCACCTATCCCCTCCTCCCACATCAAGCCGCACCCCAATCTCCTACCTACAAGCCTCATCCCGCCCCCTTGACCTGTCCGTTCTCCCTGAACTGACTGATCCCCTCCCTAACTCACCACCTACACTCACCTTTACTGGTTCCATCCCTGCCTCTTTGACCTGTCTGTCTCCTCTCCACCTATCTTCTCCTCTCTCCATCTTCTAACTGCCTCCCCCTCTCTCCCTATTTATTTCAGAACCCCCTTCCCCTCCCCCATTTCTGAAGAAGAGCCTAGGCCTGAAACGTCTGCTTTCCTGCTCCACTGATGCTGCTTGGCCTGCTGTGTTCATCCAGCTCTACACCTTGTTATCTCGGATCCTCCAGCATCTGCAGTTCCTACTATCTCTGAGACGACGAAAGCTGCTTCTTCACTTCCCTAAAGGCTACGTCTTGGCTACAAAGCTGTTTCCAAGGCTGACCCTTTTACAGTACCAGATGTAAGGGTGTCAGGACGGATGCTAGGTTAAATATGAATTTTCCATCATAATTCACCACCCTAGGAAAAACCTAAGCTCTGGTACAGACGTGGGGTGCTGGGACACCTTTTGTTGCCCTCTCTCTCTTCCAAAGGATGTAACCCATTCTCGTCGACTCTGTAGCCCAGTAGGTCACGTGGTGCCTGGAACACATATTTTCCTTCCTAAGGTGTTCTGCCCACCTTGGAGAGACATTTAAGCACCATATTCAGTTCTCTAAATTCTTCTGTTTTCCTCCTGCTAATGTCAAACTAATATACCTGTAGTTCACCGTTCTCCCTCTTTTCATAAATAGTTGGATTACACTTTTCACCTTCCAGTCAGCAAGAACCTTTCTCGGATTTAAGGAATTTCAAAAGCTAACCAATACATCCGTTATCTTCAAAGCTGTGAGCGAGGAAAGGTGGTGACGTAGTGGACTTGTAATCCTGAGCCCCAGGCCAATATTCTAGATACGTGGATTTAAATCCCCCCATGACACATGGTGAAATTTGAATTCAATCAAAAATGTGGAGTAAAAGGCTAGTTTCGTGGTAACCATGTGCCTACTGTCAAACACCCACCTTGTTTACTCAAGTGCATTAGTGATGAAATTTGCCCCCCTTCTCTGGTCTGACCCACATGTGACTCCAATCCCACGGCAATGTGTTTGACTGTTAACTGCTCTATGGGCAGTAATAAATGCTGGCTTAGCAACACCTGTAGCCTATGAACAAATAAATAAAATCTGGCATGAAGCTCATCTGCCCAGGAATTTATCAACTCTCAATTCAGCCATTTTTTCAAGTGCCACATCTTTACTGATACTAATTTCTTTCAACTCTTCCATTGCACTAGTCCCTTGGCTGCCTTGAATTTGCGAAAGATTTTCTGTGTCATCTTCCATGAAGAAATATTCAAGTTATCTCTATAGTTTCTCTGCCATTTCCCTGTCTTCCACTATAAATTCTACTGTTCCCATCTGTAACAGGTCTCCATTTAACCTTGTTAATTGTTTTCTTTCCATGTACAATGTAGTCCTTCTTATTTCTTTCTAGCTTACATTCAAATTCTCTTCCCTTTTCTAATTAGTTTCTTGGTCTTTCGCTAGGACCTAAATTGTTCCCAGTCCTCAGGCTTAACACGATTTCTGATATTTTAATAATCTGTTTCCTTTGATCTAATGCACTGTTTAACTTTTGCCCTTAACCATGGTTGATTTATCTTTCCTTTTAAAGATGATATCAATTACCTAGAAACATCGAGAATTTAGAAGTGGTTGTTATTTTTAAAGAAGATTTGGATGTCTGCAGATATCTTATTAACAGTGTTAAAATGTTGTGATGAAGTATACTTTATGGTTATTATAAAATGTTGACTTATGTTAAAATGTTAACAATAAACTTGTTTGGTAGAATGAAGAGCGTTTACGCCAATCAGCTGAATTGCTTGGAAAAGTGTCACGGCTGCTAGTTCGGGCTCGCAGGTAACAGCCTTTCTGAAAACTAGATTTGGCTACCGAAGGACTTAAGATGAAGAGAAGTAAATGGAATAGTGCTTCTGTTCATAAGCATGTCTCCCTCCAATTTGTTGATGAAAACATTGTAACAGTAAATATACATATTGTTCCTAAGCATGTTGCTGATAGGGAAACGTAGGTTTATGCTGACAGTTTAGACAGATGAGGAAGGATGGAAATAGGTGTGTGTGGAGCTTAAATGCTGGGATGAGTTAGTTGGATATTTTGGCCTGTTTCTGTACTGTGTATTTTGAGTGATTTTTAATTATCTAATGTTGGACAGCCTTCACCCTAGTGACTCCATAAGACCATAAGATATAGGAGGAGGAGTAGGCCATTCAGCCCATCGAGTCTGCTCCACCATGAGATCACGGATGATCTGATAATCTACAATTCCACTTTTCGGCATTTTCCCTATAATGCTTAATTCCCTGACTGATTAAAAATTTATCTTATCTCAGCTTTTAATATACTTAACTACTTAGCTTCGACAGCTGTTTGCAGTATTGAATTCAACAGATTCGTTACCCTCTGAGAGAAAAAATTCCTCCTAATCTCTGCCATAATTATTCAACCCCTTACTCTGAGATAGCGCCATCTGGGCTACTGCTCTCCCATAACTGGAAGCAACCTTTCTGCATCCACCGTATCAAGATGCTAAGAGGCTTTAGTGGTTTAACAAGTTGTTCTGTCATTCTTCTAAATTTCCATGAGTACAAGGCAACCTACCCAACCTGTCTGTTTCAAACCGCCCCTCTATATATGATAACCAGCCTAGTGAACTTCGTCTGGACTGTCTCCAATGTCAGTAGGGGCACAAAATTCATGGTATGCAGCTGTGGTTGACTAGTATCTAGTATAGTTTGAGAAAAACATCCTTAATTTTATACCACATTTCCTTTGAAATAAAGGCCAATATTCCATTTGCATTCCCTGTTATCAGATTATCTGGTTAGAGATAAAAGGTACTGCAGATGCTGGAGAATCCAAGATAACAAGCATGGGGCTGGATGAACACAGCAGGTCAAGCAGCATCATAGGAGCAGGAAAACTTGACGTTTCGGGCCTAGACCCTTCATCAGAAATCCTTTCAGATTCAGAAATATTTCTGATGAAGGGTCTAGGCCCGAAACGTCAAGTTTTCCTGCTCCTATGATGCTGCTTGACCTGCTGTGTTCATCCAGCCCCATGCTTGTTATCCCTGAACCCAGGCCTCCTGGTCTGGGAGCAGGGATACTATTTCTACATCACAAGAAGGCCCTGTGTTCTTTTTCTTAGCTGTCCTCACTGCATCATCCCAACTGTCATCTTGAATTTATGTAAATGGAACCTTTTTCTTAAATGCATTCATTCTGTCCAACATGATTCACAATTAACTGTAAATGTTTCTCTTCTGCTTTTTGTGTTCTCAGTTTTAAAGTATTTGCATTTACTATATCCAGAATAGTCTTTGATATGTTCTGCAATGCCTCTGAAAACTGACAGTAGATGATTGGATCACAGATTTGCGCTTGTTTAACATTGTCTTTTCAAATGCATTGGCTGTGGTAGACATGTTGACAGTTCCATCTATGTATGAAATAAATAGTTGTTGGTTGATTTTAAAAAAGATTGACATAATGAAGCCTGTTTGTGGAAATGCCTTAAAACTGCTGTTAATGTGGGTTTTTTTTCCCCTGTTTTTAAGGCTTGATGAAGCTGCAGCATCTCTTCAAAAGGAAAAGAACATGTATAAGGAAATTGAGAATTATCCTACATGTTTTAAGGTAGATAAAGAAGATCTTTCTGCAAACCTTATTTTAATTTGTTCACAGAATGTGAACTTTATTGGCTAGGCCAGTACTTATTGCCCATCTTCAATCATTCTTGAGAAGGTAGTGGTGAGCTGCCACCTTAAATTGCTGCAAACTGTAGGGTGAAGATATACCCACAGTACTGTTAGCGAAGGAGTTCCATGTTTTTGACTCGGAGATTGTGAAGGAATTGCAAAGTAGTTCCAAGTTAGGATCAATGTGTGGCTTGGAGGGGATCTTACCTGTGCTGATTCAAAGATTGTAGGAACTGCCAATGCTGGAGTATCTGAGATAACAAGGTGTAGAGCTGGATGAACACAGCAGGCCAGGCAGCATCAGAGGAGCAGGAAAGTTGATGTTTCGGGTCTGGACCCTTCTTCAGAAATGGGGTAAGTGTGGTCCAGACCCAAAATGTCAGCCTTCCTGCTCCTCTGATGCTGCTTGGCCTGCTGTGTTCATCCAGCTCTACACCTTGTTATCTTATATGTGCTGATGTTCCCTTGCATCTGCTGTAGTCCCGAAAGAGTGACAGAGATCATCAGTTTGTACAGTGCTATTTAAAAATGGAAGGTTGATATAGTTCCTCTTGTAGAAGGTACAAACTACTGTTGGTGTGCGTCATTTGTATCAAGCTTCTTGAGTGTTTGCTGAATAAAGAAGTGTTTGTCGAAGCTTTTCATTTTTCATTTTTTAGGACATTTGCAGGAATAACAATGTAAAGGGAGCAACATTTTAGGCTGTATGAGAACAGAGTGCTGATTGGTTGGCAGGTGGACTCTGATTGGTAGAGGCATTGTGATGAAGAATGTGTTAGTTAGATGATGACTGACAGCTAATTGCCAATCTTTGTTTATATTTAAACCAGGTAGATTGATTCTGACTAGTGAAGGCATTGCCCTGAGCACAGAACTAAAGAACAACTGAAGTTTACTTGAATCAGCTTGTATTTTTTCTGTCTGTTTGCATTTCACAGGTCTGATGTATTACTATACATTGCTTTCAGTAGTGCAAGTTTCCCACACCGTGAGCCTGATTGACTATCTTAAATTGGTTGCCAGAGTAATTCTTAGCACACTGTGGAACAACATTTACTAATGATCCTATTTTAGAATCACACTTAAATATTGAACATTGTTTTGGACCTAACCAGGTCTACTAAGGCTGAAGAAGAGTCTAGACCTGAAACGTCAGCTTTCCTGCTCCTTTGATGCTGCTTGGCCTGCTGTGTTCATCCAGCTCTACACCTTGTTATCTCAGATTTTCCAGCATCTGCAGTTCCTACTATCTCCCTTCTCAGGCTATTACATTCAGTCCTAAAATATTCCCTGTTAATCTCAGATTACCTTGGAAGAATAAAGAATCCCAAAATTTGTGCAACAGTTGAAGCTAGCTGTTTCATGCTGCTTCTATGCAGTAGTGATAAAAGTAGTGTTCACTCCTAACAGGTCACTGTCATCATGTCAAAAAGGTGTTTTGCCTATCAGACAAATGATAAATTGATATGAGTTTCAGTGACATTGTGATGCTAAGAACATGCAACATCATGAGAATACCATCTATACATTTCAGCAAAGATCATCTGCCCTACCTATGGCAAGGTTTGTGATCCAATTTAGTTATCACAGAACCCGCAACACAGCAGTGAAACAAAGTCATCCTTCATCCCTAGGTACTGCTTAAGAAGATGAGACCATGAATGTAGACCATATGTTCCAAAGATTGGCAAATTGCATCAAACAGGGCTAACCCTTTGGTTGACTTAAAAGAGGTGAGGAACTGATTGCATTCAACTAGATTGCGCTTGCAATCTCAAAGCGCAATGCTAAACTTTTTTAAACTTTGTTTCTTTTACTGCTTTGTACCTAGATACCTTTGTATCTAAGATGGTGCCATGCGTGGCGACCTAATAAACTTTTCAATGTATTCCTGTAGTTGAATATGCATGACAATAAAATCAAAATCGTAAAAAATGATCAGAAGTGATTCTGTGATTGAACAAAATTTGAAATAATGAATTTTCAAAAAATTATTCTGGCAACCAATTTAAGATTGTCAGTCAGGTTCATAGGGTGGTGCACTTTTGCATACTGGAAGCTGCATATATTAATATACAGAATCCTGTTCTTGGAGGCAGACTGATCATATGTGCACATTGCTTGTGCATCAGCTTAACAAAATAGGAAACAGCCATTCTCAAGTTCATTCTTTCGGGCAATGCCTTGACCAGAGTTAACGTGCCCGATTTAAATTTAATCACAACTTGGCTGTTAACTATCAGTCTTTATCCAATATGTACATTTTCCATGATACTGCCTCGACAAGTCAGTGTCCACTGAAACCAATCAACACTCTCTTCTGATACAATATAAAGTATTGTTCCACTTTACAGAGGTATTCTTGCAAAGTCCTAATGAATGCAATATGAAAAGATCTGACAAAACGTATGTTTTCATCAATACTCAAATTTTGTATTAGCAAATTATTTGAATTCTTGAGTTTTGTTGGAGCTACTTCATCAAGGTCTTGTGCCTTGTGGATGGTGAACAAGCATTGGGGAGCTGGGAGGTGAGTTACCCACTGCTGAACTAGCTTCTAACCCGCTCTCCTATTCACAGTATCTATATGATTGATTAGAACTTGAACTGTAGCACCCAGTATGTTGAAAGGCAATTCAACAATAGTAGCTGAGATGGTCAGATTCTCTCTTGTTGGAGAAGGTCATTGTCTAACATGTGTGTGGTGCAAATGATTTTAATTAGAAAGATATGAAATTCCACGAATGTTTTACAAGGCCAGTAGGTTTGTTCAGCTGTATTTATGAGATCAGTATGCTGCTGGAAAAAAAGTCATTACATGTCATTTTTCAAGTGAGACCAATAGCAAAGGGATAACAAGGTGTAGAGCTGGATGAACACAGAAGGCCAAGCAGCATCAGAGGAGAAGGAAGGCTGACGTTTCCGGCCTTGACCCTTCAGATTGAAATATAACTCAAGTCTGCTCGAGCTTGCTTTCTAGGATTACATGAAAAGAATAAATAATGTTTCAATTGACACTTTAGTCCAGCAAGGAGTCAGTGCCTTAGGTAGAGGATGATGAACATAACAACACAAGGAAATAGGAGCAAGAGTAGCACATGTAACATTTCAAGCTGATTGTGGCTGATCTACCCCACATCTTAATTCCTCTTTCACACCAGCTCATCAAAGCCATCAACTCTCTGATATTGCAAAAACCTAGCTACTTCCTCTTTAAGATAACAAGGTGTAGAGCTGGATGAACACAGCAGGCCAAGCAGCAT
>JAHRHZ010000054.1:20594684-20614388 GCA_024137785.1 Ginglymostoma cirratum
TGGATGAACACAGCAGGCCAAGCAGCATCATAGGAGCAGGAAGGCATAGAAGCAGGATATGTTCAGCCAGCTCTACACCTTTTAGCCTTCCTGCTCCTATGATGCTGCTTGGCCTGCTGTGTTCATCCAGCTCCACACCTTGTTATCTCTTTATCTGAAGATATGTTCCGTGTCAAAGTCCTCATCTAATGTACTATACCATTGCATTGGGTTTCTGCTTGGTGTTCCTTGGCTTACAATACTAATTTTTCTTGTACCTTCATAGGGCATCGCTGACTAGGCCAGCATATGTTGCCAATCTGTAATTTATCTTGAAAAGTTATGGTGGACTTCTTTCCATTGTAGTCCATGGATGATGATACACCTCAATACTGTTAAGGAAGAAGTTCCATTACTTTGACACATTGACAGTGAAAGGGAGGTGACACAGATGGTGTCACACGTGTGAGTTGGAGGGGTATTTGCAAACAGTAGTCTTTTAATGTCTAACCGTCTTGGCCTTCTAAGTGGTATAGTATGTGATTTTTGAATATACGGTCAAAGAGATTTGGATGACTTTCTGCATTGCATCTTGTGGTGCCGCTCACTGCTGCTACTGAGCACTAGTAATGGAGACAGTGAATTGTGAAGGTGATGGATACTAGGCCAATCAAAAGAACTGATTTATACTGGATCCTGTTGAGGTCCTTGTATGCTGTTGAAGCAGCACTAATCCAGGCAAGCAGAAAGCATTCCATCACCCTCCAGATGTGTGCCTTGTAAATGGTGAAAAGGTTTTGCATAGATGAGTTACTTGTCACTGAATTCCCATGTTTCTGAGATAATAAGCATGGGGCTGGATGAAAAGAGCAGGTCAAGCAGCATCATAGGAGCAGGAAAACTTGACGTTTCAGGCCTAAACCCTTCATCAGAAATGGGGGAGGGGAAGAGGGTTCTGAAATAAATAGGGAGAGAGGGGGAGGCGGATAGAGGATGGACAGAGGAGAGGATAGGTGGAGAGGAGGCAGACAAGTCGAAGAGCCGGGGATGGAGCCAGTAAAGGTGAGGGTAGGGAGGAGATAGGTCAGTCCAGGGAGGATGGACAGGTCAAGGGGGCGGGATGATGTTAGTAGATAGGAGATGGGGGTGTGGCTTGGGGTGAGAGGAAAAACCGGTTAGGGAGGTGGAGATGAGCTGGGCTGGTTTTGGGATGCGGTTGGGGGAGGGGAGATTTTGAAGCTTGTGAAATCCACATTGATGCCATTGGGCCGCAGGGTTCCCAGGCTGAATATGATTTGCTGTTCCTGCAGCCTTCGGGTGGCATCACTGTGGCATTGCAGGAGGCCCAGGATGGACATGTCATCTGAGGACCTCCCTAACCTGTTTTTCCTCTCACCTGTCCCCTCCTCCCACCTCAAGCCACACCTCCATCTCCTATATACTAACATCATCCCGCCCCCTGGACCTGTCCGTCCTCCCTGGACTGACCTATCTCCTCCCTACCCCCCCTACCTACACTCACTTTTACTGGCTCCATCCCCGCATCTTCGACTTGTCTGCCTCCTCTCCACCTATCCTCTCCTCTGTCCATCCTCTATCTGCCTCCCCCTCCCTATTTATTTCAGAACCCTCTTCCCCTCCCCCATTTCTGATGAAGGGTTTAGGCCCGAAACGTCAAGTTTTCCTGCTCCTATGATGCTGCTTGACCTGCTCTTTTCATCCAGCCCCATGCTTGTTATCTCGGATTCTCCAGCATCTGCAGTACCTTTTATCTCCCATGTTTCCGATCTGCTTCTGTACCTATTATAGTTATGCGGCTGATACGGTTTTTTAGTCCATGGTAACACCTGCGATGTTGATGGTGGGGGATTCAGTGATAGTAAAGCTGTTGAATATAAAAGCGAGTAGAGTAAATTCTCTGCGTTGGAGTGGTCATTGCCTAGTACATGAAGGTGTGAATGTTCCTTGTCACTTGCCAGCTGAAGCCTGACTGTTGCTTTGCTTTATGCAAATATTCATTAACAGTATGAGGGCATCGCTGGCCATTGAGCATTTATTGCCGATCCCTAATTGCCCAGAGGGCACTTAAGAGTCAGTCACAGTGCTGTGGATCTGGAGTCACGTGTAGGCCAGACCAGGTAAGGATGGCAGTTTCCTTCCCTAAAGGACACTAGTGAACCAGATGAGTTTTTCCGACAATCGACAATGATTTCATGGTCATCATTAGATTCTTAATTTAAAATTTTAGTTGAATTCAAATTCCACCATCTGCTGTGGTGGGATTCGAGTCCGGGTCCCCGGAACGTTATCTGGGTCTGGATTAACATTCCAGAGATAATACCGCTAGACCATTGCCTCCCCCCAGAATCATAATACAGAATCATAGAATCTCTGCAGTGTGGAAACAGGCCATTTGGCCCAACAGATCCACACCACCCATCCAAAGAGCAGTCCACAAGTCACACCACCCCTCCGAAGAGCCCCACCCAGACCCATACCCCTACCCTTTCCCTGTAACCCTGCATTTCCCATGTCTAATTCACCTAACATACACACCCTTGGACACTATGGGCAATTTAGCATGGCCAATCCACCCAACCTGCACATCCTTTGAACTGTGGGTGGAAACCAGAACACCCGGTGGAAACCCACTCATACATGGGGAGAATGTGCAAACTCCACACAGAGAGTTGCCTGAGGGTGGAATTGAATCCGGGTCCCTGGCCCTGTGAGGTACCCGTGCTAACCACTGAGCCACCGTGCAGATTGTATCAGTATCTTTGTACTGATGTGAAAGGTAGATACACTGAGAAGAAACTTCATCAAATTGTTTGCCAGTGAATCCATGCTTTCTTAATTAGGCAGCAGTGTAGAGGTGGCATTCCAACTCTTGTCTTCTGCCTCTACATCGTGTTTGGAATATGCCAAACTACTGATAGCATTTCTGATTTTAAAAATGCTAAGCAAGTTTATTATGCACTTTTTCTTTCAAATAGTATGCCTCTAAAGGTTCGAAAATCAATGTTTCATTGCCTTCACTAAGAATAAGAACCGGAATAGGCAATTTGGCTCCTTGAGCCTATTCCACAGTTTACTCAGATCATGCCTGATCTTCTGCCTCAACTCTACCTTTATGCACTATCCCCCTGTCCCTCGGTACCCAAAAAATCATCGACCTCTGTCTTTGCTGCGAATGCTCCATATATTTAATGTGTAGCGCATCTCACATAACAAAAAAATTTCTGAAGTAGATCAAATTAATTTAAATATTGTTATTAGGGAATTAATGTACCACTATGATATGATAGCATTTCTCGATTAGGATATTGTTGATGCTGAGGTTGCAGTGTGGTCTATTCTGATTAAGCTCTGGGACACCTGAGAGAAAAGTCATATGATTAATCTATGAAATCAAAAAACCTGGTTTTGGCAAACAATGAGAAAGATTTGTGTTTTCAGCGTTTACATATATGATGGAATAAAGATAAATCTGCAACACTAGTTTAAATTAAATGATCAGAGTGGACTAAGGTAAGTGGCACAAGTTCAAATCAACGAATGAGAAATTTTGAAATTTTTCACACACGGAATAATCATAAATATCAAGACTGTATTAAGGTTACTGGGGTCAAAGCCCCTTTTTTTTAAATTTAAATATTTGTGAGGGAATCTGTTTTGAGTTTGTTTTTTCATATTCACAAGCTAGGAATGACTGAACTTGCTTTGCTTTTTTAAAGTTTAACCATTAAGTGTTTTTGCAGTGTTTGCATGACTAAAACAAGACTGTGATATTGTCTCCGTTTCTCAAAACCCCTATTTAAAATCAGTATTGCCAAAATTTTGTTTCCGTTTTGCAAATATGTATTTTTATTAGCCTGCAGTGGATCTAGAATAACAAGAATTTACTTAATCATAATTAGAAAATGTAATCAAGAAACCCTACCCAACTGAGGCTGGAAAATTGCTCTGGCACAATTTAAGTGACTAATTATCCCTCTAAAGGAAAATACTATGGTTGTCGGAAATCTGAAATAAAACCAGTGCTGGAAAAGAAAACAAGACCTGGCGGCATTAGTGGAGAAACGAAAGAGGGATAATTAGTCACTTAAAACAGTAAATAGCAATTTACAAAAATGATGCAAGCAGACCAGCAATATCGGAAAGCATCTCATCACCTAACTCAACATAAAGCCTAATGAACTGTCTTGATTTAATTGAGAAGTTTCCTTGGTCCTTTTCTAGGAGAGTGGCAATATCTTCATTTCTAGAAATAACTGGATTTTGGATTTGCTTACTAAATCTTAACATGCATTTAAAGTATTTTAATTTTTATTGTGTTTAAAATTTTATTCCAGCTCGTTTGTGAATATACGGAGGTTTTCGCATCAGCTTGTGCAGTAACAAGGGCATTTCCCCTGTTCACTCGGCGCACTGGCTTGCTGGAACCAGGAGAGAAACTCTCTGTTACTGTAGAATTTATTCTGGTCGGAGAGAATACTAAGCCACTTACCGAATCTGTGCTCAAGGTAGGTTTTAGCACAGTGATGAGAAGATTAGAGATGATATACTTGCTGAATTGTATTTTTTTATTGTCTCCTTATGTTCTGTGTAGTTGGCTTACATTGTATGAATTGGTACCATTTGGCTGGTAGGAGTTGGTAATGGTCTTGGCTGACTGGGCATTCTAGCAGTAATACAATAGGCAGCTTTCCATCATAGCATTTTTGCAATTACAGCACTTCAGGAGCCATTTGGCTTGTCACACATCTATGAATTCTTTTTCTGTGGAAAAAAAAACTTCTAATTTATGTCATTGCCCTTTTGGTGAGAACTTAAGAGAGTTTACACACCCTTACAGTAATAATTGCAGCTGCTGGGAAACAATCTTTTATAAGGACATAAGAACCAGGAGCAGGAGTAGGCTATCTCGCCCTTCAAGCCTGCTTCACCATTCAATAAGATTATGGCTGATACTTTCGTGGCCTCAGCTCTGCTTACCCACCCTCTCATCATAACTCTTCATTCCTTTATTGTTCAAAACATTATCTATCTTAGCTTAAAAACATTCAATGAGGAAGCCTCACCTACTTCACTGGGCAGGTATTCCATAGATTGACAACCCTTTGGGTGAAGAAGTTCCTCCTTAATTCAGTCCTATGTCTGTTCCCTCTAATTTTAAGGCTATGCCCACTTGTTCTAGTTTCACCCAGCATGAAAATATCCTCCCTGTTTCTATCTTATCTATTGCCTTCATAATTTTATATGTTTCTATAAGATTCCCCCTACATTCTTCTAAATTCCAATCAGTATAATCCTAATCGACTCAGTCGGTTCTCATAAGTCAACCTTCTGAACTCTGGAATCAAGATAATGAATCTCGTATGCACCCCCTCCAGTGCCAGTACGTTGTTTCTCAAGTAAGGAGACCAAAACTGCATGTAGTGCTCCAGGTGTGGCCTCACTAGCACCCTGTACAGCTGCAGCATAACCTTCCTGCTTTTAAACTCAATCCCTCTAGCATTGAAGGACAAAATTCCATTTGCATTCTTAATTACCTGTTGCATCTGCCAACCAACCTTCTGCGATTCATGCACAAGGACACCCAATGTCCCTCTGCACAACAACATGCTGCTATTTTTTGCTGTTCAAATAATAGTCCTTCTAACTGTTAATCCTACCAAAATTGCACTCCATCTGCCGGACCTTTGCCCGCCCACTTAAGCTATCTATATCTCTCTGCAAAACTTACTCTGAAAATACTGACAAGTTTTGAATATTATTTAAATATTCACCATTTTCTTCACTGAAATAGAGAAGAATGATTTTTTTTCTAAAATGTATTTTTCAGCTCTTCTTCAATAAGAGATCAGTGCTTACAATCTGTTTATAATGTATACAGTTGATTTTGGAGGAGAATGTAGGTGGTCTGATTAGTAAGTTTACAGATGACTCAAACATTGGGGGAGCTTTAGATTGCAAGAAGGAAATAGCAAGAGGATATAAGAGGATAGTGATAGGCTGGAGACTTGGGTGGAGAAATGACAGATGGAATTTAATCCAGATGAAATTTAATCCAGATGAATATAAGGTGATACATTTTGGAAGGTCTAATGCAAGAAAGTATATAGTAAATGGCAGAACTTTTAGACACCATTAACATAAGAGAGATCTAAGTCTCCTGATCAGACTGGCCCAAATTCTCAGCCTATGACCCTTAGTTCTGGAATCCCAAACAGTGGAAATAGTTTATTTTTATCCACCCTGTCTTTTCCTGTTACTATCTTGATGACTTCGCTGAGACTGCTGCAGTCTTTGAGGTTTAGGGACCCTTTCTCAGACTCATAAGGGATGGTTCCAAGATTTTTGACCTGATGAAAGTGAAGGACAATGAACCATAAATTAACATTTATACCCTGGGAAAAAGGCTCCATCTATCCATTCTGTCTATGCCTCCAATAATTTTGTAAACTTCTATCAGGTTGCTCCTCAGTCTCTGAGTGGCTTTGAGGAGAACTTGCTGGCTATGGTCTTCCCTTCCATCTTCTGCCCTTGTCCTTCATGGTAGTAGAGGTTACAGTTTTGGAAGATTCTGTAGAAGAAGCCTTGGTGAGTTATTGCTGTACATCTTATAGGTGGTACATACTTGCCACTGTGGACTGGTGGTGAAGGAAGTGAATGTTAAAGGTGGTAGTTCAAGAGGGTTGCTTTGTCCTGGATGGTGTCAAGCTCCTTTACTGTATTAGAGCTGCGTCCGTTCAGGCAAATGGTGAGTAATCTGTTGCACTTTTGACTTGAGATGGTCGAGAGGCAGTGGGAGACAGAAAGTGAGTTAGTTGCTGCAGAATTCCTAGTCTCTGACTGCTCTATTAGACTGAGTATCTGTATGGCCGATGCAGTTCAGTTTCTGGTCAGCGGAAGACTGTTGATAATGTGGGATTCGGTGATAATGTCAGTGGAGAGTTTACCCAAATTCCCATTTGTGCTGTAAGATGTGTGCTTTATTTGTATTTTAATATCAGTTATGTTATGTTTGGATTTTGAACTAGTAACATGTGGGTTTGTTCTGTGTTTGAGGGGATTTAACTGTAGCCACAGTGATTTCTTTTAAAACATAGTATGAGAGAGACAGTTCATGCAGAGTAATGAGGTTTTGTTTTCCTTGGGTGATTTTTATGCATGTACAGAGTAAAGCCTTGTGCATTAGGTTTCAGATAGAAGATTCTTGATTTCTTTTGGCTTAGGAGAAACACCTATAGCTTAAAGAAAGCCTGTTTGTGTTGGCAGTTTGTAGTCCTTGAAGTTGGACGTGTAAGACAGTTCCTGCTGAAAAAGGGAGATTTTGAACTGTTAAGGAATAGGTTACTTTAGTTTAAGTAATTAGTTTGAAAGTTCAAACCGGAAGTGACTGATTAATATCCTGAAGAGGTTATTTGCAGTCGTGAAAGTCTGTCATTGGTATGAAGGTTCAAGGAAGAGGCTTTTAGATCTCAAGACGAGGAATGAAAACCACAGTTAAATTAAATCCTATTGATTTGATAAAGGAGGGAATACTCTCAGATGTGAGTACTGTAAGGGAGTGCTTTTAGGATCAATGGGTTTGTAGCTTCCTGCTTGTTTTTGAAATTTTGAAACATGAGTTATACATAAAGAATTTGGTTTACTTTTTATCGATAATTTTGTTCACGTAATAACTTCTGTTTTATTGTTACAAACAATGCTGTAGCATTGCATATTTGTGAAAGACAGTTTTGTAAATACACAAATACAACAAAATATGATTCACTAGCCATCTTTCAGTTGGGAAACTGACTTTGAGTCATTACATCAGTTGGGACTGTAATGCTTTGACTGCAGTTTTGCTGAGCACTGTTGACAGTCCCTTTCGTCACTTTGAAGTATTAGGGTAAACTGATGGGGTGGTAATTGCCAGTGTTGGATTTGTCCTGCTTGTCCAGAACATACCTGGACAAACTTCTCTGTTGTCAGGTAGACGTCAGTCTTGTAGCTAACATGGAACAGCTGGGCTGGTGGTGCAGCTAATTTTGGAGCCTGATCTTTAGTACTGTTGCTGGAATTTTGCCTTTGCACTATTCAACATCTTCAGCTGGTTCTCCATATCACATGGAGTGAGTTGAATTAGTAGAAGACTTATACCTGTGGTGCTGGGAACCTCAGGCTGAAGGACCGTGCAGTGCAACTGCCTGATGAGCATCTGGTACAAATTCAACATTATTTTGTTTATTTTTATACATTATGGTACACCTATGTATGAAACCTCAAAATAGTTTTACCTTTTTAAAATTATTTTTCTGCCTGCAATGTAATGCTTATGCAGCAGTGCCCCAATATCACTTCTACAGTTATCTTAACATTTAGGGTATCATTTATTTTCTTGCTCTTCACCTCACTGGTCCACTTATTTTGACAAAGCTGTGTTACTGGCACTCAGTACAGATTTTTAAAAATCAGTATGACTTAAATATTACTAATTTATTGGCGTTTTTTGGAGAAGTAACATGTGCTGTTGATATGTGGATGTAAAACACTTTAGATTGCCAGAAGTTATTTGTCAAGGTGCCACATCAAAGGTTATTGGGCAAATTAGGAACACATGGTGTTGGGGGAGGGTAACATGCTAGCATTGTTAAAATAACGGCCTGATTGAAGTACGTAAAAAGTGGGGTCCTGCAGGACCTGATGTTGGAGCCTCAACTTATTAGGGGAGTAAAGGCATGATAATTAAATTTGTAGATAGGTAGGAAAGTATGTAGTAACAAGGACATGAGGTTGCAGATGGATGTACGGAGGTTGAGTGATGAGCAAAAATCTGGCAGATGGAGTGTACCGTTGGACACAGTAAAGTTAGTCATTTTGGCAGAAAGAATTAAAAAAAAACTATATCTAAACTGAGAGTGCCTGCTGAATTCCAAGATGCAGAATAATATAAGTCATCTCGTATATGAATTGCAAAAGGTTAAATGCAGGTACAGCAAGTAGTTAAAGCTAGTGGATAGTTATTCTTCATTACCAGAGGAATTGAACATCAAATTAAGGATGTCCTTTAGTTATATAGGTCATTGATGAGACCACGTTTTGATTACTGCAAACATTTGTGGTATCTGATTTACCTTCGATTCTTTTGTCTTTTTCCTATAGAGGAAAGTTACCTGTTTAGGTTGTACTGTTGTAATCAAACTGCTCAGACATATTATGGCACGGGAAGACTTGAACCCAGTTCTTCTGGCTCAGAGACATGAACCCAGCAACCACCCCACGAATTCCTTGCTATTTTGGTTATTTTGCTGGTAAAAGCGGTATAAATGATGATCGTCATGATGGTTTCCATTGCTCAGTGTTATTTTTTCATAGTGTCTGTTAAATGCTGCTGAAGGCATTCGACTAGCCGCTCGCATTGTGGATACACCGTGCAATGAGATGAATACAGAGGACTTCCTTGCGGTAAGCATGTTTGATTCTTTATGTTTATCATAGCTGACCTAATTCAATACTTTTTTTCTCTGTTCTTCCACTTGATGTTAAAAGTCAAAGCATCAGGTTTTTGGTCACAGCAAGTTTTTTTCAGACTTACAGTGATGATAGGCAACACACTGATTTTTGTTTGTAATATTTTAAAACATTGTAGTCATGTATGCTAATCCGATTTCTAACAGAATTTTTTGTCCTAAAGTAATTTTGCCACATGTTGAAGTTCAGTCAGTTTCAGTGTATTTTACTACAATACCCTCCTTGCCTTGGCCTTTCTCCACTCATTATTCAATGCTGCAACAGAATTTGCAAAGACAAAGTGTATCTGTTTGGACGTCATGGTTTGCCATATATAGGACTTTCCAATGTCGTCAGGGTAGGCCAGGAGGAGAAAAGAGAATCTTCGCTTGGAGATTAATTTGCTGGGATGCAACTTTGTTTTTGCAGCATTTTTTTTACAATTCATCTATGGGATGTGGGCTTCATTGGCTGGTCAGCAGTTACTGCCTATCCATAGTCACCCTTGAGAAGGTGCTGGTGAGCTGCAATCTATTCATTACACTCAGAATGTAAATATATCTACTGTAACAGTTCAGGGATGTCAGGAAAAGTATGAAATGTGAAAAATCATATGAAAAGAACCCATCTTTATGCTGTGCCTGTCAGTTTCAAGATATCTGAAAGCTCTTTGCAGTCAATGAAGTGCTCTTATTGTAATCTATAAACAGTACCCCTTTAGCTTATGGCGATTTCTATGAGCAACATTGAGATAAGTGGTGGTTGAGGTCGAATTTTTAGCTAGCCTCTTGCTTTTCAATATGGTATTTTTTTAATGTTCACCAAGAAGGGCAGAGTGGATTTAACCTGAAATACTTCTGACAAGTTCATCAATCCTTCAGTACTACACTGGTGTTTTAGCCTAGATTTTTGTATTGAGTCCCTAGACTATAGCTTGAAAGTGTAACCTTTCGATTCCACAGAGAAATTTATGACAGTGCATTTATCATCATTCTCCAAACTGGCTTGTACATTGAGCAAAATGAATATGCTTAATGGGTGGATTCTGATCTAGGAGAATGTGATTTGTGCACGTATCAAGGTTGCATCTGTGTTGCATTGTATAAGTGAATCCTGTTAATGAGAGAGGAGTACTGGATTGTAGGTATTGCAATTCTAAATAATGTAAAAGTGTTATGAAGGGTTACTTCAAATAATTTGTAATGTTTTTCTACTTATTACTACTTTATGAATTTCCATTTTCAACTAGTAAGTGTTAGCTATTTTTGAATGAAAAATGTGTCTGTTTGTCATAGCAGCAGTACTTCATGCAGATAATAGAGAGCTGAAATAAAAACAAAGTGCTGGAGAAACAGAGGTCCTCAAAAAGAGTTATAATGGGTTCAAATGTTAAGTCAGTGCTGCTGTCTCCACTGGGAGATGCTGCCACACCTGTTGAGTTTCTCCAGCACTTCTTGTGAGGAATATCTGATGTTTAAAAATTATGTTTGGTTAGGCCCTGGAGAATAGGTGGTTGACATTTGTTTTGACTAAAATTGCTATAGTGACGTGTAGTACCTCACACTGCTTCAGCTTGAAACCATTTTTCCTATTGAGTACTTTATTTACAATGTTTTTTTTCTACTAGGAAATTGAACTTGTGGGATCTGAGCTGGGCATTGTTCCCACTGTTATCCGCGGAGAGGAACTTAATCACAAGGGATTTGGAGGTAGTGTCCATTATATAGTAACTGACGCTTTAAGAAGACTAAAATTATCTTGTTTAAGCACTTTTTCTATGTTCAATTTTCTATTTAAAATAAACTTTTAAATGCATTCTGCATCATTTTCAGTGACCAGTCTTCCTGTTTCCAGGATTAAGTATTCTTTGCCAGAAGTTTATATAACCTTCTATATGTTGGGATTACACCATTAGGGAATATGAGCATAATTGTTATATTACAAGACCAGTTATCCAAGGCCTTGGCTAATGATTTGGACACAAGTTTAATCTTGCCACAGCACCTGGAGAATTTACATTCAGTTAAGTAAATATATCTGAAATAAAACACTAGTATCTAATAAAGATGACCACTTAAATACATTTTGTAAAGTCTGTCAGATTCACTGAAGTATTTTTAGGGCAGGAAACCTACTGCCCTTGACAGTAAGTCGAGTCTGACCTCTATAATTCCAGACCCACAGTAATGTGGTTGACTTTTAACTGTCCTCTGGAATGGCTTAGCATGCCCTTCTGCATCAAGAAGACAACTCCCCACCACCTGCTTAATGGAATAAGAAATAGATGCTGACTTAGTCGGTGATACCTATGTTCTGTGATTGAATTTTTAAAAATTAATGTTGATGTGGTCAGTTGTAGTATGTTTCAGTTTATAGTTTTATTCCTAGTTATCTTGAATACAGAGCCAAACTGTGTGTTAAGTGTGAATTAAAATCCTCACTGCTAAGTTCAACTTTCTTTGTAATTGGACTCTTGCAATATGTTGGTGATCTTTTCACTTTGCATTCATTTAAAGTATTCATTTAATTTGTATTTATGTTTTTTTTTCCAGGCATCTATGGAGTGGGAAAGGCTGCTGTGAACCCACCTATTCTTGCAATACTTAGTCATACTCCAGAGGATGCTACACAAACTATAGCCTGGGTTGGCAAGGGTATCGTTTATGACACTGGTGGTCTCAGCATCAAATCAAAGGTGATACAACTTTGCTGTTTATTCGTTCTTACCTTTGTTGATCACTCACACTAGATCTATTCCAAAATGAACACATTTGATTCAGTATATCAATTATAGAATTCTGAATCTCTTTGAATTGATAAAGTTACCTGGATATATAAGATAAAAATCTAATATATTTTGTTTTCCATAAGATTTAGAAGAGACAAATTTATGAGGCTATGACTTGCATATCCAATATAGTAACAAAGATTTATGACACTAACCAGTATATGTGTTCCTTAGTTTGTATATTTAGTGTTTTAATTTTGATGTATTTCAGTCTGAACAATTTATGTTTTGCATTATGTTTAGCAATATCAATTAAAATTCTTTACTGACTGATGAGCAAAAATACTGTAAAATGTGCAAGAGTGCCTATTTGAGTATGGTTAAATGCCATAGTTTACTGGTTTAAATCTACTGAAAAACTAACAGTCCTGCTGAAACAATGACAGCCTCAAGTTATGAGACTGATGACTTTAATCTGACTTTCTTAAGGTTATATTCAAAAAAGTGATGAGTGTCAATGTATTTAATAGCGTGAAGAACTTGCTAACCACAAAAGGTTAAAAAATAATCTGTCCTCTACTCTGTTAAGATAAAGTAGTACCACCATTATAAATTTGTGATTTATTTTATGCTTTTGTAATTATTTTACTGGATTATTCTCCTATAAGCATGAGTTGAATTGATATTTTTGTAGACCTGTATGCCAGGTATGAAGAGGGATTGTGGGGGTGCTGCTGCTGTTCTGGGAGCCTTCAGAGCAGCTGTGAAACAGGTGAGTATGTTCCTTTCTGTTTCTGGTAGTAAGGGATTCAGAAGTTACACAGTTAGAAATTTTCCTAATTTTTGGGTTATTAAAAACATGTTTGAGATTCTTGAGTTTTGAAGGATGGTCACTGGACTGCAGGCATTGACTCTACTACTTTTCCATAGGTGCTGCCAGAAGTCCTGCATTTCTCCATCAATTTGTTTTTTGTTTTAGATCTTTAGCATCTGCAGTTCCTTATTTTATTTCAGAGGTTCTTTCTATTTCCTTTGCACTCCTTTCCTGAAGCTGACTCTTGCAGAATACAGATTCATGAGCTATGGGCCAATATCTATTGATTTCAGTAGCTTAAGACAACACATGTCAGACTTCGTATTATACTGATTTGATCATGGCGCAATGTATTCATATCTTCAAACTATTGTTCCACCCCAGTAATACAATCTCCTTAAATAAATTTTAGGCTAATTTATCAAAACATTCTTCATGAAATTCCTCTTTAAGTCTGAAAACTAACAAGCAATTAAATTCCAGATGATTATGCCACTTACTGTCACTTAACCCAGCTATTGTGGAATATTATTCAGTTTTCAGAAGGCAAAAGGCCTGCACAGTATCCACATTCATTGCTTGTATGGCATCCATTTGGGAACATAGGTCTTGGAAGCAGGCGTAGAGCATTTGGTCTTTCAGTCCTTCCAAGCCTGCTTTGCCATTCAAGATCATCGCTGATCTGATTGTGGTCTCAGCTGCACTTTTCTGTTTGCCTTCCATGACTCTTCACTCCCTTATCTATAGAAAGTATATCTAAATCACCTGGAATAAACCCATGAACCTAGATTGCTTTCTGGGCGAGAAAATCCCACTTATTTATGACCTTCTAAGAAAATTTGACCTTGATCAGATGGGCCAGTGGACCGAGAAGTGGCAGATGGAGTTTAATTTAGATAAATGTGAGGAGTTGCATTTTGGTTAGGCAGCTCAGGGCAGGAGTTATACAGTTAACGCTAACGCCCTGGGCAGTGTTGTTGAACAAAGAGACCTCGGGTTGCAGGTGCATAGTTCCTTATGTGGAGTCGCGGGGAGACAGGGTGATGAAGAAGGTGAAGGCGAACTGCCAAACGTTGGTCAGTGCATTAAGTATAGCAGAGTTGGGATGTCATGCTTTGGCTGTACAGGACATTGGTTAGGTCACTTTTGGAATACTGCATTCAATTCTGGTCTCCCTGGAAAGATGTTGTTAAACTTAAAAGGATTCAGAAAAGATTTACAAGGCTGTTGCCAGGATTGGAAGGTTTGAGTTATAGGGAGAAGCTGAGTAGGCTGAAGCTCTTTACCCGAAACAGTGGAGACTGAGGTTTATAAAATCATGAGGGGGATGGATAGAGTAATTATCATCTTCTAGGGTAGGGCAGTACAAAGCTAGAGGGAATAGGCTTAAGGTGAGAGGGGAAAGATTGAGAAGGACCTGAGGAGTAACCTTTTATTGCAGAGTGTGGAATGAGCTGCAAGAGGAAATGCTGGAGGCAGGTACAATTATATCACGTAAAAGGCATCTGGGTGGGTAAATGACCAGGAAGGGTCATGGGCCAAATGCTGGAAAGTGAGACTAGGTCAGATTGGGATTTCATTCGGTGCAGACAAATTGGACCAAAGAGTCTCTCAGCACAGAAACAGACCCTGTGACCTTATTTTAGCTCCAGGACATCTTTGCAGGAGTTCTTCAAGGTAGTGTCCTCAGTCCGACTCTTCACCTGGTTTATCAATGACCTTCCCTCCATCATGAGATCAGAGATTGGAATGTCATGACTTCTCAGATATTGAAACAGTCCACTTTCAAATACAGAAAGACTTGAACAATATCTAGGCTTAGGCTGACAAAAGACAAGTAACACTTGTGTGTCACAAGTGTCAGGCAATAATCATCTCTAATAAGAGAGAATCTAACCATCGCCCTATGGCATTTAGTGGCATTACCAGCTCTGAATCCCCCATTATCAACATCTTGGGGACAATGTTGACCGAGAACCGAATTGGACTAGCCATATAAATACTGCCGATAGAAAGCTAGGAATCCTTCAATGAGTAACTCACCTCATGACTCCCCAAAACCTGTCCATCTAAAAGGCACAAGTCAGGAGTTTGATGAAATGCTCCCCACTTGCCTTGATGAGTGCAGCCACATCACTTCAGAAGCTTGACACCCATCCAAGACAAAGCAACCTACTTGATTAGCACCATGTTCACATTCACTTCCTCAGCCACCAAAGTGCAGTAGCAGCAGTGTGTACCATTTACAACATGCATTGCAGAAATTCTTGATGTAGCATCTTCCAAACCCGTGGCCATAGTCATTCTAGAAGGACAAGGGCTACAAAGAAACACCACCACCTGCATGTTTCTTCCCAAGCTAGTTGCCATTCTGACTTAGAAATATATTACTGTTCCTTCAATGTTTCTGGGTCAAAATCCTGGAAATTCCTCGCTCTTGGTATTCTGGGCTTACCTCCAGCATATGGACTGCAGCAGTTAAAGAAGGCAGCTCACCATGACTTCTGGAGCAATTAAGGTCAAGCAATAAAGGTTGGCCTTGCCAGTGAAGCCCATATCGTCCTGAACTAATTTTTAAAAAAGTATGCCAGACTATTAAAAGATGGTGTAGAACCCATTAGCACCACTTTAAATAGTTGGGCCCTGAAGAAAGCACTGAATCTTCCATTTTTTTTTGTCTCCTTTTTATGCATTGGCTTTAATGTTTAAAGCTGTTAAGCTATAATTTAAGCACACTAAACACAGTATGTGTAATAATATCCCATTCAAGTTTTTTTTTAGCTTTTAATACAAATCATTCTACTACAATAAAGATTCATTCAGAGATCCTGAAAATAAATTTTAGATTTGTGACAAAAAATTTTTTAAATTTCTCATTTCCAAGCAAAATGGCATGTAAAAAACCCATCAATATTTACCTTTGCAACCTAGAAGGTGCCCTTCAGGCCATTGTTTAATTTTTTTGGCTTTAAAGGCCTGACTTTCCAAGTTCATACTTGTAACTAATTATCCCCAATGGCATCCTAACAACTCCACACTGCACTTTCTCCATTGTTTTTATACTCTTTCTATAAAGTTTAGGACGCAAAGATCCAGTATATTTCATTTTTATGCAGTTTTCTTTTGAATAGTTTGTCACAGGATGCTGTAGTGAGATTCTATTTGTGGTTTCTTTGTATTAACTTTTGTTGATTTGTGCTACTATTATTAACATCCGGTTCATCAAGGTTCCCGTGCTGCTCAGTATTCAAATGTTACCATTTGAAGCTAATCCCATAATCTTTCTTCCAAAAATGTATTGCTTCACAAATTTTCTATGTTCTATTTTCACTATGTTTACCTCTGCATTTTGCATTCTACTGTTTTTCACCAACATTTTGCACTTTCACTTCAGTGCATGTGGTATTAATTAACCATATCCTTGTGAAATTATGTATTACATACAGTGAGAAGATTGCATGTCGGTTACTTACTGATTGCAAATATATCAAATCACAGTGATAATTTTGCTTATTTTTAAACTACATGATATGTTTACAACTAGATTCTGGTTTAAAGATGCATTGTTAATAACGTTGTTATGCTTAAGGAATTTCATTTCTCTTAATCAGGGTTTTAGAGAGAACTTGCATGCATTGTTCTGCCTGGCAGAGAATGCAGTTGGAGCCAATGCTACAAGACCAGATGACATTCACCAACTGTACTCTGGAAAGTGAGTTAATGGATTGACATGCTGAATGTGTCCCTAATGCCCCCTACGTTTGTTCCAATAAAAAAGAACACAAGAATTAGATGCGGAGTAGACATGATTTAAACTTGGTTTCTTCAGAAATACCTTGTAGTGTGCTACTCTAAATTCTAGTCAGAATGCAGCACTAAAAAGAGATGAAATATTGGTTGCTAATATTTTGGTTAGGTGCTAAGCCTGTTTTACTGTCTTGAATATTTGCTGTTTTAACACCATGCTTACTGCAATCCATGAGTACGTTATAAGTCCTAATCTTGCAAAAATTTGCAGATGACTTCTGTATGAAGAAAGTGAAATGAGGGCTTAAGTCTAACATATAATAATAGTAAGCAATATCAGTTTTGATCTCTTGCTTACGAAACCTTCTTTTACTCAATAGAACTGTTGAAATTAATAACACAGATGCAGAGGGCCGCCTGGTTTTGGCTGATGGCGTGTCATATGCTTGTAAGGATCTTAAAGCAGATATCATCTTGGATATTGCTACTTTAACTGGTGCTCAGGTAGGTAACCATTCCAGTATATTTTGTCCAACTCTTAATTTGCACAGACACCTAAGATTATCTTGTGTTGGAGTGTACAAATTGATCTTTTATCTAGAAGCAGCATTTATTGTAAGTTATCAACAATTAAAGATATTTAAGTATTTTATTAAATTGGAGAGCGGGTCAGAAAAGATTTATCAGGAAGTTGCTGCGAATGGAGGGTTTGAGTTATAAAGGGAGGCTGGATAGACTGGGACTTTTTTAACTGGGGCATAGGAAGTTGAGGAATGACCTTATAGAAGTCTATAAAATCATGAGGGATATAATTAAGCTGAAAAACAAGGGTCTTTTCCCTAAGTGGGGGGGGGGGGGGGGGAGTTCAAAAATGGAGGGTATATTTTTAAAGTGAGTAGAGAAAGATTTAAAAAGGAAATTAAGGACAACATTTTTATACGTACAGTGGTTTGTATGTGGAATGAACTGCCAAAGGAAGTGGTGGATTCAGGCACAGTTACAGCATTTAAGAGACATTTGTACATGAATACATAAGGTTTGGAGGGAAATGAGTCAAATGCGGGCAAGCAGGACTAGTTTGGTTTGGGAGCATGGTTGGCATGGACTAGTTGGACTGAAAGGCCTGTTCCCGTGCTGTATGACTCTGTGACTCTATAAATATCTGTTAGCCATATGCAGTTTCATTTCTATTTTGTTTTTACTGTATTGAATCTTAATACACGTAGCAACTGTTTTTGATTTTACTTAATAGTGTATGAGGTATAGCGATCATTGGAATTTGTTCAGTTAGTTCAGGTTAGGGGTGGCCATGATTATATGTAAAGGTTGCTTATATGCAGATCCAACCCACTGTCAAATATGAGACTTGACTAAGAATGCATTATTTGCCTTAGGAAACTTAGTTCAGGAAATTAGTCACAACTCAAGTTTTTTTTTTTTAAGTATCCCCCCTCATCCATGTGTGATTTCTGTACACTCTCCACCTGTTCAACAAGAAAGCAGATGGCTAGTCTGTTCCTAGCAGCAATTTCTAAAGAAGTTTTTATGTTTTAATTTTTGGTGACAGCGTTTTAGTTTTTAGCAGCAACTTTGTCAGTCTCACTAACTCAATTAGTTGGTGATACAGACGTGGTAACAATACTGTCTGCATTTGCATTGTGTGACAATACTGTGGCTTTAAGAGGTGTATTTTGTCCTGTTTGTTTTCCTATGAAGAAAGATTGAAATCTGAGGTGATGCTTGATCTGCTTCAAAGCCCATAAAGTGAACAGCTTGTGAGACTTTGGTTTTTATTTCCTAAAGTTGGAACAAAAGAAGCAGCCTGAATGGGTGGAGACAAGCTCCCACAGAGCCAGGATTCTTAGTAGTAGTATTTTCAGTAGCAGTTGCTGGGGCCTCGAAGGTGGTTTTAGAAGATGCAATACCTCTCTCCCTGCAATCTTTCTCTCACTGTCTCTCGCTCTCCCTGAGTTTTCTGTAGACGTTTTTCCTCCTGGACTGGAGAATTGCCTGTGAGACAATCTATTTTACTGAAGTTTGCCTTTTGCCAAGGGTGTGTTTATGGAATGTTTCTATATTGGAACAGTAAATTAGAGTAGTTAGTATATCTAACCTTTTGGTTAAGCATTTCGATAGAGTTACAGTTAAGCCAATTCTTTTATTTTTATTTTGTCTGAATTTTAATTGTAATGTAAAAATAAAGTTTTGCCTAATGTTGAGTTGTTTGATCAAATTGCATCTGGAGCGCAACACCTTACACTTTAAAATAAGAAAAACTTATGGTCTAGACTATCTTCTGAATATATTTTGAGGGGATTTGGTCTGGTCCATAACAATTGATGTGTAGTATACATGGACTGTCTCAGAATTGGAATTTAAGTAATTTACCAAAATCCTAAATAATCTCGATTAAAGTTAGAGCATAAAGAAAAGTAATAATTTTGTAGATACCACAGTATATTTAAGTTGGTATAAGAGAACAGGTATCTCAATCTCGGGATTAAACTTAACAAATAACACTCTTCGTTCCAACAGGGTCAATGATATATTTTCCCAGTGTCATAGCTCCTGATCTTATACAGCCTTAGAGTAGAGATTTCATGACCTGCCTGCCCTCCCCAATCAACCCTCTTCCCCCTCACCATATCCCTGGCAACCCTCATATAGCCACACCCTCTTCCTTCTTTTCCCACATCTATGTGCTTCTGACAGACACTCATGTTAGACCCAGCCAACAGAACTCCACGCCTTGACTAAAGATGTCCTTGATCTTGGCCTCAGCTAAATGTGACAAATGTTACTTGTCCTACTCATTAGTGAGCCTGTCAGCAAAAGCATTGGAGAGAGCCAACCTATGTTTGGAGTGGTTCCTCACAGTTTCCTTCTGTGCAATTTAAAGAGACCACATGTTTTTAATTGGTCCTAAACCCCC
>JAHRHZ010000054.1:20614488-20647435 GCA_024137785.1 Ginglymostoma cirratum
AACCCATCTAATCTACAAATCCCTGAACACTACGGGCAATTTAGCATGACCAATCCACCTAGCCTGCAGGCTAGTGGTGGAATTTGCAATTGATCATTGGCAATGTGCAACATCGATTCAAAAGTTACATTTTCAAACATGTCTGGTAGTTTCATTTAGAAGATAATGAACTCTCCTATCCGTACTCTGCTCTCAGTGCATTTTTGGATGCAGGCAATTTATATATCTTCTGTGCAAATTGCCTTTCACTGTTCCAACTTGTAACATTTTCAATTTTGGCTCCTGTAAGGCAATAGGCACTTACATTTATTATAGATTACTGAATTGGCTCTTTTTATTGTTGCTAAGTGAACAAACCTCTTGATTTTCTTTTTCAACCAGGGTATTGCTACTGGAAAGTATCATGCTGGATTACTTACCAATAGTGAAGAATGGGAGCGAGCCTGCGTAAAAGCCGGGCAGAACAGTGGTGATCTTGTGCAGCCAATGGTTTACTGTCCTGAACTGCATTTCAGTGAATTTACTTCTGCTGTGGCAGATATGAAAAATTTTGTGGCTGTAAGTTAATAATGAACATAAGTAACCAAATAAACAATTCGGGTTGGTCGGGACTGATTTTGTATATTGTTTGTTCTTTTAGATTTTATGTGGCTTGACTTGGAGACATAAAAGGTTTATCTGCATGGAACAGTTCTGTATCATCTTGCAAAGTAGCATCAACTGTAAAATTAATTAGTCAATCCGAATATCCTTGTATTTCCTGAACTTTTTCTATGTCCAGGAAACTAAATAACCCTTCTCCATTTACATGTTACTAATGTTTGTATCAATTATCATCAAATTGACTTCAGTTCAAGAAGGCCGCTCACTACCACCCCCTTGAGGGAAACTAGGGATAGGCAATAAACATTTGCCGAGCCAGCGGCCCCCATGTCCCTTGAACGAATAGAAAAAGAGTGAAGGTTTAAAAACAACTTGAAGTGAGGAATGACAGAATTGTGAAATTTCACATATTCCATGCTGAGCATCCTACATTTGCCCCAGACTTTGAATGGGTTACGCAGTGCTGGTTTACACGATCATCTGACTAGCACCTCAATCTCTACCAATTGTGGTATTCCCACTCTCCTTGCCTTCCATCCTTTTGGAGTTTCTGAATAAGGTCATCAGAAGGGTCAGCTATCTGCTGCTAGATCCAGGCCTGATGGCCAGTGGATTGAAACTGACCAGGCCAATTTTGCTTACAAGAAGTTGACAGAGAAAAGGTGGTTGCTGGCAGAAAGTAAAGGGATTTAAGGTAGATTAAAAACACAGATTGACTTTAGGTTTTTTTTAAAGAGAGGAAATACTGTGGTGGAAGGAGTTCAGTCGGACTGCAACTTCTCTGAAGGATTAGCCTCAGTGCTGGGCTAGGAGACAAACTACAATCCAGATAAAGGAATGGAGTAGCTGGGCTGGCACACTCAACTGGGAAAAAACCAAGATAAGGAAGGATTAGGTTACTCGGAGATATGGAAATGAGGGTGAGGATCCTCCAAGTGAATCTTTTTAGCAGAGAACTATTGGAGCTAGGTGCAGGTAGGTTTAATGGATGCATGACAGTCTGTACACGAGAGTTCTCAAAATATGGTGATCTAGATTGAGAGTAGCTTATATAAGGAGAAGCAAGGAGCCCAAGGAAAATACTACTTGAAAAATCGATCCTCCATGCTGTTAATGCTTAGATGTTTGGTTCAGCATAGAGTCATACAGCATGGAAACAGGTCCTTTGGCCCAACTCATCCGTGTTGTCAGAGATAAAAGGTACTGCAGATGCTGGAGAATCCGAGATAACAAGGCGTGGGGCTGGATGAACACAGCAGGCCAAGCAGCATCATAGGAGCAGGAAAACTTGATGTTTCGGGCCTAGACCCTTCATCAGAAATTTCATCAGAATTTCTGATTTCTGATGAAGGGTCTAGGCCCGAAATATCAAGTTTTCCTGCTCCTATGATGCTGCTTGGCCTGCTGTGTTCATCCAGCCCCACGCCTTGTTATCGCTCATCCATGCTGTCCACGTTTTCTGAATTGAACTAGTCCCATTTGCCTGCGTTTGGCCCATATCCCTCTAAACTTTTCCTATCCATGTACCTGTCCAAATATGTTTAAAATGTTGTAATTGTACTCGTCTCTACCACTTCCTCTGGCAGCTCATTCCGTACGCACACCACCCTTTGTATGAAAAAAGTTGCCTTTCCCCTCTCACCTTAAAATTATGCTCTCTAGTTTTGGGCTCCCCTACTCTAGGGAAAAGACCTTGGTTATTCACCTTATCTATGCTGCTTATGATTTTATAAACCTCTATAAGGTCACCCCTCAACCTCTGACACTCCAGGGGAAAAAAGTCTCAGCTTATTCAGCCTCTCCTTATAACTCAAATCTTCCAGTCTCCGTAACATTCTCGTAAATCCTTTTGCACCCTTTCCAGTTTAATAACATCCTTCCTGTAGCAGGGTGGCCAAAATTGTACGCAGTACTCAAATGTAGCTGTACAATGTCTTATACAGCCATAACATGCATCCCAACTGCTGTACTCAATGCTATGACTGATGAAGTCAAGTGTACCAAATGGTGCCTTCACTACCCGTCACTCACTTTCAAGGTATCCCTAAGTGTCTCTGTTTGACCACACACCCCAGGCCCCCTACCATTAACTATGTAAGTACTAGCCAGGTTTGTCTTGCCAAAATGCTATGCAGCATATATATCTGAATTAAATTCCATCTGCAATTCCTTGCCTCACTGGTCCAATTGATCAAGACCATGATGTGGAGATGCCAGTGTTGAACTGGGGAGGACAAAGTCAGGAGTCACACGACGCCAGGTCACTTCACCTGACAAAGGAGCAGCACTCTGAAAGCTTGTAATTTTAATTAAATCTGTTGGACTATAACCTGATGTCATGTGACTTCTGACTTGATCAAGATCGTGTTGGGGAGAAATGATGGAAGTGTATAATGTTTAATAAGGGGAGGCAGTTATCAAAGGACGTCAAACTGCAGCATGACTTAGATGGTGAATAGAATAGCACGCTGTACAAGTAATAAGGTTTAAAAATATAAATTTAGAATGAGAAAAGCAGCATCAGACTGCTCTTGATAGAATTTGTTGTATAAAGTATTGTATTAACCCTTTCAGAACAGTGACTAAAGACTGCCTTAAGATCCATCCAATCTGATGTCACAAAGACTTGGAGTGGTGAAAGGCAGAACATCCGAGGATCTTGAAGGGGCCATACCTATTATCCTCGGTCTCCCAATAGTATTAATAGCAATGCCTTTCTTAGTAATGTAAATAGATTGCTGTCATGCAATAAACTATGTCTAGTTTCTGACGAGAGCCTTTTATCATTAGACTATCTAGTGGTATTCCTTTGCCACTTCTAATGAAGTTAACCCTGTAGACCCAGTCACAGAAGGTGATGGTAGCAGCTATCTACCATCCACTTGTAATGCCAACCACTACCAACATGCTCATTGCAGAGCTGGAATCAAAGTATGCTGAATGGTTGGTCTTGTTTCTAATTATGTTAAAATAGAGGAAGTTCTGACTCACCCAGTGTTTGAAGGAGTGAAGCCACTGGGTAGTAAAGCAATAGCCAAACTCCAGGATAATTTTCTGCCCTACACAATATCTACAATCTCCACAGAGACTTTAACTATTCAGTAAAACTATTGTTTCATAGCTTGGGCAGGGCCATATGTCCTTGCTAGAGTCACCATCTCCTGTGAACAAATCTGAAAAAGACCCTCTCTTTTATGAAGATTAGCTTGGCAATAATTCTGCTTAGTTATTGTGATCCTGTTTTATAGTGATTACAAACTACTCAAGTGTGGGACAATATCAGTTCAAGAAGTGATTACATAATTTACTATACATATATATGTGTGTATAATATGTGTGGATGTGCCCATATTTCTTGGCCTTTAAATATCACAATTAACAAATAAGTGTATGGCTGCAAAGGTATAGGATGAACCACAGAATCGCAAAGGAAATTATTACGTTTGGTAGTGTGGGCTAATTGTGCATGTACGTTCATGTGTGAGGTTTTATGTATGATTTTAGATTTAAGTGCAGGTACCATGACTGGGAAGCTTACAGAGGATGCAAGAATTGGCTGTTGAGGGATTTGATGAGGAAGAAAGCTGTAGACTGCCAAAAGTGATCAAGGACTGGTCAGCTGGGCAGAAATGTGACAAATAGAATTTAATCCTGAGAAAGTACAAAATAAACAAGTTAAGAGATTACATTAGTGCTTCTGGACTGCTGAGAAGTGTCGGGGACAGAGGGATCTCAGAATATGTGCCCACAGAAATGTGAAGGTAACGGGTCCATAAGGGGTCATGTCGCTAAGGTGTCTGACAGGCTTTGAAATTTTTTGTTTGCCAAGGTTTAGAAAATAAGAAGAGAGGGAACAAAAACAGAAATTGCTGGAAAAGCTCAGCAAGTCTGGCAATATCTCTGGAGAGAAATCTCTGGAGAGTTAACGTTTTAAATTCCTTAGAACACAGTTCCAGCTTTTCTGTTTTTAAGAGAGGGAAGTTATGCAACTGTACAAAACTCAAGTGAGGCCATAAATGGAATACTGTGTACAATTCTGGTTACTGCATTACCAAAGGATGTAATTGTAGAGAGGGTACAGAGAAAATTCATGAGGATGTTGCCAGGATAGTAAAATTTTAGCTATGAGGAAACATTGGCTGGCTCGGACTGTTTTCCTTCAAGCAGAGGAAGCAATGTTTCCTGAAAGCTACGTAGCTGCTGGGAGGTTCCATGCACTCTGATCAGTGTCTCAATGCAATGGGTTCTGAATGTGGAAGGCATTACCACACAGGGTCAGTGCAGCAGAAAAAAAATTTAGGGGGAATGTCGCTGAAGGGAGATTTTTAAAAAAAAAATTATTTCATGGGATGTGACTGTCACTGACACATTTCCCATTTATTGGTCAGTCCTGATTGCATTCAAGAAGGTGATGAACTATATAGTTGAATTGCTGTAGTCCATCTGGGGTAGAGAAACTCACAGAAAGAAAGTGCCATGATTTTGCTGCAACAGCAGTGAAGAGCTGATGACATAGTTCAAAGTCAGGATTGTGCACAGCTTGGAGGGGAGCTTGCAGACATATACTTGTATTTACCTGCATCTGCATTTGCAGATAGTAGCTGTATTGAGTTTCTAAGGTGCTGTTAAAGAATATTTGTCAGGTTACTACTGTGCACCTTCTATAAGGTATACGTTGCAGTCTTTGTGCTTGTGAAGATTTGAGGTGGCACATGGGATGCAATCAAACTAGATGCTTTGTCCAGGATTGTTTTGATCTTTTTGAATGTTGTTAGAGCTGCAATCATCCAAATACTCCACCCGACTCCTGACCTGTACCTTGTTGCTATATTATTTCTATGACTGGTCTAGGCATTTCAGGCCAGTGGTAGCTTGCCTGTTCCCAGGTTATTGTTAGGGCGAATTCAGTTGTGTAATGCTATTGATTGTTAAGATTGTTAGATTATCGTTCTAGAAGGTGGTCATTGTGTGCCATTTATGTGCGGCGAAAGTTAGTTGCCACTTCTTTTAGCCAAAGCTTGAATGCCATTCAGGTCTTCCTGCTTGTGGACACGGGCTGCTTTAGTAAGTGAAAAGTCATGAATGGTGCTGAACCTCGCTTCCTACTTTATGATGGAGGAAAAGTCATTAAAGCAGTTGAATATTTTTGAGCTTGGGATGGTACCCTGAGGAACTTCTGCAGTGATGTCCTGAGTCTGAGATGATTCACCTCCAACAACCTTGACCTTCTTCCTTTTAGTGAGACCTAACTCCAACTAACAGAGATTTATGCCCCTGACTCCTATCTGACTCCAGTTTTGCTAGGGCTTCTTGATACCACTGTCAGTCAAATGCAGTCTTGATATCAAGAGCAGTCACTTCCACCTCACTATGAAGTTGAACTATTTCATACATGTTTGGATCAAGGCTCTGATGAAGTCAGAGCTTAGCATCTCTAACAGTATCAAACTGAACATCAGTGAGAAGGTCACTGCTGACTGTAAAGCAGTATCAATGACCCTTGCATCATATTGATCAAGAGTAGACTAGGGCAGTCATTTTCTGAATTGGATTTGTTCTGTTTTCTGTGTATTGGACATATCTAGGCAATTTTCTATGTTAGTGGGTAGATGCCAGTGTTATAACTGTTCTGGATAGCTTGGCTAGGAGGATGGCAAGTTCTGAAGCACAGTCTTTAGTACTGTTACCAGGATGTTATCAAGGCTCATAGCCCCTTATTCACTGCCTTCAGGCATGCCTTCATATGATGTGGAGTAAATCAAGTTTGTTGAAGTTTGGCATCTGTGATGCTGTGGACCTTGGGTAGAGGTCAAGGTGGATTTGCAAATGATTACGCCTTGTCCTTTGCGCTGAAGTGTGTAAGTCATGGAGCAGCCTAGAAATTTTGGATAGTAATTACCTGTTTTAGCGAAGAAATCAATACGTTGGAGGTTAGAGTCAAATAATCCTTGGAAAGATTTGAGAGGAATTGAGAATTTGTTTACACCCATACAGTTCAAGGAGGGCTCTCTGCTTAAAAGTAGGGTAGAGGCTAACACCCTCAGCGTATTTTAAGAAGTACTCAATTATGCAGGTAAATTGCTGTAACCTGTAATGTCCAAATACTTGGAAATGGGATTACGTTCAAGACATTATTCTCTCTAAACTACGTGGTCATGCAGCCTCTCGGAGAGCTGATCACCATGCTGACACGTTGGCTTCCATTTTCGAAGACACTTTTACACACAGATCTTGGAGGTCAGTGCAGCAAAAGAAATAATTAGAGGGAACATTGATTGGGTAGTTCTCTCTCAGGCAGCGCAGGAACATACTGTGGTATCCTAGCCTGTAAGTTTCTGTCAGTTTTTAACACCATTGATTGTTGAGTTTTTATTCTGCTTTATGTTTTTATTCAGAAATCTTCTGTTTGAAAATGTAGAGATTGCAAGAAAACCCTTGTGTAGAAATGAACTGTTTGTTTACTGGAAAGCAGTTCAATGGGTTTATCTCCAATATAATCTCATTGTTTCATTGCAGGATCGAGCCAATGCTATGAGTTCATGTGCAGGCTTGTTTATTGAAGCCCATATTGGTTTTGATTGGCCAGGCATCTGGGTGCATATTGACATGGCATCGCCAGTTCACACTGTGAGTATTTGTAGTTTATCTCTATGCAGTAATTTCATATTATGAGTTATGGCTGCATTCAGTAAATCTCCGTTACTATACTTAAAATGCATAAGAGGTAAATTGATTTATTTTTATCTTCAAGTGCAAAATGTGTCTGACCAAAATGTTTTTGTTTTGAAATTTGATGTATTTGCTAGATGTTTATACACGTCTTATCTATAGGACTCCGGAAGTGGGTTCTGCACTTGTGGAACAATCTACACCTGGAACTATGCTGGGGCTGGTGTTATAGTGGGCTACATAGCTAGGGAAGTAGAGAGGGTTTTTAATGAAATAGTGGGGACAAGGGATCCAATTTGGGAAGATGTGGAGAATCAAAATTTAGAGCCAAGGTAAGAGAGAAAGGGAAATGATAAACAGATTGTATCTCTTCCTGTCACAAAGTACATATCAAAGTAAATTAAATGAGGTTAGAGGTTACAAAAAGGATAAAACTAATGACTGTGTCTATCTGATTGTACGTAGAATTCAGAACATTAGTTATACTGATCAGGCTAATAAAAATGAATGTGCGATCTGATAGTCATTACGGAGACATGGCTGCTGAATGACATGGATTGGAACCTGAATGTTCAAGGGAGTAGGACATTAAGGAACGGCAAGAAACTTGGAAAAAATGGAGGAGTAGTTGTGATAATTAATAATGGTATCAGCAGAATAAACAGGAATGATTCATGTTTAAGAAACTAGGAAAGATAGTTCTGAAGAAGTCATACCAAACTCAAAATGTTGACTCACTTTCTCTGCAAATGCTGTCAGACCTGCTGACTTTCTCCAGCATTCTGTGTGTTTGTTTCAGATTTCCAGCATCTGCAGTAGTTTGCTTTTATTGGAGAAGCAATTTGGGTTAGATGAGAAATGATGAAAGTAATAAATCATTTATGGGAGTGGTGTATAGGCCCCTAACAATAACCACATGGTGGGATGGAGTGTAAAGGTAGAAATAATGGGATCTTGTCATAAAGATGCAAAGATTATCATAGAGGATTTTAATTTACATATAGGAAAAAATCAGATGGGCAAATGTAACCTTGGTGGGTTCATGGAATGTTCTGAGATAGTTTCAGAGAACAGCACGTTCTGGAGCTGACTAGAGAGCAGGCTATACTAAACGTGGTAATGCGCAACAAGATCAAATTAATTTGTGACTTCCGTAAAGGCACTACAAGGTAACAGCAATCATAAATTATACATTTTAGTTTGTGGGAGAGGAGTGAGTCCAGGATTTGTGTTTTAAATTTAAGTAAGGGAAATTGTGAGGGCATGAAAGTAGAGCTAGCTAAAACAACTAATTAGGGTAAGAGGTAGGTCAATAGATGTGCAGTGTTGGACATTTAAGGGGATATTTCAGAATATGCAGAATAGACATTCCAACGAGAGAGAATTTCCAAGGAGAAGAAGTGGAAAAAGTTACAAGATTGTTTCATACTTAAAGAAAAAGCCTTTAATTGCTTAAAGATACGTGGTAAGCCAGAATATAAAACAATAACAGAGAATGACTAAAAAATTAATGGGAAAAATTAGACTGAGGGAAATCTAGCTAGAAATATTTTAAAAAAAAAAAGCTAGTAAGAGTTTCCATAGATATTTGAAAAGGTGAAACGTTAACAAAGTGAGTATTGGTCTTGTAGAAAGTGAGTCTGGGGAATTGACATTGGTGGATGTATCGATCAACAATTTTGCATTGGTCTTCACTGGAGGGGGTACAAGTAATCTCTTGTAGTTGTAAGTCAGGAAATAGAAGAGACAGAGGAACTCAAGAAAATTATGGTCGCTAGCGAAGTATTGCTCAGTCTGTTGTTGGAGTTGTGCGCTGACAAATCTCTAGGTCCTGATGGATTTCATTCTGGATGTTAAAAGAAGTAACTAGTGAGATAGGTGAGCTGGTTTTAATTTTCTGAAATTCTATAGATTTGGAAATGGTACCATTAGAGAAAAAGATAGAAAATGCAACTTCTTTATTTAAAAGAGAGGGCAGAAAACAGGAAATCTCAGGCTTGTTAGCATAGCAGCTTTCATAGGGAAATAAAAATAGATGCTGTTAAAGAATTAAAAAGTATATTAGGCAGTATCAACATGGTTTTTGAAATGGAAATCAATGGAAACCAATTTATTGGAGTTCTTTGAAGAAATAATATGGGCTATGTTTGAAGGGGACCTAGTGGATGTACTGTACTAAGATTTCCACAAGGCATTTGATCAGGTGCCAGCGTCAAAAATTTTTGCAGAAAATAAAGGCTAATGGTGTGGAGAGTAACATATTGGCATGGACAGAAGTGTCTAGGTAACATGAAAAATAAATGTAGTATAATTAGGTTAGTATGAAATTATCCATTTTGGTGGGACGAATTATTTAAAAAAAGCCTATTATCTAAATGATGAGAAGTTGTAGAACTCTGAGATGCAGTGTGTTCTGTGTGTCCCAGTACATATGAATTGCAAAAGGCTAGCAAGTTCAGCAAGTAATTAGGAAAGCTAGATGAATGTTATTCTTATGAAGGAAATTGAATACAAAAGTAGGGAGCTTATGCTTTTGTCATTACAGGGTATTGGTGAGACTATATTTGGAATACTGTGTACAGTAGGGTCCTCTTGTCACACGGTAGTAGTGTCTGTACCCCTGGACCAAGAGGCCTGGGTTCAAGTCGCACTTGCTGTAGAGGTGTGTATTAACATCTCTGAAGAAGGTGATTCAGGGTGGGGGGGGCGGTGGAGGAAATAGGTTGGTCACTTCGCTTAATAAAGGAGGTAAATATCTTCAAGGCAGTTCTGAGAAGGGTTACTTGATTAAGACCTGAAATGGGTAGACTGTCTTATGAGGAACAGACTGAGCTGTATCCCCTGGAGTTTAGAAGGATAAGTGGTTACTTGATTAAAGCATAAGATCTTGAGGGTATTGATGCAGTTTATGCAGAAAGAATGTTTCCTATTTTGGGACAATGTAGGAGTCACTTTTTTTTTTCATCAAAGGAAAATCAGGGGTCCATTGAAGACACATGGAACTTTTTCTCCGAGCGTCATGAATCTTGGCAACACACCTACTCAAAAAGTTGTGGGAGAAGAGGTTTTGAATATTTTTAAGTCTGAGGTGGATAGATGCTTCGTTGTTAGGAGACAGCAGGAATGTGGAGTATTCAGATCAGCCTCGATCTTATTGAACAGTGGAGCAGGCCTGAGGGCCAAGTAGACTATTACTGCTCTTAACTGTTGTGTTCTATTTTCAAACTCTTTATACTTTTTTTTTTGTTTATTTCCTCTTGAGAGAAGTGTGTTTAATGATGTCTGGATCTGAGAAAGCACAGGTGCCTTGAATTCCAAAGTTGGCGCGATTGCATAGAGTCATAGTCATAGAGACGTGAAGTTGTACAGCACAGAAAGAGACACCGGTCCAACTTGTCCGTGCCGACCAAATATCCTAAACTATTGTAGTCCCATTTGCCAGCATTTGGCCCACATACCTGTAAACTCCTCCTATTCATGTAGCTATCCAGATGCGTTTTAAACGTTGTAATTGTACCAACCTACACCACTTTTTCTGGCAGCTCATTCCATACACCCATCATCCTCTGCTTGAAAACATTGCCCCTTAGGTTCCTTTTGTAGCTTTCCCCTCTCACCTTAAACCTATGCTCCATCGAGTTTTGGACTCACCTGTACTTGAAAAAAGACCTTGGCTACTCATCATAACCCTTATAAACCTCTATAAGGTCACCCCTCAGCCTTTGATTCTCCAGGGAAAATAGCCCCAGCCTCTTTAGCCTCTCTCTATACCTCAAACCCTTCAACTCCAGCAACATCCTTAATTCTTTTCTGCACTCTTTCAAATTTAAGAACATCTTCCCTGTAGCAGGGAGACCAGCTGCACTAAATACAGGTAGGCTTGATGTACTGTGGGTGGAACTGGGGAGGACCTGAGGTGGTTGCGGGGTCAGTTAGTGTTTGGTGTGTTTCAGAATATTTGGAATGACTTATGTAAGAAGTAGAGTGGAATATTTGACTTCAGAGTAAATAGTGCTCAACTTGTATAAAATCACCATATACCACAACAGCAAGGTGAAGTGATTTTGCAAAAGTGTTTTCAATTAAGTATTGTATTGGCATTTCAAATCTACTATACCATTTTAGTCTCAAATGCCTAAACTTTGAATTATGTTGCAAATGATTCTTATAAGTGGTTTAGTTCATTGCTTTCATAAAGGATTCTAGTTGCTTGAGAAGAGTGGATAATGATGAATTGTTCTGATTGTTGGATGAAGTCTTCTGGTGTTCTTTGATATACTTTTTGGCGGTTATCCTAGGAGGTTCATCCATAAGAATATAAGGAATCAGAATGGGCTGTGTGCACTTTGAGTATGCTTTGGCATACGGTAATGTCATGCCAGATCTTCCATACTCAATCTATCCCTATATTATTCATTTCCCTTTAATGTGCAAAAATCTCTCAGTTGTAATTCTTGAATATACTGGGTAATTGAGCATCCACAGTTCTCTAGATAATCCTAAATATTCACAAGCCTCTGGGTGAAGAAATTTTTTCTTATTTCAGTTCCATTGCAGTTGATTTTTATATTTCTTTGAAACTGAAAGAAGAGTTTATGAGCAGAAAAACTAATGTTTGCACTTTTTTTCCCATCAGGGAGCACGTGCTACAGGCTACGGGGTAGCTCTACTACTAGCGTTGTTTGGTCGTGCAACAGATGATGCACTATTGAACTTGATTTCACCAGTTGGTGTTAATTTTGCTACAGAAGGTGATAATACAATGGAAAATTGCTGTAAAAAGAGACGGCTGGTATAAATTCTGCCTGAGGTTATGTTCATTTTTTGTTACTTGGATATAGACTACTACTGAACCGGTGTGAGCCTATCTGTTGAATTATGCTTTTGAGTAGATGCTGTGTGAATTTAAGTACTAACCGCTGTATCCATGATGGTGTGCAGTTGCTGGATACTAGCATTTGTAGACATAAATTGGGTCATGTTTCAAATGTTAAATTTCAAATCTTGCAGAAGGAATCTATTATTTTGGCTCTGTTACCGTAATGTGATTTATTGACTTGCAAAAGTTGCAAATTTTCACATAATCTAAATCTGATCTAGCACCTCTTAGGATATCTGATATCAGTTTGATTTGACTTAATTTGCTATATGTTGATTCGAAAAGTTCTTGATCATGTTGGTGTTTGTCCATCTTGATAGTCAAGTTTTACAGAATTTGTCATTTAACCTAGAAATTGATTGTGAATCACTCAATATTTACTTGTGACCCGTACTGCTTGATTAGAATGATATAGCAAAGATCTGTCCTAATGTCGGGTGGCACAAGAGCTCGTGTTCAGTTCTAACTGTTGAGAATGAGAGAGGGTGACAGGCAATCCCATCATGTTTTGGGGCAAATAAATGGGCTATGTTAAAGCTAAAGGGTTAACACTGAATGCAGGATTTTTTTTACATGTTGCAGGGCTTTGTTTCAAAATTATTCCAATATTTAGACAAGACTACAGTGCTAACATTCTGCACCCATAATCCTTAAACTGATGATGTTGTCTTCAGAAATCACTTCATACAAAGTGCTAACAGAATTTTTTTTTTTAGTTGTCTACTGTCCAGTTTGGTAGCTGCGTCTTCTAGGTTTTTTTTTATTTGCGAACTGAAGTGCGCCCTTAAAACCAGAAGTACTCCATTGAACACTGGGGGCTGAGTCTTCCAACTTATTGAGTTGCATTTGAGAATATAAGTCCCCAGTAAAGAATAAGTCTCTCAATGGATGCATAATATAAATCTAACTGCATTTGTATCCTAGGGTTTTTATCTAGAATTCTCATGTAAGACTGAAGTTCAGGCTTTGCAGTTCCTTCTTTGTTAGCACAAGGATGATCAGTATTGAGAAATCACTAGAACAGTGGAGCAAGGAAAGGTACCCAACTCCACATTTCTTCTGAGTCACGAGATTTGACATATTTTCACAAATGTTAGAATTTTTCCCCATGGTACAAATAAATACGCACCTTACATTTGCCTTCCTCTTAAAATTGCCTTCACTTTTAAGAATGCCTTATCAACTTTGTCATCAAACTTTTTAAACTATTGTGTGTACTATAGCTAAAAGATCATGAGATTTTTTAAAAAATGAGCATCATTAATCAATTGAAAATCCAGATGTGAGCTTTGCTAAATGTTGTAATGCCTTTAATCCCAACATGGTGGTTATTGTATTCTGGACTAAAGTCAGGGTTTTTACTTCTATGAAACATATGTATTTTGGAAACTGTGCCAGATTTGCACAGTGGTGCCCATAAAACTTTGAACTGTTGAGATCAATGTATTGTTTTCAAGGTGGCCCAAGCTCTGTTTCTCCCTGTTAGTGATTTTTTTTTCTTGCATTCATGATGGAGAAATTCAGAACGCAATTCACCTTGTAGGCAACACTTGTAATGTCCAAAATATGAGTGTTGCTCAGTTTACATTTAGAGAATGAACCTTGTGTAATTATTTCTAGAATAGCTAAAAGCTGTAATGAATTTGTCAGATTTTTGTAATGATAATCTTGGCTCTACCTCGCAAATACTTGTAAAGCATTTTTATATATTTTTATGTATTTCAAATTATGTACATAAAATAATTTAACATTTTACAAGTCTTTTCTGTATCTTTAATGATCAAAATGATAGCTTCATTGCTGGCACCAAGGACAGAACCTTTTAGATAATGAGGATATTGGGTAGGTAGTGGGCTTGCAATACACTGCATTTTTTGAATGCTCCCTCGCACCCCCTCCCCTGCCCCTTCCAAAAAGTATGAATCATGCTAGTTAAGTCATCCCAGGTTGCTAATTATTACAAAACATCTTTATCTGGTTAAAGATTAATTTCTAAACCAGAGATGCACTAGGTTCATTCAGAATTATTCACTTACTGGTTCTCATAAATTTGCCAATTTATTGACCTTCCCTTTATCCTGGGAATTTTTACTTTCATCTAGTGGGATAAATCATCTTTCGAAGCCCATATAAACCACATTAAATAAATTCCAAGTATATTCCAGAAGAATTCAAGGTCCTAATTCTGTTTTCAAACTGATGTTTTGCTGTTTTACAGAGATTAAACTACTGTAATAAATCCTTTCCAAAAATAAATGCTTGCTTGCTTTAATAGGGAGATGGTTTGTTATGGTTTAAATAGTTTTTGTAAATGTTTAGGTTTTGTATAGAGTATTCTCTTCATTCATGAGCTCTTGCTGTAGAAAATTTAGGTGTATTATGAAACTTGAACTAATTCTCTAAATTCCAAGATAACTTTAAAACAAACGCAGATCAAGCAACTTAGGATGAACGCCCCGATCATATTTCACAAATTTACTGGTGAGAGAAAATCCATTTTTCAAGAATTTTATTCAAAATGTTCATCACTTGGTGATATGTTTTAGAAACAAATATAAAACAGGGACATATTTCCACTGGTAACTGTTGACAGCAGGGTCACAATCATTGGTCTGGGAGGCAGCATCCTGCTCAGGGAAACCAGACTAATCCAACTAGAAGCAAAGCTTATTGCATAATTTCTAAACTAATTTCAGTATTCCAGAAGTTTATGAATGAACATGAAATATAAATACATCTTAGCATGTTGTAATATTGAAATCTACTGAGGAACCACGTAACTCCTGTGTCATACAAAACTTAGTTTTACAAACTACTATCATTCATTTTCAGAAATATTCATTTAAAATCATCTTAAACAGTGCACATGTTGGAGAGGGTTAGAACGTGCAACTGGATTGTCAATGAGTAGGATCAAAACTGCTATTTTGTTTCAATAAACATGGTTAAGGTAGTTAAAGAAAATCAAAGGAAAAGTAACAGTTGCTCCCCACCCCCCATTCTATGTGGCAGGAATTGCAATGAATTCCTCTCAAAAGATGAAAAGTTCTTAACATTTGCATATGAAAATTCTCTTGCATGAATTTTTCTTTAAAAGAGATAATTATAAAATGGTCTTCAAGGGTTACCTTGATTGTAATATTGCAGACTGTAGAGTTTTGCAAGTTTACATAGCTACATTTTTTTCAGTTTTAACCCTATAAAGTAGTTTTAGAAACTCTGTGCCTCCCCACCTGACCACTCTCAATTATTTTTTCAAGATCATGTGGTTAATTATTTCATTACTTTTCCTCATGCACATTATTACTGAGGTACTTAATTTCTTGCCCAGATCCTCTTGAAGCAAACACTTATTTTCAAACCCCATTAAATCCGGACTCCAATGCTGCTTAATTATGTCATATAGAATTGAAAAACACAATATAGTGAGCTCCAAAGCTGTAATAATTGAACTGTCCTGTGATTGTGTGACAGTTGGTCAGTTACTTAATTAGATAATTCAATAGAGAAACTACCAATGAATGCTATGTTACAATCCCTCCTTTGCATTATTAATAATTTCTTATTGATACAAATGTCAATAGCTGTGAACTGAGCTGGCTTTTCTAAGTAACGATATATATGAAACAGAATGATCGCCTTAAGAATTAACGATTCATATTTTGCAAAGCACAAGTTGAAAAATAATTCTACATCTGTACACTGCAACATTATGGTGGAATAACCCTTGCTGCAACAGTGGATTAATTTTTATAAAGGGTTTTCCAAATCATTTGATTTTTAAAGATCTAATAATTGTTTTGATTTTATGCTAACAATAATACCATGACCTAGAAATACCTCTCCATTTTGAATCTTTAACCATATTTGCACGTTGGTAAGTCAATAAAATCAACATTAAAGTACATCAGACCGATGTTTTGCCCTGTACTCCTCTAACAGGATTATGGATGCTTCAACAGTTGTAGCAGTAGTAATTTGCATGTGGAAATATGTAATCAAAATCAAAATTTATCATAAATCTGCAATACAGAAGTCCATACTCTCTAGCAGGCTATCTATGTTGTCAGAATATTATGCAATATTGAATGGTTACATAACATTCTTTTATTTTGACTCCAGTTATTTCACATTCTATATACTGCGCTCAACACTATCTTCTTTAAAGATTAATTTAGAATATAAAAACAGCAACTATTATCTGTGGAACTTGATCATGCTACCATCCTCATCATTGTTGTGCATATTTAGGTATGGAAATCAAACACCTGTGCATTTAAAGTTTAAATAGACTTTGCTCGATCTAAATTCTTTAGATCTCAGTTGGGCCTTTTTCTATTTAGTGCTAACAAACAAAATTTATTTGTCTAATGCAAGTTGTGCAAAAACTAGAGTGACACAGTATATGCTTGCTCCAACCTAGTGTGCAACAACGTGGGAGTCACGATTGTTTCTCTGACAGTCTCTCAATAAGTTCTTGATAATTTGTAAGCTACCATGGGCAGTAGAACAGATTACATGGATTCCAACAAGAAGAAATAGCAAATTGGAGAGGAAAAGCCCTGGACTAGTATGTACTTTCTGAAAATCAGTTAAAGAGTGATACAAGCAGTAACGACTATAAATTGTCCAATTTCCCAAATGACAAATCTCATAGATGAAAGGCGAAGTGTTTCAGAGAGGTAGCAAAATTTGGAACAAAAATCCAGTTATTATCAATTTTCTGCCCTTCACAAAAAGAAACTGATAAAACTACGGGGCTATTGATGAAGTTGAAACAAACAAATGAAAACTGGAAGATTTTGCACTTTGCAAGTTCAATTAATTCTGAATATTTTGCTGACCTTTAATTTCAAGAGTTTTCACTGGTATCATCTGGGCTTTTCATCTTGGAGAAGCATTTGCTTAAGAGGAAGTTTTTAATAAGGGAATGAAGTTGCAGAAGACACAAAGCCTTTGGTAAATAAACATTTTTCCTGAGAAAGATCACTGACATGGTGATACTTTTCTTTTGACTGTACAAATAAAATAAGGCATTCAAAACAGATTGTCAAATTATCTTCCTTGCTCAAGCCAGACAGTATAGGCTTACACCATTGGAGACCTGTGATATCCAAGAATTCTTATTCATGAGTGAAGTCCCCATTATTTGGTCACCATTGAATCACACCAGGTCCTATTCCTCGTTGCCTGGATGATAATGACAGCAGATTACATGATCCAAAATCATTGCATCGCATAGAGAAATATTAAGGACTGATAAAGATGATGCCTGCAAGGATGGTAAGCATTTCGGAAGCCCTGATTTTGCCTGACTTAAAAATAGAAAGATTCAGTTCCAACAGAATCGTTTCCATAATTGGTGCTGAATGTTAGGACAGGCACCAGTCTTTAGTATCAACGAAGACTGTAGGCAGAGAAGACTTGAGGAACGTGCGACTGCCTGGGCTCCATAAGGAAAAGCTGCTGTCACCCTATTGTGAATAGCTTAGCTTTTCAATGATATTGTGCTTTTGTTTTATTTTCAGAAAAATACCCCTATCCACATCAGCAGAAGCTTTCATTTTGTCTTTTCACGTGTCCATTTGATCATAGTTTCTGGTGACCTATACAAGAAGATGAGCTTGGCATACAGATCCTCCTCTAATTCCAGTTCTCCAGTCTCTCGAACCAGGAAGATATCTGTACATAATTTCAAAATTCGATCCACATTTGGCAGCTCTTCGAACATGATGTCATGAGAGATCCCACTGAAAAACTCACGTACAAACTTCCCAATGACCAGCACAACTGATGCATACAGACCCATGATGCTGAAAAGTAACAAAAACAGTATCAAACATTAGGTAGGCAATGGAAATTCAGAAAAGATTTCCTTCTTGAGTTGAAAAGATGTGAGCCAAGCAAATTTGGCTATGCAACGTTTAGGAGGCTGTTTAGCACCCTCAACTTAAATATCCAACATGTCAGATAGGAAGTACAGACTTATCATGAGCCATGAAGTAAGTTATTGAAATTGGTAAAGATCAAAAACTTGGCATGTAATGCCCATGCATTCAACAGCTGGTTCCTTTATATATGTAATGAGTACCTGATGCCTATTTAAGGTTTCCATCAGCTAGACTCTGGAAGACCAGGTCTAAGGCCCCAACTAATTTGATAAGATTTTAAAGGGCCCACTTCTAGAAGTGGAGCTGCAGCCACTCTCACCCAACTAATATCCACTAATTTCCTTAGAGACTAAATCTTATCTCTAACATCACCTAAGCTCCCTCAAAACAAAAATCTACCTCTCTTATTAACTTGCAATGCTTATTAACTTGAGAGCTGTTCTTTATTCATTTTGAGAGCTTACAATAATGTAACAAATGCATCCTTTTTTTTCCCCTAAAAAACCAAAGGAACTATGGATGCTGTAAATCAGGAACAAAAACAAAGTTGCTGGAAAAGCACAACAGGTCTGGCAGCATCTGTGAAGGAGAAAAGAGAGTTTATGTTTTGGGTCCAGTGACCCTTCCTCAGAACTCAGTTCTGTCAGTTCTGAGGAAGGGTCACCGGACCTGAAATGTTAACTCTGTTTTCTCCTTCACAAATGCTGCCAGACCTGCTGAGCTTTTCCAGCAACTTTGTTTTTGTTCCTTTTTTTCCCCTTACTGTGTATCTAGCTTTCACTGCCATGTGGGAAAATTAACACCTCCCCTCAGAGCCTTCCTCCATTTTAATAAATATTATCGCGCAGCAACTGTCACCTGGGAGACTGGTGAGTCACCACCCTTCACCAGAACAGAATTATGAAATAGTTGTAGCACAGAAGGAGAGCATCATGGTGTGTTTGCTCTGCAAAATTAATTCAACTAGTCCCATTCTCCTGCCCTTTCCCATTACTCGCAATATTTTTTCTCTTCAGGTGTCATCAAATCCCTTAGTGAAAACCCAACTGTGCAAGCCTTTACCACACTGTCAGATAGTGCATCCCAGGTTGTAACTATTTGCTACATAGCATAGCCTTCTCTCAAGTCACCTCTGGTTCTTCTGCCAGCCATTTCAAATTAGTGACCACTGGTACTTATATTGCAAAGGAAACAATTTCTTTCTATCTGGACCTTCATTATTTTGAGCACTTCTTTTAAATCTTCTCTCAACTTTCTCTATTAAGAACATCGGCTGCTGCAATCTATCCACATAACTGAAGTTCTTCACAGGAACCATTCTGTTTTTTCGTGCATTCTTCATAAAGTCATGGTCAGAATTAGGCACCGTTTTGCCAGTTAAAACAGTGTTTCATGAAATTCATCATAACTTTCCTGTTCTTGTTCTCTGTGTTCTATTGGCTTGGATCCTGCTAACCTTTTAAACAATTTCTCAACCTGTTCTACTACCTTGAAAAAATTGTGCATATGTGCTCCCACGTCTTTCTGTTCATGCGCCCTTTAGAATTCTACTTAATTGTATTTTCCCACCCGTTGTTCTTCCTCGTGAAATATCATATTGCCCCACATTAATTCATCTACCATCTCGTTTCATTTCTCCAATCTGTCTGTCAGCATTGTCTATCTTAAAAATTCAAAATATAATCTGCAAATTTGAATTTGTGCTCTGTGCAACCAAGCCTAAGCAATTAGTATACCAAAAAAAAAACCTGTCAGGAGCATCCCTGGGAAACTCCACTGTTTTTCATCCCTGGGAAACTCCAGTCTAAAAAATAGCCCTTCACCACACCCTCTGTTTCTTGTCACTCATCCAAGTTTGAACACATTGGGGAACTGTCCATTTTGTGTGATGGACTTTCATGCTGCTGGCAATTTATGATGGCATTTTATCAAAAGTCTTTTAGAAGGCCATCTAAGCCTCTGGGTGTTGGTTAGCTCAGTTGGCAACTGGTTTGCAATGCAGAGTGATACAAAAAGCTATGGGTTTAATTCCCACACCAGCTGAGATAATCGTGAAAGTCCCACCTTTTCAACTTCTTCCCCTCATCTGGATGTGGTGACCCTCAGGTTAAACCACAACCAGTCATCTCTCTCTCTCTCTCTCTCTCTAATGAGAGCAGCCCAATGGTCTGTTAAGACAATGGTGACTTTATACACTTTATTTATTGCAATACTTCCATAAACTACATCTATCACCTTAAAACACTCAAGTTAGTAAAACACAACTTACCTTTAATAAAACCTTTCTGGATCTCTTTAAGTATTTTGCACTTGTTCCAGTGAGTTAACATTTTCTCTGATTATTGTGTCTAAAACATTTCTTACCATTAATTTTAAATAGATTAGACTGTAGTTGGTCAGTTTATTATTGTATCCTTTATTAATTTCCGAGACCATTGATGTCAGCAACATCTTCCTTGGTAAAGACATGCAAAGTAATCATTTAGTATCTTAGCCTTGCTCTCCAACTCCTTGTTTAAATGTCATTTTTGGCCGGTCAAATGCCCTTTTAATAATTTCCTGCTTATGGGTAACTTTTAAATTCAGTTTTGTGCGCCTTCAGTCTCTTCTTATACATTTCATTTGTCTTAACTCATTTCCTTTTCATTCCCACTGAGCTTTTCATATTCATTCTGGCTCTTGTATCATCAACCTGATATCTGTTATATACCAACATAATAAAGAACTTTGAATGCTGAAGAAAACCGAAAGAACTACGGATGCTGAAAATCAGGAACAAAAACAGCAGTTGCTGGAAAAGCTCAGCAGGTCAGGCACCATCTGTGAAGAAAAAATTAGTTAACATTTCAGGTCCAGTGACCCTCAGAATGCTGAAGGTCTGAAACAACAACAGAAATTGCTGGAGGAAGTCAGCAGGTCTGGCAGCATATCTGGAGATACAGTAGAGTAAACATTTTGTGTGCTAGGTGTGACTCTAACCAACTTCCACTATGTTTAAAAAAAACTTCACTACAGGCCAGTAAAAATATTAATCATTCAGATCCTTAAAAGGTTCAGTAGCTGAAAGTGCAAGCATTTGAGATCTATTCATCTTGTGTAAATAATATTGTTAAATTGAAAGTATGTCTTAGCCTTGTGTAAATGTTGTGAAATGGATCAAAACTGAGTTTTAAACAGTGTCTTAAAGGAGAAAAGGTGGAGAGACAGCTCCTCTTTCAATGATAGAAGAAAAAGGCATATTCAAAAGGTTAAAATGAGATGAAGAGGGCTCTGCAATTCACAGATGCCATGCTGGTGTTTGAGAGGAATATAAATGTAATGTTTCAGCAGGAGGTTATGAGCCATCAAGAAATATCCCCTGAAGCTGAAAGTAATGTGTGTTGGTGAACAGGTGAAGTCCTGGTGTCTGGCTTTGAGGATCTTGCAGCAATGCTGGAGCAAGTTTAATGGCTTTGTTTGGGTAGTCAACATTAGTCAATACACCTTAATTTTTTTAAAATCTTGTACCTCGTGAACTACCCATCCCTCAGGCTATTCAATACACAACACCTCCATCACTCACCTATCAGCAGCTCCTAGCATTCAGAACTATTGTGCAACATTGAAATATTCTATTTCTGTGCTTTCCAAGTATCGCACCTTCCATTTATTGCCTCTACATTTCTCTACCTACTCAGCTATGCCAGGTACTGCAATCAAACATGGTGTAACATAATTGTTGACATTCTGTTTTAGTAATTTGAAGACATAGTGACAATCAATACAAGGGAACAAAATTGAAACTATCAAGAGACGGATATGCCTTTTTTTCCCTGAACTAATCATAAGTGGGCTGTGACATGGCAATGCTGGATGGTATTGCCGAGGAGAATTCTGGATGACAGTATGTTCCTGCCTTATCCTGCCTCATTATCAACCAACTGTTAAGGCATAATGTACAAGCTGTAGATAATATGAACATGGATCTCTTGATTTACACCAATGACACCTCCTCTGATTCAGTGCATTCAATACTTAAGAAGTGCCTCAGCAAATACAGGAGGAAGAGGGAGAGACTGCAACATACTGTCATGCATAAAGTAGTATTGTCACTTGTTCTGACATCTGCAACCACCAGCCTGTGGCTGATGTGTATTTGGCTGTGAATGACTATCACATGTCACATGGCTGAGGTTTCAGTAATGAGTGCTAAATTGACATCCCCATCAGTCTCTCCTCAAAGTACTGGTGCGTGACATGGTCATGCCAATGGCATCTGGAATGGGTCAAAAGTGACCAGCAGCACAGCCCAGTCCTTTCCATTTTATGTTTCTAAGGACTCTGTAGTGCCATAATGATGCATGTATACCTAAATGAATGGAAATCAACTTTGCGTACATGTGGGGAAAAGCTCATTAAGTAACAATGAATTATAACGAAAACATTTTAAATGTATCAAAAAAAACCTAAACAAAATCTCATCTTACCCATAACCAGCAAGAAATCCAAGGCTAGGTGGGCTAACTTTATCACTGAATACAATAATTTCAAGGCTTTCTTTATCATCATTTCTGTAGAATCCTTCAGACTGATTAACAGTCCACCATTCCTGACAGTGGTCTGAAGAGCAGTTTCCTTGCTGAACCAGTTTTACAATGAGTTCACAGTAGTCAGCATCATCTATTGAGGGAATTGAATGCAACAAACATTATATTGAAAAAAAGTTACGTATTTTTATCAATACCTTTGTTGTAAGTAATAAAAGACAAACACCATGTCAGGATGTCTCAAAATTTGGAAAAAGGTAAAACTTCTAAAATATAGATGAATGGGTAATAAGGTGACATCAAGCTTGGCCTTTAAAGTTTGAAAATATAGAAATGAAGACAATGGAAAGTCAGAAATTGTGAATTATTGGTGACTACTAACTGGCCTCCTAAAAGCCTAGTAAACAACTGAGTATCATATAAAAGGATAATGAGGATGGACAATAAATACCAGCCATGTTGATGCTATCTGAATCTTAAGAATGAATTAAAACTAAATATTTTTGAGAGTTTGGCAAAGAAGGTGTTCAAGTAAGGAGAAGATGCAGTAAGTTTTGATTTCAACAAGGTCAAGGTGAAAGAATGGCCATAATGGCATTTTAGCAAATGAAATAAACCAAATTGGACTTTTGTCACTTAAGAGAGAAAGATCGGAAAACTGAACAATTCCAACATATGGATGCATTTTTAAGAGTTATTACAAATTTATTTTCAGCTCAGTCAGTAACTGAATTGAAACATTGGAAATTTCTTCAGAGCAACTCCTACCTCCTGCTAGAATTGAACCATATTCTCAGATTTAGAAGATTTGACTAGAACAATGTGACAAACTATTTTCCTAGGAGAGACTAGAATTAAATATATTTTCAGGATAGGTTGTCAGAGCTTCAGTGTTGTTGTTAAAAGTTACACTTTGTCAAAGCTTGCACTCATCCAAACATTTCATATTAATACAAAAGCAGGGTGAAACGCACAAGAGGAAGTGCTATTTAGTTGGTACATGCACATAGATTGACAGAGGCTTTGCAATGGAGAATGTTCCAATTAATGCTGATTGACAGTTAGCAGCTAGGTTTATATTCTAAGGTTTATATTCTAAACCAGGCAGAATAAATCTGACTGGTCAGGGCATTGTGCTGAGAAATTAACCAAAGGATCGGTGTTATCTGTTTAGTTGAGTTGAAACAAGTTCAGTGTGTGTCCACAATCATTCTGTCTGCAAAGAATAGGAACATGTATATTAATATACATAACTTCCAGTACACCACATTGCAAGCCGATTGACTATCATAAATACAATAACCAATGCTGTCTCAGCATAAGTGCTGTTTGCCACAATCCGGATGTTGTCATTAAAACAGTGCTCAGCCTCCCACTCTACCCCATCCCCAGTAAGATAATTATGATGTGATGCTAAGAATAGGATTTGTCATCAGTGAAGTTGACTTAAGACACACTTGGAACTTGGACTAAGCCATAAATGTTTCACGAATGCTGTGTCCTACCCATTTGTGTGTATAGTGTGAATACTTACTTTTAATAAAATGCTGTTCAGATATATATGAGACCTTGTCTCTCATAACATCCTCAATATAATCTCACAACATCACTCCCCTGTAAAATTCAGCCTGTGGAGTTCAAGCCGAAGATTAACTATGGTATTATTGAATGTCAAAGTAGATGTACTCCTATCGCTCCTATGTAGCGTACTCCTATTTATTATGCTCTTTTATCACTTATACTGAAGTGTTAGAAACCCCACCTAAATAGATAACAGGATGGGTGAGTGTTATCAAGAAGTTTTGGAGTTGAAGTGGGAGCAGCTTTGAGAAAATCCTTGTCTAACACTTTAGTTTCAAGTCTTACTTGTTCAGTTATTCACTTATTATACATCACAATATTCATATATTTCTGTATGGAGCATTTTAAATATGCAGACTTACTTTCATAAAGTTGTTTCACAGGTTTTGATTCAGAATCACTGGGAGCCCTAATGTAGTTTGGAAATATATTTTCAATTTTTCTGTAATATAAAAACAGTTTTATTCATACGTAGTTTGTCAAAAATAAGAAAAATATTTTTGCTGCTTAATGATCTAAATAATGGCCCTAAATTTCTACAATGCCTCAGAAAATTACATCATTCACCAGCAGAGGGTACTGCGCATAAGCCTAATTGGTGAGTTAATTGACAAGTGAAATAATGATGTTCTGGCAAAATTCTGCTCTCAAAACATCAAAGACAATTTTGACCCCAGGACATCCCAGTGCAGAAGCAGTTCCAACTTTGTAAAGACTGTGAAATTTACTACAGCAGTTGAGGACATCAAGTTGTGGATTAAAATTCCATTCAACTAACCTGGGCAAAAATTTGTGGATTGATAATCCAATGTGAGTGCAAGATGCTCCGTTGAAGTGCAATCTCTGAGGTGAAATATTAAATGAAAGCCTCACCTGTTCTCTCAGTTGGATGCAAGAGATCCCATGGCACTGTGCCTTAACGTCAGCAAAACTAAAGAACTGATCATTGACTGCAGAAAGAAAAGAGAAGAACATGCCCCCATCTACATCAATGGAACTGAGGTTGAGACGGTGAAGAGCATCAGGTTCCTTGGTGTGACGAGAACTGACAACCTGTCCAGAACTTGCCATGTAGATGCAACAGCCAAGGAAGCACAACAACGCCTCTTCTTCTTTAGGTAGCTCAGGAAATTTGGCATGTCCATAGGGTCCCTAACCAACTTCTACAGATGCATCACTGAAAGCATACTGTCCAGGTGCATAATGGTCTGGTATGGCAACTGCTCTGCCCAGGACCGTAAGAAACTACAGAAGGTGGTGTGCAGAGCCCAGACCATCATGGGAGCCAACCTTCCATCCATGAACTCTATTTACACATCTCACTGCCGCAGATCATCTTCAAAGACCATTCGCACCCTGGTAATGAGCTTCTACAACCTCTTCCATCCGGCAGAAGATACAGAAGCCTGAACATTGCACATGCAGGTTCAGGAACAGCTTCTTCCCAGCTATTATCAGACTGATGAATGGACTCTCTAGCCTCAAATAATGATTGATCTTGCTAACGTTGATCTTGCCTAGCGCACGCCCTGTGCAATGTAACTTGTATGCCTCTAAGTCTTTTTTTGACTTGTACATCCTTTGCTTGCTATGATCTGCTTGTATCGCTTGTAGGCAAAGCTTTTCACTGTATTTCAGTACGCGTGACAATAAATCAGTCAAGACCAGCAGGAACATTTTCTCAGATTCATGGTCAATACTTATCCTTCAATCAATCTGACTAAAAACTATCTGGTCATTATATTTTGCATATTATTGCAAGATATTACAAGATTTAAAAAAATCAAATTGACTATCATGGTTACATTACCAGTAGCTACACTTTTAAAAAAGACTATTCGGCTGTAAAGCACTTTTGCATGTCCTAAGGTATACAATTCTTTTTCGCAAGGGCAGTTTTAAATGTTTTCAACTGCTTTGTATTTCATTCACACTGGCAATCTCCCAGCCTCATCAAAGATGTGTCTTGCCAGAACCATAAGCACTCACAGGCTTATATTGTTTATTCAAGCAAAGCCATCTAGTTTTTCACAGGGGAGATTTGAAAGCACCGCTGGAAGAAGCAGTATACAAGAACCCAAGACACAAAGGTTGGAGAGATAGTAGGAACTGCAGATGCTGGAGAATCTGAGATAACAAGGTGTAGAGCTGGATGTACGCAGCAGGCCAAGCAACATCAGAGGAGTAGGGAAGCTGACGTTTCGGGCCTAGACCCTTCTTCAGAAAGGGTCTAGGTCCGAAACGTCAGCTTTCCTGCTCGCCTGATGCTGCTCGGCCTGCTTTATTCATCCAGCTCTACACCTTGTTATCACAAAGGTTGGAGTTGGACAGCCCTGCAGTTCACTAAGATCATGGCTGAACTCGGGCTTCAAATCCACTTTCCTACCATTCTCCATAAACCATGGTTCCCTGAGATATCGAATGTCTCTCTATCACAGTCTTAAATATGTCAGTGGAGGGGTAGTAGAGAATTCCAAAGGTTCACAATCCCTAGGGTGGAATAATTTCACCTCAACATAGGCTGATTTTATCAGCCTCTTATTCTGTAATCGTCCCCAATCTTTCCCCACCATCACCCTCCCCCTCCCACCTCTTGTCCTGTCCCTATCCTTGCTTCATGGTGGGGTGTGACCTGCAAGAATACAATAATATAGCACAAGAATTAGGTATAGGCATTTCAGACTCTTGTCCTGGTCCACTATTAGATACGAATGTGGCTGAGCTAACTTTGGCCTCAAATCCATTTGACTGTTGACTCCCTTGTTAATCAAAAACATAACTGAACACTGAATATATTCAATGACCCAGTTTTCACTGCACTTTGTAGAGAATTTTGAATGCTTCTCATTGAAATAGTCCTAACCAAAGTTTAAGGCCACAAGGCTTAGCATCTAGGCTGTCAAATCCCTTCAAGATCTTATATGTTTCAATAAGATCACCTCAAATTGTTCTAAATTCTTTTATGGCAAGGGTTGAAGGATTGACTGCAATGTCACCGTGGTCCCATTACTCCACAGTCACAAGTTAAAGTTCGGCACAACATCTCAGGGTTAAAGTTCGGCACAATATTTTGGGCTGAAGGGCTGTGCTGTACTGTTCTATGTTCTACAACACAAAATAAAAATACATTTCCCAATTACCAAAATAGCTAAAACTAGAAGGGCCGCCCAACAAGCTCATTAGCAACAACCTAAAACATTAGATACGCTGGGCTTGTTTCCAATAAGTTTAGGAGAGTGAGGAGTGACTGGGTTGAAGTGCCTAACATCCTGATTTTTTTTAATAAGGTAGACGCGGAAAGAATGTTTTCTCTTGTAGATCAATTCGGAATTAGGGAGCATTGTTTTAAATTAGAGATCGCCATTTTAGGACAGAGATGAGGAGAATTTCTTTTCTCTCAGAGGGTTGCGCAACTCATTGCCTAGGAAAATGGTACAGGCAGGGGTCATTAAATGGTTTTAAGTTGGATGGAGAGGATTGATAGCTTTGTCTAACAAGAAACTAAGCTTATCACAGATGGATAGAAATGTGAAATTCAAGCCACAAATCGATCATTCATGATCTTACAGAACAGCTGAGCAGGCTTGAGGGCCAAATGGTCAAATGGTGCTCTATTTTGTACATTGGTATGTATCATACTCACAGGATCACGCAATGTTTCAGGCACCCCACCATCGCTGAATATGCCCCACCCTATAAGTAGATCTATCAGAGGTGACATACAGTCGAACAAGGACGAGGACACCTCCAACTGATGACCACCTACTGACAACTCTTGGCTGAGGAATCTGCACTCCTCAATATTGAAGACTACAGAGAGTGGTTTAGGCCCTGAATGTATTCATGGGGTGCTTCACTGTGTCCCCTACACTACATAAATGTCCATCACTCCCGGTCTTTACATCATTGCTATCATTAATTCCCCATCCTCACCCCTAATGGAATAATACTCACTTCAATGAGTTTTACTTTCTAAATAATTGCACAAACTGGGCCTCTATTCTCTGTAGTTTAAAAGAATGAGAGATGGTCTAACTGAAACTTAAAAATCATTAAAGCGTTGGATGGGATGGATGCAGAAAGGGTGTCTCCCCCACCTGGAAGAGTCTGAACCAGGAGAAACCAAGGTCTCAGAATAAGGGGCAAGTCACTTACCACTGACATCAGAAAGAATTTCTTCACTTAGAGGGTAGTGAATCTTTGGAATTCTTTACAACAGAGGGCTGAGAAATGTAGTTATTTAAGAATGCTCAAGACAGAAATTTCTGATAGAATTTTGGGTGCTAATGATATCAAGCAATGTGGAAGTCACATGGGACAATCATGTTACAGAGACGTAGGTTCTTTACACAGAGGGTGGTGGATGTGTGTATTGCTCTGCCGGCAGTGATAGTGGAATCAGATACATTAGGGACACGTATCGGCTCTTGGATAGGCACATGAAGGATAGTAAAAATGAAGGGTATGTAGGGTAGTTTGATCTTAGAATAGAATAATGGGTCGGCACAACATTGTGGGCTGAAGGGCCTGTACTGTACTATACTGTTCTATGTTCTATGTTGAGGTTGATGAGCAGCTATGATCCATGAGCAGTGGAGCAAGTTAAAGGGGTTAAATGACTTACAGTTGGTTGGAAAGACCTGCCAGCAAACTGCTTCCTCCTCCATAAAGCCACATCCCAATATTTCCCTTTCTGGAATGAGTTTCCAGCTGCAGAAGTAGAATTTCCAGTCATAGAGCCTGTTGGCATCTGTCACTTGGTCTCCTATAGAGATCGCTACCCCTTCATGTCAGCGGCCACACTTATACCCTGCAACCCCAAATACAAACAGATTTCTTGAATCTTAACCAATTAAGTTCCACCATCCACCATTCTTCTCTTCTGCCCTGAAACTGTAAGTATCTTCATATTGAAGCTAAACCAAATTGCTCACAGTGTTGACACCCACTAGACCCTGAACTGAGCTTGCAAGACAATATTTCCATCTAGAGTAACCCATGTCCATTCTTGCTTTGACACATCTGTAGATGAAAAACTCAGGCAATGTCATTGTCACTTTGAGTCTGAGATTATCCATTCCTTCCATCTTATAGAAAGCATTGCTGTTTCCATCTGAAATTCTGCTTCTTCTTTGCAGAAATTCACCAAGGCTCTTTAGACAGCACCTTCTTAATCCACGACTGATACCATTTAGAAAGACAAAGGCAGCAGATACATGGGAAAGCTACTATATGCAAGTTCCTCTCCAAATCACTCACTATGCAGACATGGAAATTTCTATTTCTTCAGTATCACTCGGTCAAAATCCTGGAACTCATCCCAAATAACATTGTGGTCTACCTCCAGACTGCAGAGGTTCAAGAAGGCAGTTCACCAGCATCTTGTCAAGGGCAACTAGTAATAAGCAATAAATGCTGGCCCTGCTAGCGATGCCCACATCCCATGAGTGGATAAAAAAAAGAAAGAACAGTTTTATACAGCTCGACTTGTTCATTGCCTGTTTCTTGCTCACACGATCGTTTTTGAGATCCTAAGGTCCCAAACTCAAGATTCTCATTCTTTATGTTAAAATTCCTCCATGGCTATGTTTGTCCCTATCATTGTAACTCACTCCTGTCTATCACCATTATCTTCTCCAGTACCGCAACTGCTCCTTCTTACAACACCCTCACCTTCCCCAGCACCAAGTTCTTTATTTCTTTTTCTTTCACCACTGCCTCGCTATCACATGTAATGTCCAAATTATTGGTTGCCTTAACACCACTTCCATGATTCGCCCTTTCACCATCTGTCTCTCCTTCATTAAGATCATTCATAAAACGTACCACTTTGACCCAGTTACCACTACTAGTATCTCTTTCTTTGGTTCCACAACCTTATATTTTAATTGTGCTTCTTTGAAACCTCATTTTTACGTCCATATAAATGAAAGGTCTTGCTGTTGTAAAAAGTCCCTATGTTCATTAACCGTCTTAAGAAATTTTCATGATACGCTCATTATGCAATAAAGAAACATCTTAATGAAAGATAAATAAAGCTGAGCAGGATGTGGCAGCATGGAGAGTGGAGAGAGAGCAGGACCTGGCAGTGTGGTGGGGAGAGAGCGGGACCTGGCAGCGTGGAGGGGAGAGATTGGGACCTGGCAGCGTGGAGGGGAGAGAGTGGGACCTGGCAGAGCGGAGGGGAGAGAGCAGGATGTGGCAGCACGGAGGGGAGAGAGTGGGAACCCGGTAGCGAGGAGGGGAAAGAGCAGGACCTGGCAGCACGGAGGGGAAAGAGTGGGACCTGGCAGCGCTTTTTTTTATTTTTCTACTTATGACCAATGGTAATGCTTTATTTCTAACTTTGTTTGTCTGTTATAACTTGAACCTCAGTTTTGTACCTTAATACATGTGTACCTAAAATGGCATGGAGGAGAAAGTGAGTAAGCTATTGAAGATGGCAGCACCAGCATGAGTGGGAACAGTGGCGATGGCATTATGGGAAGCATGGCATTGCTCGTGGGTTCTGAGCTTTGTGGGCTGCAGATCTGGTGCATGGAAGTGGATATGGGCCTGAGCCTAGTGTGGTCACAGCAAGTCCGAAATGTCAATGAGTGAGTTCCCCTGGCCATTTGCAGCGTTGAGAGAGGGAAGCCCGAAGTTTCCCAGACAGTGGCCCAAAGTGGAAGAGATTGAGCCCTCGCAAGGAGTGCACTTAAGAAAGACTGTTGAACTTCTACCTTTATTCCTTTATTTTTCCACTTAGAATCATAGAGTCATAGAGATATACAGCACAGAAACAGAGCCTTCGGTCCAACTCATCTTTGCCGACTAGATATCCTATATAAATCTAGTCTCACTTGCCAGTATTTGGCCCATAACCCTCTAAACTCTTCCTATTCATATACTCATCCAGATGCCTTTCAAATGTTGTCAATCATTACCAGCCTCCACCACTTCCGCTGGCAGTTCAGCCCATTTGCACACCACCCTCTGTGTGAAAAAGTTCTCTCTTAGGTCCCTTTTACATCTTTCCCCTCTCACCTTAAACCTATGCCTCCTAGTTTTGGAGTCTTCCATGCCAGGGAAAAGACCTTGGCTATTCACCCTATCCATGCCCCTCATGATTTTATAAATCTCTATAAGGTCACCCCTCAACCTCAGATGCTCCAGGGAAAACAGGCCCTGTCTTTTCAACCTCTTAATACAGTTCAAACCATCCAACCCTGGCTACGTCCTCATAAATTTTTTGTGAACCCTTTCTTTCTTCCTTTCCTGGAGGATGGAGACCAGAATTGCACGCAATACTGCAAAAGAGTCTGAACCAATGTCCCGTAAAGCCGCAACGTGACATCCCAACTCCTGTACTCAGTGCACTGACCAATAAAGGCGAGCATACTGAACGCCTTCTTCATTATCTACCTGTGAATCTACTTTCAAGGAACTATGAACCTGCACTCCAAGGTCTCTTTGTTCAGCGACATTGCCCAGGACATTACCATCAAATGTAAAGTCCTACCCTGATTTGCCTTTCAAAAATGTAGCACCTCACATTTATCTAAATTAAACTCCATCTGACACTCCTCGGCCCATTGGCCCATCTGATCAAGATCTGTTGTATTCTGAGTTAACCTTCTTCACGAGGCGGGGGGTTGGATGAACACAGCAGGCCAAGCAGCATCATAGGAGCAGGAAAGCTTGACGTTTCGGGCCTGGGCCCTTCATCAGAAATGGGGGAGGGGAAGAGGGTTCTGAAATAAATAGGGAGAGAGGGGGAGGCGGATAGAAGATGGACAGAGGAGAGGATAGGTGGAGAAGATAGGTGGAGAGGAGGCAGACAAGTCGAAGAGGCGGGGATGGAGCCAGTAAAGGTGAGTGTAGGTGGGGGGTAACAAGCATGGGGCTGGATGAACACAGCAGGTCAAGCAGCATCATAGGAGCAGGAAAACTTGACGTTTTGGGCCTAAACCCTTCATCAGAAATGGGGGAGGGGAAGAGGGTTCTGAAAACTTTTATTTCAATTCCTCCCACTTCCGACAAACAAAGGGTGTGGCCATGGGTACCCGCATGGGTCCAAGCTATGCCTGCCTCTTTGTAGGTTATGTGGAACAATCCCTCTTCCGTACCTACACTGGCCCTAAACCCCACCTCTTCCTCCGTTACATTGATGACTGCATTGGCGCCGCCTCGTGCTCCCACGAGGAGCTCGAACAGTTCATCCAATTCACCAACACTTTCCACCCCAACCTGAAGTTCACCTGGACCATCTCTAACACTTCTCTCTCCTTCCTGGACCTCTCTGTCTCCATCTCGGGCAACCACCTAGAGACAGATGTCCATTTCAAGCCCACTGACTCCCACAGCTACCTGGAATACACCTCCTCCCACCCACCCTCCTGCAAAAATGCCATCCCCTATTCCCAATTCCTTCGCCTCCGCCGCATCTGTTCCCAGGATGAGACTTTCCAATCCCGCACATCTCAAATGTCCTAATTCTTCAAGGACCGCAACTTCCCCCCCACAGTGGTCAAGAACGCCCTCGACCGTGTCTCCCGCATTTCCCGGAACACATCCCTCACGCCCCGTCCCCGCAACAATAATCAAAAAAGAATCCCCCTCGTCCTCACATACCACCCCACCAACCTCCGGATCAAACGCATCATCCTCCGACACTTCCGCCATCTACAGTCAGACCCCACCACCAAAGACATCTTTCCCTCCCCACCCTTATCTGCCTTCCGGAGGGACCACTCCCTCCGCGACTCCCTTGTCCGCGCCACACTCCCCTCCAGCCCCACCACACCCGGCACTTTTCC
>JAHRHZ010000054.1:20652435-20693360 GCA_024137785.1 Ginglymostoma cirratum
GCTCATCTCCGCCTCCCTAACCTGTCCTTCCTCTCACCTATCCCCTCCTCCCACCTCAAACCCCACCCCCATCTCCTATCTACTAACCTCATCCCGCCCCCCTTGACCTGTCCGTCCTCCCTGGACTGACCTATCTCCTCCCTTCCCCCCCACCTACACTCACCTTTACTGGCTCCATCCCCGCCTCTTCGACTTGTCTGCCTCCTCTCCACCTATCCTCTCCTCTGTCCATCTTCTATCCGCCTCCCCCTCTCTCCCTATTTATTTCAGAACCCTCTTCCCCTCCCCCATTTCTGATGAAGGGCCTAGGCCCGAAACGTCAAGCTTTCCTGCTCCTATGATGCTGCTTGGCCTGCTGTGTTCATCCAGCCCCACACCGTGTTATCTCCCTCCACCACCACCTTCTGTCTTCTACCTTTGAGCCAGTTCTGTATCCAAACAGCTAGTTCTCCCTGCATTTCATGTGAACTAACCTTGCTAACCAGTCTACCTTGAGGAACCTTGTCGAACGCTTTACTGATGTCCATCTAGATCACATCCACTGCTTTGCCCTCTTCAGCCCTCTTTTCTGCTTCTTCAAAAACCTCAATTAAGTTACCTGTAGCATCAACATTTAACTTTATTTCTTTATTTTTCTACTTATGCCAAGAACAACGGTTATGCTTTCTTTGTAACTTTGTTTCTGTGTTATTACTTGTATCTAAGTTTTGTACTGAGAAACCTTCGTACCTAAGATGGCACCATGTGCGGTGATGTCATTCACTTTTCACTATACTCCTGTAATTGTGCACACGTGACAATAAAAGCTTGAATCAGCTCAAATAAATCCAGTTGTCATATTATAGTTCCAAATTGCTGTTAAGAGTACATTTAGAATGAATATGCTTATAGTCTGGTTGCATTCAGCAATTCATAGAATTGGCCCTTCGGCCCAACAAGTCCACTCCAAACCTCACAGCATCCCACCCAGACCCCTCCCCTTGTAACCTACCTGATCTGCACATCCCTGAACACTATGGGCAATACAGCACGGTCAATTTACCTTATCTGCACATCAATTTGGACTGTGGGAGGAACCCGGAGCACCCGGAGAAAACCCACGCAGACAAGGGGACACGCAAACAACTCCACGCAGTCACCCGAGGGTGGTATCAAACGCGGGTTGCTGGCGCTGTGAGGCAGTTAAGTTCACTTAAGTTTAAATATCAAAACTCAGATTTCAAATTTTAGCATTTTATGCAAACATATAGATGCCAGACTGAAGGTTTAGGTTTTTAAAACAGGGTTCACATTTAATGTCAAGATTATTTGGGAGAGGACACACTTTGGAATACAAATAATTATTGCGAATGCAAGTTAAATGAAATGGTTAACTCACACAGACTTGTTCTTTCCTTCCACTGCTGCAGCAAGAGCTATTTTGGCTTCGGGTTGAATTTCTAACGAAATTTTATCTGAAGCAATTTCTGATTTTCCACCAAGACTGATATTCCTGCAAATTAAAAGTATTGAAAACTGATTGCAATGTACATGATGAACACATAAATCTACCTATTGTGTAGTATTATAAGCATCGGATCATAAAGTAAATAGACTGACATGATTTAATTCGAACAATGTGTTAACAATTTTGCAAGTTAAAAATGTTTGGAATTATAAAAACTGTATAACTCAATCTAAATTATTTGCTTCATTAATGAGGATGATTCTGAAATTCTAAGAAATATACCATAATTTATTTTTGCACAATAAAAGGGCTGAATTTTACTCTGGGCTTTGGCATTCACAGGTTGAACTGAAAAGTAGGTTGCATGCTTGCAGCACTTGCTAGCTATGGATTGCTGGTTTAGTAATTTTACCAAAGGCAATCTCCTAATTGATAAGCAGCAATTAAAATTAAGGGGTTTCATGAGACAAAGGGTACACCCTCTGAGGATATAGCTGTACCATTTGCATCCAAGGGCTCCTATTTGGGCTGTAGAACTTTTGGCTCTGCTGGCCTCCAGGGTGCCCCGTGGAGACTCCATCTAAGAAGTTGACAGGCTGCAGCCACCCTGCTGCTTCTCTTACTAATAGCAGCAATGGTAGGACAATGGTGGGGAGCTGACCCAACAAAGTGACTCACTATGTTACCCATCCGTCTGCCTCTGTTCCTTCCACCAGAGAATTAGTAAAATTCAGCCACTAATCTATTATAATCCACTATTTAGGTAATCTGGAATGAAATATTAAATGAGTACAAGGTAACCAAAAATAATTAAAGCAGTTTTTTCATTGTGAAAGGTAGTTAGTAGCTAGGTATTATTTTTGAACTTATCATTTAACTAAGCATCCAACCAAAGAAAGAGAAATTGAACTAATGTGACAAGTACAATTTACTGCTGCTAGGAAACAATGACACAGGCAAACTCATATGGTAAAATTCAGAACATGACAAAGGGCAATGAAGAAGCAAAGGATAATCTACTACATGTCAAAGTAGCTGGGTTGGAAATAAGTTATGGAATTGTTAAATGCAAGTGAGAACCTGGTCAAGGCAAAGCCATGGGAGGGAGACAACAGCAGAAAGTCTACAACTATCAATCAGTCTGCAGCAGAAATGACACTAATACTGATAAGTATTCCCTACCATCATTGAAAGTTTTGACTTATTATTTGCACGAACCAAGATAAATGTAAACAGGGAAACACACAGCTGTGAAACTTGTAAACAAATTGCAGGAAACCACTATCTATCGTGAAGCGATATCTGTCTACATTACCATTAAGAACATGAATGCTTTATTAATACGTTAGTGAAAAGAAGCATTTGCTGGACAATCATTATTATGACCCATCAAAATACTACCAGATGAAGAATGCCCTGGAGATTGGAAATTACATTATCATTAGACAGACGAGTTGCAAAAGAGAAACCTTCTTTGAATACTCAACAGAGTAAACCCAAGTGGGCAAGATACTGAAAGAAATAGGTTTTAATTTTAATTTTTTCTAGTACAAAGTGCAGGCAGCAAATGTATAAGTCATTGCTGCTAACTATTTTAAGTGGCAGCCAGCCAACCACATAGCTGTGGAACATAACTGTACCAGAAAATTATAATTTATTTTTGAGATGTGGGTGTGAATACCATTATTTTAGTTTCCCTTGATAAGTTTGTGGTAGACCTCCAAATTGAACCACTACATTCTATACAGGTCAGAAGTCACATGATAGCAGGTTATAGTCCAACAGGTTTATTTGATAATCTCAAGCTTTCAGACTGCTGCTCCTTCATTAGGTGAAGTGCACTTTATGCAAGTGCCACTGTCATTAGAGTCCACTGGCCAAAAATCTGCCTAAAAACAAGAGGGCTCTTACACCATTGTAAACCAAAGTTTATCTAGGGGTTTCCCCTGACCATTGGCTAAATGTCGACAGAAGTGGGAAGCAACTCCTAACTAGCCATTTACATGTCTTAGTTATATTTCGGAGTGAGGACTGTCTGCCATCTTACTTTGGCAAAATTACATGGTCACAGAAAGAAAAGAGATATACTGACCTCCACCATTTTTTGGGCTATCTTGCCTCCCACACAAGCTCTACAAGGGGGCATTAAAATCTAGCTCATCAACTGTGTGCTTAAATTCACCATTAATCAAAACCTCATAAACTTTTACCTTTGAACAGACCAAGAAACCACAATGAAGACTTTTGAAACATTATCCTTTAATTCTTCTATCATCTTCTTCCTACTTGGTGGACTGATGGTCCAAAGAGAATTTGAGTTTCCTTCAAGTTGTGCAATTAGAATGTCTTCTTTCATGTACGCATCCAGGAACTGCATGGCAGCCTAGGAAAAGATAGAATTAGCTATTAATTCACTGTGAATTTCACCTCTACCATCATCACTTTCAGAGACCAATTAACACATATTATATATGGTGATCCAATGGGGTCAACTTTCAACTTCAGATGCAAGTCAGGACAAAAATTTAGGAAGTTTCTGAAAAGTCCTGAAAGGTACATTGTAACCTAGAATGTCATCTTTGGAAGTAAGGAATTAAGAGTTGGCAGTTCAAGATGTAGGAAACAAGAGTTATAAACATAGGCATGGGCCTCGAGACATGATAGTTCAATACAGTTTTTGAACTTCACTGAGTAATACGTGATTGATATGAGGAAAGTTATTTTCTACAAAACTTCACCATACTATTTTGTTGGTCAGCCCAACCATGTGCTTACTAAAAAAAGTTCAATTAACTTTCAAGCAGCAGCTGACTTTTATTATCAACTTACTGCCTGATAGTCATTTGGTGACCTTTCAGGGCTGTTCAACAGTTGTTTTTCTGTTCACCATGACAATGGTTTCTCAGGACCTGGCAAAATGGTTGATGCCAATTCATTGTTTAAAAAAAACACTCTTGTTAATATCATGAAACACTACCTAAAGCTTATAAAATATTTAATGTTTGGAGTACTTTTGAAGAATCTTCCAGCAAACTAAAACCAACCAAATTAATCAGAAATAACCGTTCCTCAACAAACCCATGCTGCCCACCCTTGTTTAAATGTTAGTTATAAAGGTTGCATTGAAGTGACTTATACTAATTAGAAATACAACTGCATAAACAGAGCTAATGTTTATTTTGACCTTGAAATGCAAAACTGTTTACCAAACTAACTGTACCACACTCAAACTGAGTGAGACATCACAATCTTCTTTAAACAAAATACGTAGAAGTGTATCTAAAAATGCACATTTGTTATAAAAGGTGAAATATCTTTTTATGTACAGGAATAGATGACCTAATATACCGAATAAGACCATATAAACTAGCAGCCCCTGTGCATAACATTCTACCTGGACTAATTTTGCTAATCATAGATAGAGCATCAGTCACGACTGCAGCAAATTTCAACTTTCCTGGGTTGGAGAAATAAAAACAAAACAAGATTTTAACTCAAATTTGCTAGCATTAGACTCCTGAAAAATCTGAGCAGGTGCGAATGTTCTGTAACCATGCCCTCCACTCTGTAAGAGCTACGATTCAGCTTTGAAATGCACATGAGAAGAATACGCTTTAGCTAACTTAAAAGTTGACTGAGAGGTCTGTGGCGTGATGGTAGTGCCCCAACATCTGAGCCAGGAGGTCTGGGTTCAAGTTCCCCATCCTGTAGTGTTGTGTAATAACATCTCTGAACAGGTTGATTCTCTGATACCAGGAGTCAGCAGCCTAGACTTTCTGAAGGGGGTGCAGTTTAAAACTGAATGGTTAAAAACAAATTTGGGATTTCAACTGTACTACTTTAACTCAATTTCAACGTATTATCATTAGCATGAATTGTTCTAGACAGCAATTTGGAGAAGTGAAGGGCACCTGCTTGTAGGAGCAGAAAATTGTATTGAAGTGTAAATGAGGGGAACACAAAAATTTGCAGTAGCAAGGTTTTAGATAAAAACGCTTTTATGTATTAATTTCTTTTTTAAAATGACTGAAATCTAGTTTCCCAAATGTCACAGCATGATTGCTCCAAGAAAAATAACTTAAATAATTACCTTAAAGGCAAGATTGCAAACTTCTTAAGAGTTTTCCCCAGCAATTGAGAGGGGGTTGAGTGTTCAGTAATTAAGTGCTGGCAGATGCATTGCTGTGAGGAAAGCCAGTATCACTATGGAACCTCTCCTCTGAGTGTCCATAAAGAAAGGGCTGTATGCCCCGGAAGCTGCATGTGGAAGAGGGCAAGAGGCCCGCAGAGACAGAGAATGCCTTAATAGGCCACTGAAGCAGTTCAGTTGACTTCCATGAAGACAGCCAATCTACTAACCTCCTTGCTGCTAGCAAAATGACACAGTGGCAGGAAGGAATCAAGCATCACCCCCACTCATGTTTGTATATGTTAGTTTGCCTATGCACTACATTTACAAACACATAGCTATTTGGCTGAGTCTGAAATCTGTAAGAGTGCTACCAAAATGTAGGATGAACAATTGCTTTCAATATATCACTTTTTGCATACAGTAGCACTATTCCACATAGAAAACTTTGATGGAGCAACATATTAAATAACAAACAGAACATAATGATAACAATAATGTAGAAGGTACTTACAGGATTATCTTTAAAATTGTTTAAAAGTTTGTTGTACTGACTTTGATCAAAATCTTGTAGCTGCTTCTGCTGGGCACTCATTGTAAAGATAGGCTTAAGGAAAAAAAACAGATTTGAATATCGAACCTTGTACTAAAAATGCACCATAAGACAGATTCAGAGGAAAGAAGTCCCATTGATGGCGATTATTGTATTTTGGTAAAAGAAACTGCTCGGGAGCAATTCTTACATCATTCTACATGGGGTCCACAAGACAAAAACAAACCATTCAAAACTGTGCCATGCCAGACTTGATACATGTAAGCCTTCTCTCATTTCTCTTGTTCTAGTCTCAAATATTTGACAAGACCTGTTGGCTTCTTAACTCGTATACGATGGGGGATTGCATTACATTTCCAGAAAACAATCTCGTTTTCTTTGAAACAAGCAGCTTCAAAGCACTTGCCTTCTCAGCTCTGACAGCATTTGAGCTGTCTTGCTATTGTTCTACCTCTGTATATCAAGAACAGTATGTTTATTTTAGTAAGAGATGTACTCCTTTTAACTTTGTTCTGTTGGAAATGAGGAGAAAACTACATGTTTAAATCAATTTCATGATAAAGAAGCTTTAAGTTGGACTTAACATCACTTCATATCAATATTAGTCAGGATGATTGATTCATATTTGCATCATTAAAAAAGGGTCATTCTTGAAAATGGTCATGTGACCAAGCCACAGCTTTCAGGCATTGGCATTCTATGATCCCAAGCGAGATCTGATATTGACATGTGAGGCCTTCCCTTTATGACATCTGTGTAGTATTAACTCATAGATGGCCCATTGGAGAGGAATGCCCAACAGTGTATGTATCCAGGGCTTTAGCCAAAGCACAGCATGAATACGCACAGATAGAGAAGAAAGGTTTAGCGGTTATATTTGGAGCCAGGAAGTTCCATCAATACCTTTACAGACGAAATTTATAATAATAATAGACCACAAACCCTTGCTAGGTCTACTTAAATAGAACAAGGCAATGCCATCCATAACTTCAGGCCATATTCAGTGGTGGGCTCTAATACTAAGTGTATATAACTACAAGTTGGAACACTGTCCAGGAGGCCAAGTAGCAAATGTGGATGCATTCAGCCGCCTCCTGCTGGCAAATACATCACCAATTGTATTGCCACTGGAAGAATCTGTAATGATTTTAAATTGATCGAACGCACTTCCAATCACAGTTGACAATATCAGACTTTGGACACAGAAAGATCTGGTGCTGGTAAAACTGAAACAGCTGATAGTAATACAGGAAAGCAAAGGACCGTCACAACCAGAACCGAAACCTTTTTGGACCCAGGGAGACTAGATTACAGTCAAGAACATCATATTATCATGCAGAGCAAGTATGATTGGCCCGAACAAAGGCTGCCATCAGATACTGGCTGAGCTCCACCAGAGTCATCCAGGAGTTTCCAAAATGAAGATGTTGCTGAGAAGTTACGTGTGGTGACCAGGATTGGATGTAGACATAGCTGCATTGGTGGGCCAGAGCCCAGAATGCCAATAAGGACAAAAATTACCATTAGTACCTCCTCCAAATTCGTGGAATGGTCAGGTAAATGCAGGTCCTTTCTTCGGCTCAATCTCTTAGTCATTGTGAACACCTACTCTAAGTGGCTGAACATACATAGAGTTCATTCTTTAACACAGGGGCGATTATAGAAAAAATGCACCCATCGTTTGCAATACACAGACTCCCAGAAGTGTTAGTCATAAATAATAGGCCATCAGTTACCAACAGGGAATTTGAGTATTTCCTAAAGTCGAATGGTATTCATCATACAAGGACAGCTCCATCATCCAATGGTCTGGCAGAAAGAGCAGACCAAACTTTGAAGGCATGATTAAAGAAACAGTCAATAGTTTCACGAGATACCAAACTGCTCCTATTTGATTATAGGACCACCCCTCATGCAACTAATGGGATGACTCCAGCAGAGTTGGTAAAGGGGAGAAGACTCTGTACTCAGGTTCAAATTTGATCTTCCTAGACATGGGGGGAGGGGTTCAATGGCATCAGGAATGCTGATGCCGGCCAAAGACTTGGTTACCTCTGAAAGAAGATCAATGCTTAGTGATTATAACATCTTCCATCCTTTAGATATATAAAGAGGATCCTCATCTTTCACCTGTGTCTGGATTAGGAAAGTTACATAGCAAAAATAATACTGCAATAGGCTGGAGGATACCTGCAGTTTTAGATGCTTGGGTGTTTGTCCCTGTGCCTTTCAGCCGAGAGGACCTAAGCCCAGGTAAGCTGTGTGGCTTCCAACAGGAGAAGGTTCACCCTCCTCAGCTTGAACTGTTACAAATTCTGGGATCACAGGCATTGGATAGGCAGAGAGGCAGGTCATCTGTGAATATCCTGAAAAGAAGCTTCTGGGTGTCGCTTCTCCCCATTGTGACTGCCTACTGGCACAGCCCTAACCAGCTGAAAGGAGCAGGTATCTAGAGTGTGGTTAAGTTCCTCAGGCATCTTTTGACACCATTGATGCTGAGCACCCATGCCTAAAGTGATGATATGCAGGTCGGAGTACATACACGGCACGCACTGAGTGTTCTGTTAAGCCTGGGTCTCAAGTGGACCAGCATCCTTTCCATGCACACAGGTCTTTTACACGTTGGAACCACCACAACTGTGAGAACGTTGAAGGATTTCTCCATCATCCATTTCAGCCTTCCCAGTGCTTCTTGCAGACCAGATGTTCCTGTGTGCCTATTTACATAGCATGTCAATTTCAGGGCCAATATCTTCTACATGGGCATGTTTAGGTGCTTGGTATCTTGCAGTCCTTTACGTGCTAGAGACCCTGGCATTTTATCCTTATCAGCAGAGACATATTAAAAATGAGCTCACCAGACAGTGCTCCTCCAGAATATTTTATATAGAATACTCACTGAGGTGAAAGTCACTGAGCTTCAGAAGGGTGCAAATGAACCCCAGCTTATACATCATCTTACGGTTCACAGGATTTCCTTTTGAGTAGAACGTTTATTGAGGGGGCCGGGCTATTGCCTCTTCGATATTGAGTTTCCCTGCATGCCGCTAATACCCGCATGAGAGTGGGAGTTATTTGGAAAAGATGGATAAAAGCTAGTGCACAAGAATGAATTAGCAGTGGTGGCAATTGGAGAGGCATATAGCATAATGAAGTTTACTGATTTTGTTTTCCACTCTTGACTCCCTGTCAACATGAATATTCATCATCTTCAGTGGCCTGCTCAACTACCTTTTCATCATGGAAAATGAGGAGCTTGATGTCCACCTTACCCCTGCTTTTCTTTCACAGCAGAGGTATCAGTGACTTATCTGTCCTGGCTGCAAATGTCTGGTAGGAAGGCCTCTTGTTGTGATCAGCTGGGAAGTGGACTGATCTTGTCTCCATTATCCCATCCACCAGTAGCTTCAGATCTTTCACTGCAAAGTGGGAACAAGCTTATTTTTCTCTGTACAATATAGTCAAGAGTTGAGGGTCAAGCACCACACAGTATGATGCATATTTCCTGGGTTTTAGCATCCAAAGTGGTGTCTTTCTGGGTTTTTAAACATGGTGCAAGAGCTTTGGAAGCCAAAAGGTCCCAGGAGTGGTGTGTACTTCCATTTCATTAACCATATCTTTCTTGAATAAATAATGACGTGGGAAGTACATGATTGCATAGGATATTTCACTCTAGGCCATGGTGAAAGTAAAGCCACAAAGCTCACTCGTGACCATTCTTTAACATAAACTGTGAAAATGACAGCCTTGATATTTCTGTTGACTTCAATGTGTGTTAAAAAGCTTACAGCAATTGTTTTACCTGATAACCTCCAATTGTTATTGAAATGGATACATCCAAAGGTTTATTTGTCACACCAGCAACAGACTTGATCAAGGACATGAAGAGGAGTGGGAACCACACAATGCATATTAACAAGAAGACGATAAGGCCACCCATGCCATACTTTACAACCTTCTTTTTTTTCTGCCCACGTGGCTGAGGATATCGCTGTAATGAAACCCAACAAAAGCAGATCATTAAACAAGAAATTTTGCAACCCTTTCAAAATGAACCTGCACCTGCCATAAATTGCCCATGCAAATCCAAGTCAGATGGCACCGTTATTGCAAAACCTTGAGCAGCCAATCATGCTCAGTTTTTAACATAAGTGGAAACTTCTAAAAACTCTTGACAACTCAGCATTAATTAGCTACCAGTGATATTCACAGAGGACCCTGGATGGTTGGTGTAGGAGATAAAGAGTAAAAACAGAAGTATTTAAGTCGATTGAGCCTTGTTGTTGGAGCTGTCTGTTGCCTCCAGCTGTACAATACCTGATCTATGTGTAGGCTAATAGTGGAAACTCAAGATAGGAAGAGTTTCATTCTTTAACATTAATGCATTTTGCCTGAGAAGCATTTAGAAAGCATTAAAATAAATGAATTGATTCAAAATAGCCTTTAAGATTTTAAAGTGATCTTATTCTGTTGAATTACAAAGTTGTTTATCTCCTCTCAATGAGCTAGCCACCAACCCTGCTCAACGACTTCATAAATCATGAAGTACGTACAGCACTATGCTAGGATATATGTTGTGTCAATGACTGTTCTGCAAATGTGAAATACAAAAAATATGCAACCATTCAAATATGTAAAACAATGCAACATTCTGAGCAATATAATCATAGAATCCTACAGTGTGGGCAAAGGCCCTTTGGGCCAACAAGTCCACACCAGCCCTCTGAAGAGCATCCTACCCAGACCTGTCTCTGTAACCCGCCTAACTGACACATGCCTGAACACAATGAGCAACTTAGCATGGCCAATCCACCTAACCTGCACATCTTTGGACTGTGGGAAGAAACTGGAGCACCCAGTGGAAACCTACGCAGACACTGGGAGAATGCAAACTCCACACAGTCACCGGAGGCGAGAATCAAACCCAGGTCCCTGGTGCTGTGAGGCAGCAGTACTAACCACTGAGCCATGTGACAACAACAACAAAAACAAAGTTGCTGGAAAAGCTCAGCAGGTCTGGCAGCATCTGTGAAGGAAAAAACAGAGTTAACGTTTTGGGTCCGGTGACGCTTCATCAGGACACTGTGCTGCAGTGACTCAGTAAAGAACTAAAGAATTTAACGAATGATCTCAAAAACTACTGAATGGTTAAATATCTCAAAAGTGTGACAGCCACTTTTGTTTTCCATTTGTTCAAGGGGACAGGGCATCACTGATTAGGCCAGCACTTATTGTTCATTCATAAATGCATTGGAAAAGATGGTTGTGGGCTGTCTTTTTGAATTGCTACAGTCCTAGGGACACAGGCTGTGAGGAAGGGAGCTTCAGGATTTTAACCCAGTAACAGTGAAGGAATGTTGAAATAGTTCCAAGTTAGTGTGGTGTGTGTCTTGGAGGTGAATTTGTAGGTGGTGGTGTTCCATTGCATAAGTTAGTGTGGTGTGTGTCTTGGAGGTGAATTTGTAGGTGGTGGTGTTCCATTGCATAAGTTAGTGTGGTGTGTGTCTTGGAGGTGAATTTGTAGGTGGTGGTGTTCCATTGCATCTGCTGCCTTTGCCTTTCTAAGTGGTACAATTCATGGGTTTGAAAGGTGCTGTTGAAACACCCTAGGTGAGTTACAACAGTGCACCTTATGGATAATAAGGTTGCTGTTACTGCACTGTTGAACATCAAGGAGAGAAGGTTAGTCCTTTTTTGAAGACGGTCATTACTTGGCATTTGTATGGCACAATATAGTATTAATTATTAGTGATTTTTCTTTTCTTACCTTTTCAGATTCACGCCAGCACTTTAGAATGAAAATATGAGCATAAATGTCTTCTATACAAATCCAACTGGAGAGACTAAGAGTTGTATCTGTCCAGACCCAGTCCATCACTGCTCTGAGCTCAGTCAGAAACGGAACTAGTCGAAATCTGGGGAGACCAAATTACATCAGAACTGAACAGATGTCTGGCACTGGTTAATTAATGGATTTTTTTTTTGTTTACTCATTGTATCTGGATTTCACTGTCTGAGCCAGCAAACATTGGCCATTGCTGACTTCCCTGGAAGGTAAACTGATACCTTGAGGGGAAGTGGGATGGCCCACTGGTATTATGACTGGACTGTTAATCCATTGCCCAGGTAATATTCTGCGGAACTGGTGCTGAATCCCACCACAGCAGATGATGAAAGCTAAATTCAATAAATATCTGGAATTAAGAGTCTAAAGATGACCATGAATCGTTGTCAGTTTCCTAAAAAACCCATCTAGTTCACCAATGTCCTTTAGGGAAGAAAACCGCCAACATTACCTGGTCTGGTCTACAAGTGACTCCAGACCCACAGCAATTCCATTGACAGATGGAGTTTAATTTCGATAAATGTGAGGTATTGCGTTTTGGTAGGACAAATCAAGGCAGGATTTAAACAGTTAATGATAGGACCTTGGGGAGTATGTCGAGTAAAGAGACCTAGGGGTGCAGTTGCATAGTTCCTTGAAAGTGGAGTTGCAGGTAGTCAGGGTGATGAAGAAGGCATTTGGCACACTTGCCTTCATTAGTCAGTGCATTGAGTATAAGATCTAGGATGTCATTTTGCAGTTGTACAGGACATTGGCAAGGCCACTTTTAGAATAGTGCGTTCAATTCTGTTCATCCTGCTGTGGGAAGGATGTTCTTAAACTTGAAAGGGTTCAGAAAAGAATTATACGGATGTTGTCAAGGTTATTGAGTTTGAGCTATACGGAGAAGGTGAATAGGCTGGGTCGTTTTCCGTGGAGTGTCGGAAGTCAAGGGGTGACCTTATAGAGGTTTACAAAATCACAAGGGGCATTGATATGGTGAATGGCCAACGTCTTCTTCCCAGGGCAGGGGAGTCCAAAACTAGATGGCATAGGTTTAAAGTGGGAGGGGAAAGTTTTAAAGGGGACCTAAGGGGCACATTTTTCGTGCAGAGGGTGGTGCATGTCTGGAAAGAGCTGCCAGAGGAAGTGGTGGACGAGGGTATAATTACAAGGCATCTGGACGGGTACATGAATAGGAATGGTTTAGAAGGATATAGGATAAATGCTGGCAAATGGGACTCTATCAGTTTAGGATATCTGGTCAGCATTGAAGAGTTGGACCGGAGGATCTATATCCGTGCTGTATAACTCTTTGACTCTATGTCTCTTAACTGGCCTTTGGGCGTAGCCAGGAAGACGCAAATCCCATGAATGAATAATTTTAAAAATCTTGTACCACTGCAGTCCATTTGGTGTAGGTACACCCGCAATGCTGTCGGGGGGAAGTTTCAGGATTTTGACCATACAACACTGAAGGAAGGGTGCTACATATTCAAATCGAAATGTTAATTGGCTTGAAGAAAACTCACAGGTGATGATGTTTCCATACATCTTTGCCCATGTCCCTCTAAATTGTGATGGCCATGGATTTAAAAAGTGCTGGCGAAGGAGCCTTAATGAATTTCTACAATACATCTTGTAGATTGTACACACTGCTTTTTCAGTGCGCCACTGGTGGAAGGAGCAATTATTAGTCGATTTGGTGTGTATCAAATGAACAATTTTGTCCTGGATGGTGTCAAGTTTCATAGCTGTTGCTGAAGCTGTATCATCTAGGCAACTGGGGAGTACTCCTGACTTAGGGTGGCTTGTAGGTAGTGAACAGGCTTTGAGGTGTCAAGAAGTGAATTATTTGCTGCAGGACCCTTAGCCATCGTATTCATATGGCTTGTTCAGTTCAGTTTCTAGTCAAGATAATGTCCAGGATGTTTATAATGAGGGGTTTTTCTAAGGTAATACTATTGATTCTCAAGGAGCGATGGTTAGATTCTGTGTTGTTAGAGAAGGTCATTGGTCTGGCAGTTATGTGGCCTGAATATTAATTGCCACTTGTCAGCTCAAACCTGGATATTATCCACGTCTTACTACATTTGGACATGAACTGCTTCAGTACCTGAGGATTCAAGTATAGCACTAAACATGATGCAATCTTTTGAGTATGTTCAGTGAACAACCATCACGGCAATTAAATTATGGTCTTTCAAGCCATTGATCAATCTGAAATTGTCAAATTTTATCATCGGCTGGGTCATGACATTGATAAAGGAAAGGCTGAATAGGTTGGATCCATACTCATTAGAATGTGGAAGAATGAAATGTGGATTCTTGGGAACTTCTGAGGGGACTTGACAGGCTGATATAGTTGTAGCTTTTTATCAGAAAGTTACCAAGCACACGTGTTCGGGAACCACAACATATTTGATATGCTGACAATCCAAAGTAAATACTGAATAGATATATCTCCTTGTGCAAATCTAGAATGAGGGGGCACAGTTCAAAATTAATTGGGCTACCATTTAAGATGGAGATGAAGAGGAATTTCTTCTCTGGGAGGTTGTCAGACTTTGAAATTACTTTCCACAAAGCAGTGAACACTGGATGACTCAATATATTGTGAAAGCTGTGTTAGTTAGATTTTGACATGGCAAGGGAGTCATGGTTATAATGGACAGACAAGAAGGTGAAGTTAGGGGAATCAGATAATCTGGTCTTATCAAATTGTGGAGAAAGCTTAATGGGCCAAATGATTTACTCCTGCTCCTATTTCTTATGAGCTTATGAAACATAATACATCATTGAGCAGGCTGTCACTCCTTATTCTTTTGGGTCACATAGGAAGAAAATGACTACTCATATGAGATATCAGAGATTGGCCTGTGGTTGTGGAACAATATGCAACATAAAGTTACACAGAATATTAATTAATTCTATGAGCAATACATTGGCACAAGTACCACACTAATATCAGGTACCTCCATGCATTTAAACAAATTTCTGCCTTTCTCATTATAAATCTGTCATTATCTAATATTGACAGCTTTGTATCCATGCAGTTTTTACCCCATCAATGGAGGACTTAGGAAGTAACCATAGATTTCAGCAAACATTTAGTCAAATTGAAAAAGTAAAAGAATTGAGTTACCATATTTATGAAGAAAATCCCTTACCCTTGGAAGAGGAACAAGTTTATATAGTTGTAGCTTTTTGTCAGAAAGTTACCAAGCACACGTGTTGGGTAACCACAACGTATCTGATATGCTGACAATCCAAAGTAAACACATTTAACAAAGTACCAAACCTGTGCAACTTTGTTCTGATTAAACCTCCTGCAAGGAAACAACAAAGGAAACTATTTATAGGGATCCATGCAAATATATACAAATACACCAAAGTATTTAAACATAAGCATTTAAATGATTGGTGACTGTGGAAGAGTATACAAAATGTTTGTCAATTCCGCCAATTCCCAGAACAGTGGCGGAGCAAGTGTTGCTTGGAGGCTGGCACGTGGAGGCAACATGGCCTCATGCTCTGGAATCAGTGGGCACAAACTGCAACTTAAGTACTTATTGTCATTTATTATCATTCTGGACTTTTTCAACTGTTCCCATACTAATCTATATATGTTCTTACTCCATAACAACACTTTCTTTTACTCTGTGACTACACTTAAAAGTATCTGTACCTAGGTCCTCTGTACCTAAGATGGCGCCGAAAGGTGACATTACAAGTGTTTCACTGCACTCATTTGAGTCCATGTGATAACAAAGACTATTCTATTCTATTCTATGTAATTACCAGGCTGCATTTAAATAACATAATAATTTGTCGACAAAACTTAAACCCTTTCTCCCCTAATAAAATTTCCAGTTAACTGTAGTAAAACAAGAAATTACCTTTCTGTCACTCTTGGTAATATAAAAAACATCCAGAAATGAATTCCAAAAACAAGGATGACTTGAAAGATAACTTTTCCTAAGACTGTCTTTCTGAGATAGAGTGCTCGATCCACTACCATTGTGCCAAACTGAATTATTAACATCACCAGAAATGCCTCCGGCACTTGATCCTCTGACAAAGAAGATGTGATGTCAGCGGCTGCTGAATGTTTCTGTAGAAGACAAAACAGTCATCATTGATCTATTGTCTTCATCTGTGCAATATTTCCTGAACAATTGGTTCTCTGGGACTTTGGGCCTTTCAAATAAGCTTTTGAGAAATCCACATATAAAGTATTTTTCTTTGCTCAGCATAAACTTCACACGCTTCATGGAAAAAAATCATAACTAACTAGGCTGAAATTTATTATGAGCCAAGTATTCAGGGCTCCAAGTATATATTGGGCAATTGCTGGACTTTGCATCTAAGACATAGCTACTCAGTAGTTGAAGTTTCAAACTGTTTAAATACTAAGTCGACTGGAAGATTATCTAGCACTTCGTTGAGGAATCCCACCCCTGGTCAATGACAACATCCTAAACTATTGACTACTTGGGTCTATTATGTACTTAGTACACAAAAAATGCAACAGATAATATGCTCAATTTTAATTTACAATGTTAACCTAAAGCCAATTTGTCTCCAAGGTATCGTTGACAGCCTAAGTGGGCATCAGACCTCCACTAATTTTTGGTTTTTAGTCCTTGCCAGGTGGAATAGAACCAGAAATCCCTCGTGAGTAACCCATTAACCCAACATCAAGGTATTGTTATTCATTTGCAGCTCTCCCAATTCTTCGTGTCTTCATCAGTTACATACACATGTATGAAGGACAATTTGTGGCTTGATTTACCACACTCCAAATCCAGTAATATTAATCAAGCGTACTCATAACCAAATGCTTCAACCATGTAATATAAAATATACCCTGACAACAAGATCTAATAGATGCCAAACTGGTCTCTGCATTGCCTCGTGGATGGAATTCACAGATCACAGCACGTGAGAGACTTCTTTCTCATATTCATTTTGCTGTAAATCTGCATGGTAACTTGGTCCCATTTCATGCACATGAAGCAAAGAAAGTCTTTGTATTACAAGATCAGGAATCTGAACCAAAATGGAAATCTATTTGGACACGGATCTAATATGGCAATACATTAATCTCTATTGAGCTTTTACTGTCACTGAAGAGAGACAAGAGTGCTTTTTGGCCCTTTCTATCAGGTCCCACAAAACAGTGTTCTAGTCAAAGTTAGTATTTGCTAGAACCCCTAGGTCCATGTTGGCAGCAGAGATGTAAGTACAATGAGGGATGTGGTCCTGTCATGAGAATTTAGGAAGCTAGATAGAAGATCAGCAAACGGGACTCAAATGTGGTAATTCCTGGATTACTCCTGATGACATGCAGAAGTGAGTACAGAAAAAGAGAACACAGATGAATGCATGATTTCAAAGATGGTGCATGAGTAAGGGCTTTAGATTCCTAGAGACACTAGGGCTGGCTCTGAAGCAAACAGCACCCATATGAGCTGAACAGGTTGAATTTGAATGGAACCAGGATTGAATTCCTTGTGGACGATTTGTCGGTGCTTTTGAGGAGACTACAGGGATATTGGAACCCAGCAAGACTATTAGAATACCGTGCTGTACAAAATACTGGGACGGACACATAAAATTAGGAAAGAAAACAGGAAGTGTCAGAGTAAGGGAGAATTTAAAACATTTAAACCTTACTGAAATTTTACCGGAATACTGTGTGTAGTATTGATTTCCTCACCTAATGGTAGATAATATCCTCTACAGGGAGCGCAACAAAGCTTCACCAGAATGGTGCCCGAGATTACAGGGTTGTCCTATGAGGAGAAAATGACTAGGCATATATTTCCTAAAGGTGACAGGTGATTGATTAGAAATATATAAAATTCAAAAGAGATTCGACAGAATTTGATCAAATAACATTTCTCCCGACTGGCTAACCCTTCATTCTAAGACTATGATATCGAGAAGACAGAATCATAGTCTTAGAATAAAGGGTCAGCATTCAGGATCAAGATGAGCAGAAATGCTTTCACTCAAACGGTTATGAATCCTCAGATTTCTCCATCCTAGATTTTTGAGTATTGAGATAATTAAGGAATGTGGGGAGAGTGCAGGAAGATGAAGTTCAGGTGGAAGATTTGCCATAACCTTACAGTATGATACAGCAGACCCTGTACAGATAGGAACCAACTCAAACCTGGGCACTCCTCCAGAAAGTCATTAAAATCAAATTATCCTTTGGAGGCATTCTACTGAATATACAGCAGTCCACAATATTTTAAAATCAAATACATGCTGCAAATAGATTTGGAAAGAAAATGGAGTTTTTTGTTGGATGGGTGGGAGTTCATGCTGATCTTCTACTGAAATTTTGGTCAAAGATCAGCGACAATTTTGGACAGACATCAGTTTTGATGGGAGATTGGAAAATCTATAGAAATTTAACCAAAATTAATTCAGATGATGTCAAGGATTCTTTAAAATAAAACAAAACATGTTTACGTACCCCAAATGCCCCAAAACCAAAGACAATAACAATGAAGTCTACAACATCAGCCAAGAACATCAACACGTAGACATCTGTTACTGCACTATACTCCGGATGGATAATGTTGTAGAAGAAATGTTTGATTGGAATATATATTTGAAGTGTTCTGAAAAAGAATGAAACACTGAATGAAATGCAATGGTCAATAATCATAGGTCATATGATTTTAAATTTATTGCATGATCTAATGCTTTTTTAATATATAAAGTAGAAAAGAAACAAAAATGAAAGAATAAAATTGCACTTACATGGCACATTTCATGACCATTGATAATCCCAAAATGTTTTATAGCCTTTGAAGTATTTTTGAAGTGAACAATAAAAGGATAATAATAATAATAACAATAATAGCCTGTAACAAAACTGATTTGGTTTCTCTGTAACTTAAATCATGGTCATTGTTACACCTGCAGCATTTGCACATGAACATGTGAAGAAGATGGGCAATTTCACTTTGAAAGGGTGTATGGAATATCGACAATTCACCCTGACAAGATGGGATCCGGGGCAAGATGACCTTCTGTATTTTCAGTAGGGACTAACTCATGTCTGGGCATATATCTTGAAATTCTTTAAAATCAAATGACCTTTCTATTGAAGATGAATCAGAATGGAATGGATTGCTTGTTAGTACTGTGATAGAAAGATCAAAAATAGGAGCAGGAGTTGGCATTTGGTCCTTTAAGACTGTTCCACCATTCAACATGATCATGGCTGCTCAACCAACTCAGTACCCTGTTCTCACTTTCTCCCCACACCCTTTGATCATTTTAGTCCTAAGAACCATATCTACTTCCTTCTTGAAATTATTCAATGTTTCAGCCTCAAATGCTTTCTGTGGCAGAAAATTCTAGAAGCTGACCATTCCATGGGTGAAGAAATCTCTCCTCATCTCTGTCCTAAAAGATCTATCCTGTATCCTTAAACTGTGACCTCTGGTTCTGGACTTCACGGTCATTAGGAACATCCTTCCTGCGATGATTAATACTGATTATACTTTTGCAGAAGCTGAGGTTTAATCGTCACCAGATTTGCTGTCTGCAAATTTAAATCCCACAAAGGTTTCATAGAATCCATACAATGTGGAAACAGGCCATTTAGCGCAACAAGTCCACACCAACTCTCTGAAGAGCATCCCACCCAGACTCACACCTCTACCCTTCCCCTGTAAGCCTACATTTATGTGACAATTGCTTGGCCTAACATACCATTCATTTGGACATTAGAAACATCAATATTGTGGGCACATAACAGTAACTTGCTTGTGATAGGAAATTCCTCATTAATTCACAAGGACAGCTCAGAGCAGCCAATCTAGGTCAAAAACCACCAAAGATCTTGCTTGGAAAGGGAAGAAATTCACATTAGCCATTCTTTAACTGCAGATTATACCTTTATTACAGGGGCTTGACCACAACTTTGATTGGAAAAGCCCAAACGTTGTTGCACTTGTGGATGCAGAAAAAATGAAGGTTATTTTACCATTTAACTCAAACTTATGAGACAGCCTATTTTGTGTCTGTTCAAGCTCGAGACACAAGGTCAAACTTTTGCACATCTGGTTGCAGTTTGCTGAGAGATAGGAAAAATGAGAAATCATCCCATCTCTCTCTCTTATCCTCAGATAGGTGGTTTCAGCCATTTAAATGTCGTGTCAGCACTTCTGCAAAATATTCATGCAAGACAAACACATAGGAAAAGATGTTCACTAAAGATGCAGCATGGACTTTGATTTTGTAAAAATTCAAGAAAAATATTTCTATTGTTAGTCCTTGAGAAGGTAGATGGGAAAGATGCAAGCCTGAGGCATCTCTTAGAATCCCTACAGTGTGGAAACAGGCCCTTCGGCCCAACAAGTCTACACCCACCATCAGAGCATCCCAGCCAGACCTATCCCCCCTATAACCCACCTAATCTACACATCCCTGAACACTACAGGCAATTTAGCATGGCTAATCCACCTATCCTGCACATCTTTGGTCTGTGGGAGGAAACTGGAGCACCTGGAGGAAACCCATGCAGACACGGAGAGAACGTGCAAACTCCACACAGACAGTTGCCCGAGGCTGGAACTGAACCCAGGCCCCTGGCACTGTGAGGCAACAGTGTTAACCACTGGGCTACTGTGTTGTCCTAAAAAAATATTTTTACAAGTTTGCTGAAGACAATGGAAGTTGGAAATGTTTGGCAAAGTACTCACAATGGTGTATTCCAAATATTGATTTGAATGGTCTTTACCTCAGTGATCACCTTGTGAAGCATCCTGAGAAGTCTAAGGCCAGCCAAAATCCAGGATAAAGAGACATCAAAACCCTCCCTCCTCCTCCACTACATCCAGGAGTTTTCAACCAACCCCACCTCTGCAATATCCAAAAGCCTTTGATTCCCCACAATGAACCACAGCACCCTCATGAGGAAATTAAGGTAGAAAATCGCTTATCAGCATGGTAGAAACAAGATCTTGTTGGGCCTAATATTTCACTGACAACTCCCTGCATGCTCTTCTCCAGGTTACTCAGGAAAGGCTGGCTGAATGGAGGAGAATTCTTTGTATAACCAAGCAATACTGAACTAAAGCCAAAGACAAGGTCATTGATTGTGTAGTCATTGGAATAATCTGGATGCAATACTTCAAGTGAAACAAGACATTTCTCCCCTTTGCAAAGTTAAGTACCACACCTCATTTCCCCATGGCTAACAGCAAGTAAATTTGAATGAGGAATTAGGGTGGGAATGCTTGGGAGCGAGAATTCACCAGTCACCATGCAGCATCTAATTGGAAAGGACTGGTTGCAGGTCTGTCAGGGTACATGAGTCTGGTACTACTTATACTATTTTATGCAGTGGTTGGTTGCCCTGGGATTGAAAGTCTATTATTGGGTTGACATATGATTGGGGGTTCCAGAGATACATCCAGTAGCTCCCTAGACTGAATCAAAATTATAGGAAATCTGGAGCAGAATGGTCTTTCCAAACAGCCCCAGTGCCATATGCATGGCATTGGCCACAGACACAGCAACAGTGTCAGTGCATAGTGATTAGGCATTATGGTGTTGTAGTTCAGCTACTAAAACTGTCTTCTGTATTCCACAGGTGTAGAGGGACCAGAATAGGCCAGAGAATGATCAGAGACCAGTGGTGAATTCCCAATCATTGCCACCCTGAATTCTATAGCCAAGGAGGTTCTTGAGTTGACAGGAAATCAGGGTTACTGCTTCATAGCAAAGATGCTGGAGTATAGTAGCAGGAGTGTGCATCAACTCGCTGTTGGCATGAAGGATGGCGTACGTCTCTTACAAAGTACAGGAATTGATGTGAGATGTTGCTGATTCCGTGGATTTCTGTCAGTGAGTAAAAAGCACTAATGCTCCCATATTCTCTCACGGATCCACTGTAGAAACAAAAAGCTGCCTACGCTGGCAGACACTCGTTCATCCCTAAGGAAGAGGAGACGGCTTCAGAGAGTGCAGCTGATCGATAGACACCTGAATATCATTGCGAGGGAACCAATAGTCTATTTTACAGCTGTTCTGGTCAGATATGATTTTGATTATTGTAGTCCTTTGCCTCAGTCATCGGAACCCTCTATGGTGTCAACAGCCATCTCTTTACAAATATCTACCCTTGTAGACACATTTTTTGGGAGGTTAGGGGACGGGGGTCAGGTGGATGAGGTGGTGATTGCAAAGCTGTGACATCTCACAATGTTGGGGATCTTAAGCATTGTAGATGCCCCCAGAGAAATTAATAGGATTCTGGAGGATCTGCTGGTTGTAGTTACACACAATTTTCTTATTAAAGGAACAAAAATCCTTCTTTTTATTGGCTGGTTACAGGGGAAATCGATAACCATTGTGTAAATCAACAATACCGACAATGTCCCCTAGCTCTCATGGCCTGATTGTTTACATCGATTCAGAAATTTATGCAGTGGTTGGTTGTCCTGGGGTGGAAGCCTATTATTAGGTTGACATATGATTGGGGTTGCACAGACACATCCAGTGGACCCCTAGACTGAATCAAAATTATAGTAATTCAGGAGCAGAATGAACCACTTCATCAAATGATCACCAATACAACTGTAATACACCTCCACTTCCATCAGGCATATCAGTTGTGGCATTTCAGGGCCAGTCATCGTCTTTGGTGATACTGCTGCTCCACCATCTTGCAGTAGTTGTCCTTCGACAGGAGACCCTACAGCTCTATGCTTGGGTCTGCTTGCAGCCATCTCTGCAGTCTTTTGTCAATTCACCTTTATGAAATTGTTCTTGTAGGTAACCAGGAGACTGTTGCTGCCCCAATCTATGTGTCTGCATTTTCCACCTCTCAAATTCTCCTTATCACTGGAGGAACCTTCTCTACAACATACAACATCCATGGCACAGTCATTCTGATTGGGACACCATTCCAATAGGTACTACAATACTGTCCAGCTCCTACTATCTTTCAGACACACTTCCAATATGCGACTTTCCAGAAGTTCAATCATCTCAAGGGTGCTGTTAATGGTTGCCATTCTTAGGAAAAGAAATAAATTGCTTTACCGCATGTCTGCCAAATGCAGCAATAACAACTGCTGCTGCCTCATTGCTATCCTTTAAAGCTGCAAGGTTTCTGATTCAACCATCTTCGCTGTTCATTTTCTGTAAAATGTGGCAGGCCAATAAATTGGGTTTGATTACCTCCTTAAGAATTACAAACCCTCCATGGATTATTTTGCAAATGTGGGCACTGTAATTGTGTGGCTTCCTATCAATGCTTACAGAATTGGGGCTCTGCAAAATTGGTGACCAGCTATCTCTTACAATTTACTCTCCCTATAATGCCACTAGTTTCTGACCCGAAACCTCCTGGCCAATATTGAAAGCTGTGACATCTAATCGTATTAAATCTGTCTTATTCATATATAGTCAACCCACAACTTTCACAATCTGTCCAGCACATTTGTAGAATAAAAGTTGGAATGGTCATAACACCATTTACAACTTCTACGTACCTGTTCACAATATAATAGCACTTTTAATTGGTGAGGAAGGGCAGATACCCCTTGTCAACATTCCACAATGTTTCACCAGCAGTTTGGAGGTTTTACTGAGCTACTTTGGGAATCCTGCAATTTAGACCATAAGGCCATAAGACACAGGAGTGGAAGTAAGGCCATTTGGCCCATCGAGTCCACTCTGCCATTTAATCATGGCTGATGGGCATTTCAACTCCACTTACCCGCACTCTCCCCGTAGCCCTTGATTCCTTGCGAGATCAAGAATTTATCAATCTCGGCCTTGAAGACATTTAACGTCCCGGCCTCCACTGCGCTCCGCGGCAATGAATTCCACAGGCCCACCACTCTCTGGCTGAAGAAATGTCTCCTCATTTCCGTTCTAAATTGATCCCCTCTAATTCTAAGGCTGTGCCCACGGGTCCTAGTCTCCCCACCTAACGGAAACAACTTCCCAGCGTCCACCCTTTCTAAGCCATGCATTATCTTGTAAGTTTCTATTAGATCTCCCCTCAACCTTCTAAACTCTAATGAATACAATCCCAGGATCCTCAGCTGTTCATCGTATGTTAGGCTTACCATCCCAGTGATCATCCGTGTGAATCTCCGCTGGACACGCTTCAGTGCCAGTATGTCCTTCCTGAGGTGTGGGGCCCAAAACTGGACACAGTATTCTAAATGGGGCCTAACTAGAGCTTTATAAAGTCTCAGAAGCACATCACTGCTTTTATATTCCAACCCCCTTGAGATAAATGACAACTTTACATTTGCTTTCTTAATCACGGACTCAACCTGCAAGTTAACCTTTAGAGAATCCTGGACTAGCACTCCCAGATCCCTTTGTACTTCGGCTTTATGAATTTTCTCACCGTTCAGAAAATAGTCCATGCCTGTATTCTTTTTTCCAAAGTGCAAGACCTCGCATTTGCTCACATTGAATTTCATCATCCATTTCCTGGACCACTCTCCTAAACTGCCTAAATCATTCTGCAGCCTCCCCACCTCCTCCATACTACCTGCCTGTCCACCTAACTTCGTATCATCGGCAAACTTCGCCAGAATGCTCTCAGTCCCTTCATCCAGATCATTAATATATAAAGGGAACAATGCTGCCCTGTTGAAAAGAAATATAAGTTTTTGTGGGTTTATTGCTCTGTCTCTATCATTCAAGAAAAAAGAGCATATGTTGAAGCTCATCTTTACCTTCATGCCTCAATTTTTAAAAGTACTTGGAGTGCTTTGCTGTGGTTGGTTCACTCGCTGAGCTTGTTCGTCAGTTCGCAGATGTTTTATTACCCTGATGGGTAACATCATCAGTGCAGCCTCTGATGAAGTGCTGTTGTGTTTAAACTGGTATTTAAACTCTGGGCTCCGTTGGGATTGGTTACCGCGTTTCCAGTTTTTCTTCACAGTGGTCTAATCCTACATGTTTATTGATGGCCTTCTTGGTAGAGAACCAAGCTTCTAGAAATTCCTGTGCTTGTCTCTCTTTGGCCTGATCTAGGATCCTGATGTTGTCCCAATCGAACTGGTGGTTCTCCTTATTCATGTGAATGGAGACAAGCGAGTAATGGTCATGTCTTTTTGTTGCTAATTAGTGTTCATATATTCTTATGGCCTGTTTCCTTCTTGTCTGTTCAATGTAATGTTTGTCGCAGCCTTTGCATGGAATCTTGTATATCACGTTGGTTCTGTCCATAGTGGGTAAGGGGTCTTTGTTTTGAGTTAGCAGTTGGCATAGGGTTGAGATAATAGGAACTGCAGATGCTGGAGAATCCAAGATAACGAGATGTGGAGCTGGATGAACACAGCAGGCCAAGCAGGATCATAGGAGCAGGAAAGCTTGACGTTTCGGGCCTACACCCTTCACTTTTGAAGGGTCTAGGCCCGAAACGTCAAGCTTTCCTGGTGTAGGGTTGATGTAGGTTTGTGTGCTACCCTGACGCCCAATGGTCGTAGGAATCTTGTGGTCAGTTCGGATATGTTCTTGAAGTATGGTAATGTGACTAGTGTGTCAGGGCGTACTGTATCTTCCTGTTGTTGTTTGTGTGATAGGCATTGTTGGACCCAGCTGTTCAGGTATCCATTGTCCTTAAATACTTGGTAGAGGTATTATTCTTTGTTTTGGCGTAGTTCTGGGTTGCTGCACTGTGTTGTCGCTCATTTAAATAGTGTTTTTACGCAACTCTGTTTGTGGGTGTTGGGGTGGTGGCTGCTAAAATTCAGAAACTTAATCTTTCTATGTACCTTTGTCAGAAATCCCCATTGGCCCTGCGTTCTACTATGACATCCAGAAATGGGAGCTGTTCATTCTTTTCTTCCTCCCTGGTGAATTTGATGCTGGTGACAGTGTTGTTTATTAGTTGGTGTGTCTCCTCTAGCTTAGTCCATTTGATGATGATGAAAGTGTCGTCCACGTATTGGATCCATAGTTTAGGTTGGATCTGCGGAAGGACTATGCTTTCAAGTCTCTGCAGCACTGCTTCTCCTAATTGTCAGGAGATAGGTGACCCATGGGTGTCCCATTGATTTGTTCATAGATATGGCCATTAAAGGTAAAGTGGGTCATCAGGCATAGGTCCAGTTACTTCAGCATGTTGTCTGTGGAGACGGTGTCACTCGGGTCTCGTCCTTTTAGAAGTGTTGCTAGTGTTTCTCTTGCCAGTGGTGTGTCAATCGATGTAAATCGGGTGCTAACATCAAAGGACACCATGGTCTCGTCCTTGTCTATTCTTATGTTTATGAAGGAATTAAGGATCACCTGGGCTGAGTGGGTTGAATGGGGTGAATTGCTGATGAAATAAATACCAGACGGGAAAACACAACAGCGCTTCATTGGAGGCTGCACTGATGATGCTACCCAGCAGAGTAATGAAACTTCTGCGAACTAACAAACCAGGTCGGCGAGCAAACCAACCAGCATCCACAACCTGAGCTACAAATCTCCTGAAGAACCTTAGGAGGGCTTGTAAATTTTAAAGCAGTACATGGAAGTTCTGCTTTGCAGTACTAGTATGCAAAAATGCCAGAGACAGTTCTTTGATGATGAGTTTTCATCTATCCATTTAAGGGTAACAATGCTGGAAAATGAAAAACGTTTCCTTCTTATATTGAACATTAATATATCATGATTCAAAGAATTCCTCAACTTATTCAAGAAATGACTTTTATCCTAAGATCAGAGCAGAATTCCTTACTCTACTTATATATTATTCTTTCCTGGAAAATGATCTGTGAATATTGCTTATCCAAGTCAATTGGCAAACTTGCAGCAATTAGTACTGAACTAAATTGGACCTATTTTCTACTGTAGATTCATAATCATAAGGAATTAGAAAAGAGACTGTCTGACTTCTTATAGTTTAAGCTCAATAATGATGATAGGAGGAAAATTTTAACTAATTCCCTGATCTGTATTCAAACACAAAACAATGATGAAAAGGACATGGTCTTAAAATTTTACAGCACCATTCTTCCTGTAAATGTGATGCATCTTTAATAAAATAACAGAAATTTTTATAACAACCCTGACATCCTGCATGGATGAATATTTTCTGAAATCAGAATTATATCACTTACTTTGCAATGACAATGGTTTTTGCCTTGATCATTTGTTCCCTTACTTTTTCCAATAAAAGCTCTTTTTTATTCTTTGGTTGAACACTGAGTGACCCACTTCCTTTCCGGCTACTACTGTTTCGGGTGCTTATACTACCTGTAAGAAATTTTTTTAAAAAATCACCTTGATTAAATGTTTACTAGCAACAAAATCTTCAGTTTTGAGGATAATGCATAAGAAATTAGCATAATCAGTAGGCACTCAGTTGAATAATCACCATATAATTTAACAAAAAGGCCTGTACTTCTGTAAAGGAAAATAAACAAATAATCTAGCAATCTATGTGTCAAATTTAATGCAGAATTAGGTGGTATGAGAACTTAAAATTTTGTGAATAGCAAGATTGTAAACAGCCCTACAGCATAAGCCCTTTCAACTGTGTATTGTGAACCAGGCTTTAAAAAATGTTTTGTTTTTACAAGAATTCTGTCTTTTATAAAATTTCACCATAAAGAATAGATTTCTACTTTAGACCCACAGACAACAGTAATAGAAATCTCTAAAAATTAGCATTTGTGTGTCAGTAAAAGCAGACCGTAACAGCAAATGGCGTATAGTCCTAGCATTGTAGAGCATAGAAACAGATATTAGAACACAACAGCATAAGAAATAGGAGCGGAAGTTGGCTATCTGGCCCATCCAGCCTGCTCTGCCATTCAATAAGGTCATGGCTGATGCTTTTGTGGACTCAGGTCCACTTAACCTGCCTGCTGACCATAGCCCTTAATTCCTTTACTGTTCAAAAATCCATCTTTATCTTAAACACATTCAATAAGGTAGCCTCAGCTGCTTCACTGGACAGGGAATTCCACAGATTCACAATCATACAGGGGAAGGAGTTCCTCCTCAACTCAGTCCTAAATAATCCCTCTTCTTTTGAGACTATGTCCCCTAGTTTGAGTTTCACCTGTCAGTAGAAACAACCTCCCTGCTTCTATCCTATCTACTCCCTTCATAATATTACATGTTTCTATAAGATTCCCCCTCATTTTTCTAAATTCCAATGAGTATAATCCCAGTCTACTCGATCTCTCTTCATAAGCTAACACGCTGAAATCCGGAACCAAGCTAGTGAATCTTCTGTGCACTGCCTCCAGTTCCAGTACATCCTTTCTCAAGGAAACCAAAATTTACAAGTACTCCAGGTGTGACTTTACCAGCACCTGTATAGCTGCAGCATAACCTCCTTATTTTTGTTGCAATGAAAGACAATATTCCATTTGCCTTCTTAATTACCTGTGGCACCTGCAAACCAACTTATTATGATTCATGCACAAGGACACCCGAGTCGATCTGCACAATAGCATGCCACAATTTTTCACCATTTAAATAATAGTCCATTTTGCCTTTATTCCTATCAAAATGGATGACCTCATACGTTGTAGTCCATCTAGCAGACCCTTGCCCAATCACTTAACCTATGCATATCCCTCTATAGATTTTCAGTAGCTTCTGCACACTTTGCTTCACCACTTATCTCAGTATCATCTGCGAACTTTGACACACTACACTTGGTCCCCAACACTAAAGATACCCTCAGTTCAACTCATCCATGCCAACCAGGTATCCTAAACTGATCTGGTCCCATTTCCCAGCATTTTGCCCATATCTTTCTAACTCCTTCCTATTCATGCACCCACCCAGATGTTTTTTAAATGTTGTCGCGGAATGCACCTCCAACACTTTCACTGGCAACTCATTCCATACACACCCCGCCTTCTGCATAAAACCATTTCTCCTTAGCTCCACTTTAAAACTTTTCCCTCTCACCTTAAACCTATGCCCTTTAGTTTTGGACTCCTCTACCCTGGTAAAATGACCTTGGCTATTCACCCTCTCCTTGCCCCTCATGATTTTATAAACCTCTGTAAGGTTACCCCACAGCCTCCATTGCTCCAAGGGAAAACAGACCCAAATTATTCAGCCTCTCCCCATACCTCAAACCCTCCAACCCCAGCAACATCCTTGTAAATCTTTTCTGAATCTTTTCAAGTTTAAGAACATCTTTCCTACAGCAGGGAGAACACAACTGAACATAGTATTCCAAAAGTTTTTCCCAAAAGTGGCCAATGTTTTTATCAGTTTTTTGCTTTGTTTCTGGAGCTTCAAAAAAAGAATCAAAACACTGATACTTTAAGGAGGGGAAAGATAGAGCAGGAGATTTGGTTTCAGGAGAGACCACGTAGGAGGTCAGAGAACAGCTGTAGAGTTTAAAAAGCAAATCAAAGCAAAAATCAAGCAGTGAATTCTCACAGCTAACTGACTGTGAAATTATAAGCATCTCTGGAAATTGGAATTTGGTCCTAGAAAAACAGTAAAATTTCACAGTTGACCTTAGAGAGGTCCAGGATGATCTCCTTTTTAACTGCTTTTAAAGAAAAGTCGAGACAAAAATACATCTACCTTCTATAGAGTCAAAGTGGGACAGTAAGTATAGCATATTTGTTGAATCTTGACATTTGTCTGAATATCAAGTTGATTTCTAGGTTGTCTTGAAAAGTTTCTTAAAATTTAATGTAGAATTTTCATATTATTCTTTGCTGAACATATGACCAACACACCATGTTAAATTTAGAAATTATTGAATATTTACTTCCTTGTAAATCAATAATGGCATAGTGAATTAACTATCTTTAATTCCCTATTTTCCGTGAATTCATTATTACAGTGTAATCTAGATTATATCTATTATAATAAATATTCTTAGCACTTATTAAAAGGTTTTAGTCTCATATTTGATTCCTGAAGAAATTTCAAACCATTGAGTTTGAACGTTTTTCCATAGACAGCTCATTTATATTTGCAAACAACTCAGCTAATGTTATTGCACTGAGACCTTTCTACTGCTGGCACATTTGCTGGTGATTAAGCTAAAAGTAACGTTTTCAACTATTAAGAAGTTTCAGCACTCAAAATTTCACACACCTTTTCTCATGCTTCAAATGCATAAAAAGATGTGATTACCTCTTTGTGATCTATGTGACGATCGATTTGAGATCTGTGAACCTGTTGAACTTGGTCTTCTGGCTGTTGTCTTTTCTGGAAAGTGAACATGTATGGAATCCATTGATGCTTGCAAATTAATTGATTTTAAAGAACCTATGGAGTTCTTTCTCTGAGACTCATTCAGATAATCTTCTTCCATGTCATCTTTAGCTGAGGCACTTTCATTCTTTTCATCCTCATCCCATAAACCATGACACTAGAATGAAATTTTTACAAAATAAGCATGTAGTTATCGCCAGAACAATTAATACACATATTTTCTGTACCACTCACATGACTATACTACAAAACTGATAATAATTGGATAATTCATCTAGTATTGTTAATTATAAGCTCAAATGTGACTGGCTTACAATGATTCCAATCCCTAGAATGCATTGTTTTATATATAGAAAGCACCATTTGACAATCGTTCATAAAAGAAAAAAAAATTAAAAGAATAAAAATTTCTTTCACCATTTCTCACAAACTAAACAATTTCAACATTCTGAATAGTTGTGACCTTATCATACAAGTTACATTCAGTGGATAATTCTACATTTGGATGACAATGTAAGGAAGTGAATTCCATTTAGCCCCTGTTCCACACCTCTCCTAACTGTCCTTTCCAGTCACTTCAACAGAAATGAAAATCTTAGGAGATACATAACCAACAGAAAACTGCCAATATTTTCTGAGTACTGATGGCATAATGAGTTACAAGGAAACTGTGGTAAAATACACTGAAGCGTTCCTTCAGTCATAATCATATTAAATGTCTCATTGGGTGAATGGCCCAACTTTTGTGTCCCTACAATGTCAGTGTAATATAATGCAAAAAAATGTTTTAGTGAAATTATTTTTTCTTACATTTGCAAACAAAGTTCAAGTGGTGAGTCTCCATGGTGGGGGAATGGGTAGAAACGGACTGTCGGAGTAGTGGGATGTTAAAGGGGGCATGGAGGCTTTGGAGGTGTACCAGGCCACCAGGCAGGGCCTACTGCTGAGGATGCACTCCCAACCATCACTTTTCCTTCTCTAGATGTGTTGGTAAAGGTAAAGTCACCATAGTCCTGCTTAGAGAGATGGCTGATGGTAGTTTAAGCTGAGGGTCACCATGCCTCAGGTGAGGGAAAGGCTGAGCCAGTAACCTCAGCCATTCTCTCAAAACCCTTGCTTCTTTTAGGCGTCACTTTAAATCTCTGTCCATTTGCTCTTGTTCCTTTCATAAGTGGGAACAGCTTCTCCCTATCTACTCTATACAGCCCACTTGTGATTTTGAAAACCTCTATCAAATCTCCTCTCAGCCATCTTGTCTCCAAGTAAAACAGCCCCAACTTTTTCATCTATTCTCATGAATGAAGTTTGTAATTTCTGGAACCACTCTTGTAAATCCCTTCTGCATTCTCTGCAATGCATTCACATATTTTCTATGATGTGATGCCACAACTTTACATAATACCGCAGCTGAGGCTTAACAAGTATCTTATGCAAGTATGATTTATAAACCACGCTCTCCAATTGTCCAGCTATCTTCAATAACATATATATACCAACATTGCTCTGCTCCTGTACCCTTTTAGAATTGTACACCCTATTCTGTATTGTCGTTCAATATTCTTCCAATCAAACCACATAGCCTCACACTTCTCTGCATTGACCATCACCTAATTTGAGGTTAACCCCAAAATCTTACATACATGCTGAAATAAGAACAAGATATTCAAAAACTACTTTGTAGACTTGTTAAAATCTGAGACAAGGAGGTGAGTCCATGCTCCAATGATTACCCATCACCAACACTATGTTTTTCCTGCATTTTCCACGAATTACCTTTTATGACGTCAGATGTTGGATATCTTTTTTAACACATAATAGGATATCTTTTTGCAATCTTCCACGCAAGAATGCACAGAAAAGACAGTTTGGCAGTGCATTTTCCCTTCAGGTAGGGAAATGACAGCATATTACCTTTAAAATGGATCGGTGAAAGAACAGTGCAAGCAGCTGTATAAGGTCATAATGCACATAGCCTTCCTTCTTCTCAATGCCAATTATATTTGGTGGAAAATCAGGTTTTTCTCGAGTTATACTCAAATTTTCATTCCATGGAAAAAATCCAAATTGGAAAAAGTACTTGATCACAATTGTTACCTGTTAGAAGATGAAATATGATAGCTTTACGTAAACAGTCTCAATTGCATCATCATCCAGTCCAATTCAATGAAATTAAATATTTATGGTACTTTGGGAAATACAGAAAAGGGCCAGCGTAAAACATTATCAACTAGGTATAAGTGTATTCCAAGCATCCACAGTTAATATTTTACTTTATTAGGGATAGATAGATCAGGGATGTATATTTTACTTGTATGAATAAATTCTGTTCAAACTCCACAAAGGAATAAGAAAGGCATCATATATCTTTGACATATCTTTGGATTTGAGACTGTGTTTCTTAAAACCATTGACGTTAAAAGTTAGAAAAAAGCTATACATCTAAACGCAGCTATGCTGAATTCTTTACAAGAACAACTTAAAATGAATCTCACGCTCCTGCTTTTTTTGTCAACTCCCTAACATTTCAAATAATTATCTTCTATTGTGGTTGGTTGGTTCATTGTTTTTCCGGAGACGTTTCATTACCCTGCTGGGTAACATCATCAGTGCAGCCTCCGATGAAGTGCTGTTGTGTTTTCCTGCCTGCTATTTGAACTCTGGAGTCCGTTGAGCTGGATTACCTCACTTCTGGTTTTCCTTCGCAGTGGGGTTGAGCTCTATTTGTTTTGTTGATGGCTTTCTTCATAGAGTACCAGGCTTCTAGGAATTCCTGTGCTTGTCTCTGCTTTGCTTGTCCCATGATCTTGGTGCTGTCCCAGTCGAATTGGTGGTTCTCCTTATCCATGTAGATAGAGGTGAGTGAGTATTGGTCATGTCTTTTTGTAGATGTTCGTATACCCTTGTTGTTAATTTCCTTCCTCTTTGACACAATGTAGTGTTTGTTACATTCTCTGCAGGGAATCTTGTATATGACATTGGTCCTGTCTATAGTGGGTAGTGGGTCTTTGGTTTGGGCGAGCAGTTGGCGTAGGGCTGATGTCGGTTTGTGTGCTACTCTCATGCCCAGTGGTCATAGGAGTCTTGCATTTAAACAGCAATAATCCATACTTTAAAAAAATGTTCATAGGATGGGGGCACTGCTGATTAGGCTAGCATTTACGACCAATCTTCAGTTACCCTGGTGAGATATCTTCTTGAAACAGCTGCAGTCCTTGGGATGTGCTGTTAGGTTGGGAATTCCAGGATTTTTACCCCATAGTATGAAAGGAACAGGTACATAGTTCTAATGTTAACGTTTCGAGTCCAGTGACCCTGCTACCACTGTGTATCGGTGTTGGAGGGAGTGAATGGTGAAGGTATTAGCCGGGCTGCCAATCAACAAACTGCTTTGTCATTGCTAAGGTCAAGTTCTTGAGTGTTACTATGTCTGCACCTATCCAGGCAAGTGTAAAATGTTACATTACATTCCTGGCTTGTGACTCTGAGATGATTGTCAGATGTTAGGGAGACAGGAGCTAAGTTACTTATCACAGAATTCCTACCTTCTGATATGCTTTTGTAGTCAGTAATTATATGGCTGATTCATTTCAGTTTCTGGCCAATGGCAATCCCCAGGATGTTGATAGTGGGGGTTTCAGTAACATGGTTAGATTTTCACTTGCTAGAACTGGTCGTTGCCTGTCACTTGTAGGGCACGAGTGTTGAGTCTCACTTATCAGCTTAAGCCTGGATATTGTCTAGGACCGGCTGCGCATAGTCACCACCTGCTTTAGTATCTGAGGTGTTGCAAATGGTGCTGAATATTGTGCAATCATCAGTAAACATCCACACATTTGACCGTTATAACGGAGGCAATGTCATTGAAGAAGTGGCTGAAGATGGTTGGGCCTGGGTGCCTAAGGAACTTCAGCATGGATGTTGTAGGGCTGAAATGATTTCTCCTCTCATAACCACAACCCTTGTCCTTTGTGTTAGGTATGACTCCAACCAATGGTGTCTTCTCCTGATTCCCAGTTGTAGTGATTGGAATAAGGTCAGCCAGATGGATCTTGTAGAATATGAGTTCCCTGATTGGGGCTGCTAACCTTGTCTAATCAGGGAGTTCTAGCAGGAGTGTCAGGGGTTCTGTTCACTCTAGGAGCTGATTAAAATATGGCTACATGAGTGAAGTCATAATTAAACACATAAATGTGTTTCTTTCTTGGGTTGGTGAATTATTACTGAAAATTCATGCATAACCTAGCCTCAATCCTGGCACCCTTACATCTGCTATTGAAAAAGAGTGAATTATCACTGATTAACTCATGTCACTAACTCACTGAATGGCCTGAAAGGCTGCATAATTTTTTAAAAAAGCTACTAAATATCCATTTAGACTTGACTATTCCAATGTATTTTAAGCTTCTCTGTAAGATTATATTTTTGTATTTTTTTCCACATCTATTTAACTTTAATCACTTTTTTCTAATAGTTACCCTAACTAACTGCAACCTCTTTGTTCCCATTTCTCATACTTATTTGATTGGAATTTTAATGACTTTTATCAGAATAGCATTTTAAGTTCATCAGGCTTGAATTTGCTGGAAATAGTTTTGAATTCCATCTTCCAAGTTTTAAACTATAGTGTCTGTAAAACTCTCATGAAATATACTCAATTTGAATGACAATTTGTTATGATGCAACAGAGGTCTGCAATATTAATGTTTTAGCCATTAACAATCTGTGTAGAAATTTGACCTGAACAAATTATTAACAAAGCACTTTTAGAAATAAAAAATCATTTGGACATGGATTCCAATTCTTTAAAATTTTAAAAGCAGTTTTCCAATTTGTATTCTGGCCAGACATCTTAATAGTTAGAAATATTTATTGGAAATGTTGAAACACTCAAATATGTGTACTCAATTTGGTAAGGAAAACATGTGTTCCATATATAAAAGTTCCTATTGTTCTGGAATACCTGAAGTTTGTGAAGAATAGAGGGCAGGCAATAACGAGTAATACATATTTCATGACATAAATGTTCCTAAGCCAAGTGGAACATGCCAATAACAATGTGCATTGTTAGTATTCTGGTTTTGATATCCGTTTTTTCATCCATGGGATGTGGGTGTCATTGGCTGAATCAACATTTATTGCCCATCACTTACTGCGCTTGAACTGAGTGGCTTACTAGGCTATTTCAGAGGGCAGTTAAGAGTCAATCACATTGACGAGAGTCTTAATCACATGGAAGCCAGACCTGGTAAGAATGGCAGACTTCCTTCCTTGAAGGGCATTAGTGAGCCAGATGGAAACCAATGACAATAGTGACCATATCTATATTAGCTTTTAATTCCAGATCTTTATTGAATTAAAATTTCACCAGCTGCCATGATGGCATTTGTAGCCATGTCCCCAGAATATTAGCTTGGGACTCTAATTTATTGGTCTAGTGACAATACTGCTATGCCATCACCTCCCCAACAGAGCAACCACTGGGCTGGCACCAATGTCACCAATAATTACATAATCTGACAGAGTAGCTTCCAGGGTTCAATCTCTCTTGAAGGCAGTAGTCCACACTCTCCATGAAAGGCCACCTAAAAGAACATTACAGGTGACTAATAGCTTGACCACGGATTTTAATGAGTGCTTAAAGGAACAGACAGAACTAAAGGGGCAGAGAAGCTTCAGAATGGAATTCCAGAAGTTAGAGCTAAAGCAACTGAAGGCAATGCTGTCAATAGCGAGTGAAAAAAAAAGCAGTGGAAGAGACTGGAATTGGAATGCAACATAGATATAGGACTCAAGAGGAGGTTCAGTGATAGAGAGTGGGAAAGCATGGAGGAATTTGAAAGTATGAATGAACATTTTAAAATTGAGGCATTGCCAGACCAGCAAGGAGAGAAGTGGTGCATGAATAGGAATTGGTATAATTTAGGATATTAAGAACAGAAGGTGAAAGATGGGATGCTATCCAGGAGAGCATTTGAATGGTTTCAAGTTATCAATGGGTGAGGCCACAGAATTTCCAGGGCGTTAAAGAAAAGACAGAATTGGTTCAGGTAAATATTATATAAGGAAATGTTTTCATTTTGCAGAACTTTCACACCCTCAGCCATTGAAATTGAGACCAACACATGTACATGTGAAACATAATGAAATATATTTTTGTTGAAATCACAACAGAAGGTCCCACAAACCATAAATAAGATGAATGGCATTACCTTCCCCATTGTAGCTTCACCCAAGACTGTACTAATTCATAGCTGGAGCTTATAAATCGTGTATCATTGACAAGAGTATGTCTAATTGAGCAAAATAACAGATGCTTAGGAGCAACTTACGCAACGTGACTACATTCTCAAATCCTAAGATATTTTGATTATTCTCAGTTACCTTCTCCTTCCCTGCCTACAATCCCATACATACATTTGTATTTTAGATTTGTTATTTCAAAGATTTATAAAGAGCTAGCATTATACTTAGCTTTCTCATTCCAGTAATATTGAATAGACAACACTACCACAGTTCCCTTAATATTGTAAAACTACGTTTAGCCACAACAAAAGGAAATTAAGTATTAAATAATGTAAATAATTTAAAACAGACTCCAAAAATTCAACATACCTCAGTATACACAATGGCTGTCATCCAGAAACGTTTGCTTGGCCTGGGTACAGATAACATAGCCCAGAGGAAGATGAGAATAGGAAGTACCAGCGTAATCATTGAAGCAGAAACCATGTGATTTAGTATAATGACAAAGAAACATAACATTTCCGAACGAGCTACTAAGGTATTATATAGAGCGAAGAATAGGAGTAGTGCTCGAGGCTGGGCTTTGTAGAATTTTTCTGACTCTTCTAACTCTTCATCATAAAACATTCTGAAATATAAGACAATGGAATTGCATTAAAGGTGTATGCTAATTCAACAGAAGAAAGACATATAACTAAAATTCCTTACTTGTTAAGAAGCAGTTCACTGGCTGTTAGTTCATGGCTTAAATTTGGAAAGATTGTATCTTCTAGTAAATCCATCCTGCTATCTGGGGTAAGTGCCATAAGGTGTTTTTCACCAGCTGAATCTGAACTAAAGGATAGACGATCAAGACTAACAGCTTTGCTATACGAAGGTGGAACTTCCTCAGTCATGATATCTGATGTGCATACAGGAATTGTCATTTCTTCATCCTGTTCATCTTCCACTTCTTCAATTGTATCTGTGGTACCTTGGCGCGAATACAGCATTGTGCATTGTGTTGGTTCACTAAGAAAAAGAAATGTTCACTTTAATAAAATTCACTTTGTAGCCAATCTTCCGTTCAAAGAAATTTTAGATTTTTAATCTTTTCCCATTCAAAACTTTTGAAATTTCCATGATGAACTAAGCGTCAAGTTGCAACAGATTTTGTTTGTTTTGGTCAGGAAAAGATTCACTGTACATTTTGCACCAGCTTCATGCACTTATTCAGTCCACATGCCAAGCCTGCTCACATATTTATACGTGGGTCCATGCTTGTGTGTCAAATGGCATTGATGTGATTAAAATGTGGAAATATAATTAAACCTGTGTAGAGTCAAAAGATAAAGAAAATATTGAAATGCATTAATGTAATTTACTTTGTGTTGTACTCTATCCATCAGAATTGAACTTAACTTTTTGCTCCTTTCTCTCTATGGCAATAATTCATTGTATGGACACTCTGTCTGGAACTGGTAACCCTCCAGTACCAAACCAAAGTGAAAATTCTTGACATGTCAAATAGGTATTAAGAGTCAGCAGGTTACTTAATAAAATAAAAGGCATCACAACGGGTCCAATTCAGTCATCATCTAACATGCACACATTTTCCATCAGGAAACAAGCACAAGAAAGAGCATTCAGAGACAGTAAGAACTGCTGATGCTGGAGTCAGAGATAATACAGTGTGGATTTGGAGGAACACAGCAGGCCAGGCAGCATCAGAGGAGTAGGAAAGTTGACGTTTCGGGTCGTGACCCTTCTCCATTCTCCAGGCAGACCAATCAACTGTAGTAGCATCATCAGCACTGCCTCATTAAGACCAAACAAAGCAGCACACATCTGGACAGAATTTTGCACCTACCTTATCTGTATTTCTTTACATTAAACCACAAAGTACATTATTACTTACTCAAGCAATGAAAGGGGAAGTTCTTTTCCCTTAAGTTGTAGCTATTTTATCAGTTCATTTTTTTATGATCAAAACAGAAATCCTCAAATTTATTACCCGAATTGGAAGCAAACAACTGTCAGGTTGAACGGGCTGCTGTTCGTACTCTGCTCCTTGTAAGAGAGAAGACTGAAAGATAACCTGAAAGAGTTCTTTAAAATGACCAACAGGTTCGATATAGTGGATATAGAGAAACTGGTTCAACTTCTGGGAGACTCCAATGCAAAGGGGCATGAATAGAAGATAGTCAATAGCTTATCAGAATAATGAATGCAGAAAGGCATTCTTCACAAAAGAATGTGGAACTTAGGAAGTGGTTGAGGCAGTTAGTATTCATGCATTTAATTGGAGACTTGATGCATACTTGGGTTGGAAAGCAATAGAGAGATGTCGGCAAGTTAGGAAGAGGGAGTTAAAGTTGGAGGGGCTTGTGTATTATATGAACTCTGATACAGATGATCTGGATTGAAGCTAGACTCTGTAATTTTACACAATTCTTAGTGTAGCCTGCAGGCTAAATAGCATGTACAGAAAGGACCTTGTAGATCTGAATGAATTCAGATTTGGGCACATTACTTCAGTGTCAGAGTGACTATTTTCTAGCATTAAGTTTCCAACAGCAAGATCAAGTAACTTGTAGTATTGTTACATTTTGCAAAACAGAAACCTGAGTTTAAAAGTAGGAGTCATGCTGAACACATTATATAAACACATATATACTATATATGTATATAATATACATATATTTGATTAATTATGGAAATTAAGCATGCATGAATAAAGCACCTTGACACTATACTGCAACTTTCAACCGATGAGGATGACATATCAACGCTGTACATTTTACGAAGCCTAGGTCGAGCACGCTCACTTGTTTTAGGAATATCATCTATATCATCTAGAGTTGACTGCCGTGAGTACAGCATGGTAGCTTCAGTGTAGCAGCTAGCAGTACAAAAAGTTAAAATGACATAGAACATATAAATTAGACAGAAGTGCACAAAATAGCTGCATGCTCAAAAGATTTTAAAAAAGACAGAATCTCCAAGATTCTGCAGTTGCGTACAAATCTGAGGGCTATATTTTCCTTTGTGACAATTTGACGGGGAACGTTGTTCACGAACAAGAAGGATTTAATACTAGTGAAAAACCTAAAAGGCTGTTAATTTTGTTTATCACTAGAGTGGGATCCTTTCCCTCCAAGTACATGTTAAATAAACATGAATAATAAATGATAACAGTTTGTATTTGCTTGTTAATTTAATAATAGGGAATACACTCAGCTTCCCTCAATTGCACATTTAAATTAAAGAAATGAATTTCATTTCAGGACAAGTTTGGCATAACTGAACTAAATGAGCAAGCAAATTTTAATAATCCAACAAAGTGATAGCAGTGAATATGATGCTCTACCACTGGTCAGTTATTCTGAAACGAGTTCCAAAATCTAAATATAAACTAGGCCATTTACTGCAGCCTACTAGTTTCCATTAAAAAGAGGAAATAAACCACTTGTATCTTTTAATGGATAAAAAACAATAGTGCATGATAAACAATTCTGGAAAAATACACACTGTATATTTTTTAGAGTAGTATTGAAGAAAATGTCTATTGCCATTCATCTTACTAAAAACACTATTGTTCTCCAACTCAAATAGAATATCACGTTTAAAGTTTTGGCAAAGATCTGTAGCTTGGGTTGTGGGTGAGGTTGTTGACTTGCTCGCCAATATCCCTGCAACTTCATCTGCAGATGCCTACTAAACAGACAACAACAGGAGGACACAGTACGCCCTCACACACTGGCCACACTGTCCTATATCAAGAAACATATCAGAACTGACAACAAGACTCCTAAGACGACTAGAAATCATGGTAGCCTACAAGCCCACAGCCATTCTACGACTAACACTTAAAGGATTAAAGACCCCATTCCCACAATATGTAGAACCAGTGTGGTTTACAAAATACGATGCAACGAATGCCACAAATATTACATCGGACAGACAGGAAGTAAACTAGCTATCAGAACATCAACTAGATGCAAAACAGCACACCGAACTCTCCTTAATATCGGTACACCCAGACAATGAAGACCATCAGTTTAACTGGGACAAGGTAAGCACAGTAGCCCAAGTGAAACGTAGAATTCCTAGATCGGCAAGCAAGTCAACAACCTCAGAATATCATATTTCTAGACAAGTAAAAAGTGATTTCTGTGGGAAATAAGTGAACTTTGAGAAAAATATTTGGTTTTCTTCATTTCTGGCTAGAGAGAGAGATGCGGATTAAGTAAATGATAGATTCAGCATTTACTTGTGAAGAAGTTATTGAACAATATAATAAGTACGAAGTGAATATTATCCCACAATAGTACAGATGGTGACTTAGGATCAAAAATGACCAATAGAATTACATTTGATAAAATGTGGTGTACTCTTGGTATTAGGAATAATCTGCATAATTTTTTAAAGTAAAATGTTTGCCACAGGGAATAATTCTAAAGTAAAATTTCTCAGTGTGGCACCATATCAACAGGACCTATTAAACAAGGAGTAAGCACTGAAAATTATATGTGTAGTCTATGATTTTAGA
>JAHRHZ010000054.1:20701554-20715180 GCA_024137785.1 Ginglymostoma cirratum
ATGATGCTGCTTGACCTGCTGTGTTCATCCAGCCCCATGCTTGTTATCTTCAACCTGCTTCCCTTCACTATCCATTATGGAATCTCGAGTCCAGAGAAGTTATAACTCATAGCTCAGCTCTTTACTATTCCAATTAACTGGGCTCGTGATAGTTTCCTTGCTGTGGTGTTGGAACTGTCACTGATTTTTTCATTTATTTCCAAATCAGTTTTTGGTTTGGAGCTATGAACTGTGAGCGAAGAGCTCTGTATATCCTCCTGCAATCTCATGCTATCCTCTTCACTATTTGCCATTCCATCATTTTTTTGTATCATCTGTAACTTAGTGATTACCTTTTTAAAGGTAACCTTTGGACTGTGTGCAATGGCTTGTGCTTAAAAAAAAAATAAACAAGCTGTTTTGTTTATTGAGGCCAGGCCTGAAAGTTAATTACAGCTTGTTTCTTACTAACAAGTTGACTCCGGTGAGACCTAATGCTCAAGTGGATGGCAGATGCTGAACGTTACCTAGGACCTCATGAAGAGATAGTCAGTCTTGCAGAGTCAGACCAGAGTTTGAACTAGTTTTATGAGCTGTGTTTAGGTCAGAAGGATTGTACCCGTGAAAGCTACAGGACAGAGATTTGGTTGCTACTGGTTGTCCTCTCATTATCAAAACATTGACAGACAAGTTAGTAGAATCTCAGTTATAAGAACAAAATTATTATTCCTCAGAGCCTACTGGAAACTATCTGCATACATCAGTGTTTTCAGAAACCAAGCAATACATAATTCCATATGCTGGTGATGTTACGAATCATGAAGACTACTCAATCGAACTGGCCAGTTACATCTCATTTACTTTTCCCTTTTGATTTATCCCTTAACTGTGCCTGCTTGTTTGTCTGTCTTTGTGTGAGAGTGGGGGCTAGAATTAAAAAGGTTTGAGTTTAAATCTTAAACAGTAATTAGATTACCTTGTTGTTTAACTTTGCTCTGTTAAAGTTACTGTGCTGCTAATAAATTCTTAATTCTTTTGTTTAAGCTACAAACCGGGTGCCTGGTATCAGTTATTCACAAAATCTGTTACTGGTTTTTCAAAACATCTGGTTAGGAACCAATGAAGTCAATTTTGAGGATTATTGAGTATTTCAATTTTACTATGTTATGAATACAGGAACATGAACAATGATGTCACAGGGTGGCACAATCAGCCACCTTACTGACAGGGAAACTATTGGAAGCAATTCTGAGGGACAGAATATAACTTGCAACTAGGAAGGCAGGGATTAATCAAGAACAGTCAGCATAGTTTTGTTAAGAGTAGATCATGCCTGGCAAAAATTGTTTCAATTTTTGGAAGAGGTGAACAGGTGTGCAGATGACAGCAATGCTTTTGATGTAGTCTATTGGGACTTTGGCAAGGCTTTGGATAATGTCTTGCATAGGAAACTGATAGCAAAAGTAAGAGCCCAAGGTATCCAAGGAAATTTGGCAATTTAGATCCATAATTGACCGAGTGGCAGGAAACAGAGGATGATAGTCAAGGGATGTTTCTCTGACTGGACATCTGTCCAGTGAGGTCCCACAGGTGTCAGTGTCGGGACCCTTGCAGTTTGTGGTTTATATAAATGATTTAGACTTGAATATAAGAGTGTTAATCAGTAAGTTTACAGGCGATACAAAGAATGGTGGATTGGTAAATAGTGAGGAGGATAGTTTTAGATTACAGGAGGATATACACAGCTAGTCAGATGTACTGATCAGTGGCAAATGGAATTTTTATTTATTCATTTTGTGGGATGTAGGCATTGCTGGCTGGTCAGCATTTATTGCCCATTCCTAGTTGCTATTGAGAAAGTAGTGCTGAGCTGCCTTCTTGAACCACTGCAGTCCACCTGCTGTGTGTTGACCCACAATGCCATTAGGGAGGGAATTCCAGGGCTTTAACCCAGCGACAGTGAAGGAACGGCGATATATTTCCAAGTCAGGATGGTGAGTGGCTTAGAGGGGAACTTGAAGATTGTGGTATTCCCATATATCTGCTGCCCTTGTCCTTGTGGATGGAAGTGGTTGTGGGTTGGAAGGTGTTGTCTGAGGATCGTTGGTGAATTTAATCCAGATAACTGTGAAGTGATACCCTTGGGTAGCACAGACAAAGCAAGGGATCACATGATGAACAGTAGAACCCGGGAAAGTACTGAGGATCAGAGGGACCACATATACAGCCATCCATTGAGTTATCGGGACAGATGAATAAAGTGGTTAAGGAGGCCTCTGTTAGATGAGGCATAGAGTTTAACAGCGGGTAGCTTATGCTGGAACTGTATAAAATGCTGGTTAGGCCACAGCTAGCGTTTTGTGTGCAGTTCTGGAATTCACATTATAGGAGGTATGTGACTGCAGAGGAGATTTTGCCTGTACTGGAGAGTTTCAGTTATGAAGAGAGATTGGACAGACTGGGGTCCTTTTCCTTAGAGCAGAGGAGACTGAGAGGGGACATGACTGAAATGTATAAAATTACGAGAGTCATACATAGGATAGACAAGAAAATCTTTTTCCCTTTGGTTTTGGGATCACTAATCAGGGGCATAGGGGAAGAAGGTTTAGAAATGAACTTTTTCACCCAGGGGATGGTGGGAATCTGGAACTCATTGCCTGTAAGGGTGGTAGAGACAGAAACATTCATAACATTTAAGAAGTGTTTAGATGTGCGCTTGTGATGCCAAGGCATACAAAACTATGGGTGAAGTGCTGGAAAATGGATTAGAATAGTTAGTTGGTTGTTTTGACTGGCATGGATGACATGGTCCAAAGGATTTGTCTCTCTGCTTTACATATCTATGACTGAATGATTTGATTTGGCTGTCAGTTTCCGTGTCGTAACAGTAGACTGTGGAGATAGTTTGATGAGTCCTATACAAAACTGCCGACATAAACTTTTCACAAGTCTGAGAGACTAATCTTTCTAAGTTTTAATAACCTGCAGATTTCTAACCAAACCCAGTTGGTGTGGAATTTGCAGTCATCTGCTGCAACTGATATTAAATTAGGTCACAGCCCCAGAAGGGCTGTGATTTTACTTTCAGATAAAACTCTTCACAAAAGTTACCAACACCTATATGCCACCACTATTTTGAAATTCAATCTCAAACATATTAAATATGATATCCTATATGTGTATATAAAAACTAGAACTGTTTTTTAACCTTTGCACTCTACAGTTTAGATGTTGGACATATTGAATTTCATGTACATTTCATCAACTCTGCTGAATTGACAAAATGGGTGCTTGTGTTTTTGCTACAATATGATGTTGTAATCATGCTCTTTTGTAGTTTCTGAGCAATCTAAGGCTTCTGTTACAACACTAGACTGTGTGTTCCATAAAGCAAACAAATATCGGTTGGTCTGAAACCTTTGCTGAACTCAGGGTTTGATTTAGCTGACTTAAGTACGTATAAAATCTTTATCAGAGAATGAGTTCTTTTCAAAGAATCCTTACAGTGTGGAAACAGGCCACTGGGCCCAACAAGTCCATGCCAAATCTCTGAAGAGCATTGCACCTAGACTCACCCCCCTACCCTATCCTTGTAATCCTGCATTTCCCATGGCTAACCCACATAACCTACACATCCCTGGACACTATGGACAATTTAGCATGGCCAGTATACCTAACTGCACATTTTTGGATTGTGGGAGGAAACTGGAGAACCTGGAGGAAACCATGTAGATACAGGGAGAATGTGCAAACTCCACACAGACAGTCACCTGAGGCTGGAATTGAACCTCAGTCCCTGGCGCTGTGAGGCAGCAGTGCTAACCACTGAGGCACCATGCTGCTCCCAATGTATTTTTGGTGACTGTGTAACTACTCTGAAATTTTTAAGGTCTCGTTTTGAAACATGCCTCTCAGAATCCGGCAAACATGTAAGCCATGTTTCCTTGACTCATTTCGTCCTGGGGGTGTGGTCTTCAGGATGGATTTTTTTTGCTTCCATTCTCACATTAGATTTTGACTGACATGAATTTCCCTGACACAACACTTTTATTTGGGAATTTGGCAAATGTTACAATTTTTGTAACACTTAGAAGGGCAAAGGCAGCTGATGCGTGGGAACAGCATCAACTCCATTTCCTCTCCAAGTCAATATTTTTCTGACTTGAAAATACATTATGTTCCCTTATTCTTTTGGATCAAAGTCCTAGAACTCTCTCCTTAAAGTTCTGGCTTGACCCACACCCAAGAAGTTTCAAGCATGTGGATTGTCCCACATCTACAGCTGAGACATTTAGAGCAACAACAGCTATTTTTTTGGGCATTTTGTAATTTTATAGGCTGTCAATCAGGGATGCAGTGACATAGTCATTGGAGTAGTTATTCAGAGTCCCTAGGCTAATGATCTTGGAACATGGGACCAAATCCCACCATGGTATTCAGTGGTTCTGAATTAAATTAATAAATCTGGAATATAATAGCTCATCTCATTTATGATGACCATAAAACCTACATCAATTGTTGCCAGAACTTAATGGGTTCACTAATATCCTTTAGTGAAGGAAATATGCCACCCTTGCCTGATCTCATTTACATGCAACCCCAGACCCACAGCAATGTTGCTGACTCTCAACGAACTTCTGAAATGGCCACTGTACTTGTAACTTAGAATTACTAATTAGTCTAAATTACTAAGCATATCTTCAAATTTTAGTTCTGACGAAGGGTTACTAGACTCAGAGTTAACACTATTCTTCTGTCCACTCAGAATCAGTAACAGTCTATATGAATTACTTAATTGTGCAATACAGCTCATGGATTTATATGATTATGTTATGCTCACATCTGAAATAGGTTTCAGCGTTTTGCATTAACAGCTCCCACTACAAAGGTTGTTTGTTCTAAGGCAAACACATCTGAATCGGCAGCACTCAGGAATACCAAGACACTTCTACATTCCTGTCAATCCCTGCCCAACTCAAGCATTTTCATTTCCCAATCCCTTTTTCTCATTTAACTGAGGGCTGCTGCTGAAATAGCTGCAGCTGATCTTCCAGTCATAGAGTCATACAGCAAGGAAACAAACCTTTCAGTCCAAATTGTCCCTGCTGACCATCTATCCTAAACTGGTCTAGTCCCATTTGCCAACATTTGGCCCATATCCATTTAAACCCTTCCTGTTCGTGTACCCATCCAGATGCCTTTTAAATAATGTAATTGCACCCAGCTCTACCACTTCCTCTGGCAGCTCGTTCCATATACGCATCACTTCTGCGTGAAAAAGTTGCTTCACAGGTCCCTTTAAAATCTTTCCACTCCCACCTTAAACTATGCCGTCTAGTTTTGGACTCCCCTATTCCTGGAAAAAGACCTTGACAGTTCACCCTAACCATGCCTTCATGATTTTATTAAACTCTATGCAGTCATCCCTCAGCCTGTGATGCTCCAGGGAAAAAGGCTCAACCCTATTCAGGGTCGTCCTATAGCTCAAACCCTCTAATCCGAGCAACATCTTTTCTGAACCCTTTCATGTGTAACAACGTTTCCTATAGCAGGCAGACCAGAACTGAACACAGTATTCTAAAAGTAGCCTCAGCACTGGTGAGCTACCTGTTATTGTCCACGGCTTACTGGTTGGCTAATAATGAGGCTTGAGGCTTTAAACATTCAGGTGCAATTATGAACCCCTACAAAACCTGCACTGACCATATGTTGCGAGCAAAAAAAGTAGTTTGAAGACCATTGAGAACCTTTAAAATGAATAAAGATTGCTTGAAAATAACAGTGCAGGTATGTATCTGAATTCAGTTGACTTTTGAGTTATACCAATACTATTTTGACGGCCTTCTGTTATTATTGTGTAGTGTAACAAGCTGATATAAGGTAGTGGAACAATTACACACCATCTGATTTAAATGCAATGTTTAAAATTAGTGAAATCTTTTTGAGATATTGATGGTCTCACTTGCCATGTGAAGAGAGATCTACGCTGCCTTTGTTTGGGGAAGAACTGTTGAGCCACAAGTCAATCAGGCACTGGTGAGGCCTTTGATGGGTCTTGACCTTGAATCAAGACCCTGGATGTAAGTTTTACCTACCGATATCTGCTGGCCAATCAGGGGCCAGCAGCGCCAAAAGGAGGCATTAGCTGCCGCTGAAAAGACACTAAGTTTTGGGATCGTGGATCAACCCAGGTCACAGGTAAGTACAAAGGGGGGCGCGGGTGAGGAGGTACCTTTTTCTGAAAAGCGTTTGTGTGAGAAGGGCGTAAGGGCATAGTCAGTGAGGACTGATGGGGCTCTCAGCAGGCAACCACCCCTCCCCCTGACTAATGTCCACTCTCTCGATGAGGCGCTGACTGAAATTGATCAAGGAGCAACCCTCCCTACCAAGACCCTGAAGTGAAAACTTGTTCTCAGAGTTTTAGCTGCCAGACATGCTAAATGGCAACAGACTGCAACTGAGTAAAGAACAGCAGTGGTAAGATGAGACCCTTGAGTGGCCATTAACTGATGACTTGAAGGCCTCAATTCGAAAAAGCATGAGAAGCTTGAACACGGCCTTTTTCTCACAACTTAATTCTGGTTTAGGTGAGAAAGCAGAGGGGTTCAACTATGTCATCTTCCGATCTAGTTCCCACTTCTAAGCTCACTATCAATGAGAGCAAAAGTTCATGTCCAATGTTACAATTAGTTAAACATTTGAACATTTAAACTCTATTAAAGGACAATCAGGCCAGTTTAAGATCTGAGATAACAAGGTGTAGAGCTGGATGAACACAGCAGGCCAAGCAGCACCATAGGAGCAGAAAAGCTTGACGTTTTGGGCCTAGACCCGTCTTCAGAAATGGGGGAGGGGAAGGGGGTTCTGAAATAAATAGGGAGAGAGGGGGAGGCGGATGGAAGATGGATAGAGGAGAAGATAGGCGGAGAGGAGACAGACCGGAAGAGGCGGGGACGGAGCCAGTAAAGGTGAGTGTAGGTGGGGAGGTAGGGAGGAGATAGGTCAGTCCAGGGAGGACGGACAGGTCAAGGGGGCGGGATGAGGTTAGTAGGTAGGAAATGGGGGTGCGGCTTGAGGTGGGAGGAGGGGATAGGTGGGAGGAAGGACAGATTAGGGAGGCGGAGACGAACTGGGCTGGTTTTGGGATGCGGTAGAGGGAGGGGAGATTTTGAAGCTTGTGAAGTCCACATTGATACCATTGGGCTGCAGGGTTCCCAAGCGGAATATGAGTTGCTGTTCCTGCAACCTTCGGGTAGCATCGTTGTGGCACTGCAAGAAGCCCAGGATGGACATGCCATCTGTGGAATGGGAGGGGGAGTTGAAATGGTTCGCGACTGGGAGGTGCAGTTGTTTACTGCGAAACGAGCGTAGGTGTTCTGCAAAGCGGTCCCCAAGGCTCTGCTTGGTTTCCCCGATGGAGAGGAGGCCACAACAGGAGCAGCGGATGCAGTATACCACATTAGCAGATGTGCAGGTGAACATCTGCTTGATGTGGAAAGTCTGGGATAGGGGTGAGGGAGGAGGTGTGGGGGGAGGTGTGGGGGCAGGTGTAGTACTTCCTGCGGTTGCAGGGAAAAGTGTCGGGTGTGGTGGGGCTGGAGTGGAGTGTGGAGCGGACAAGGAAGTCACGGAGAGAGTGGTCCCTCCGGAAGGCAGATAAGGGTGGGGAGGGAAAAATGTCTTTGGTGGTGGGGTCGGATTGCAGATGGCGGAAGTGTCGGAGGATGATGCGTTGGTGGGGTGGTACGTGAGGACGAGGGGGGATTCTATTTTGGTTTTTATTGCGGGGAGGGGGTTTGAGGGATGAGTTGCGGGAAATGCGGGAGACATGGTCGAGGGCATTCTCAACCACTGCGGTGGGGGGACGTTGCGGTCCTTGAAAAACGAGGACCTCTGAGATGTACGGGAGTGGAATGCCTCATCCTGGGAGCAGATGCGGCGGAGGTGAAGAAATTGAGAATAGGAGATGGCATTTTTGCAGGAAGGTGGGTGTGACGAGGTGTATTCTAGGTAGCTGTGGGAGTCGGTTGGCTTGAAATGGATATCAGTTTCTCGGTGGTTGCCGGAGATGGAGGCAGAGAGGTCCGGGAAGGAGAGAGAGGTATTGGAGATGGTCCAGGTGAACTTCAGGTTGGGGTGGAAGGTGTTGGTGAAGTGGATGAACTGTTCGAGCTCCTCGTGGCAGCGCGAGGCAGCGCCGATACAGTCATCAATATAACGGAGGAAGAGGTGGGGTTTAGGGCCAGTGCAGGTACGGAAGAGGGATTGTTCCACATAACCTACAAAGAGGCAGGCATAGCTTGGGCCAATGCGGGTACCCATGGCCACCCCCTTTGTCTGTAGGAAGTGGGAGGAATTGAAAGAGAAGTTGTTGAGGGTGAGGACGAGTTCGGCTAAGCGGATGAGGGTGTCAGCGGAGGGGGACTGGTCGGGCCTGCGGGACAGGAAGAAGCGGAGGGCCTTTAGGCCATCTGTATGGGGAATGCAGGTGAACAGGGACTGGACATCCATGGTAAAGATGAGGTGTTGGGGACCAGGGAATTGGAAGTTCTGGAGGAGGAGGAGGGCGTGGGTGGTGTCACGGACGTAGGTAGGGAGTTCCTGGACCAAGGGGGAGAAAATGGAGTCCAGACAGGTGGAGATAAGTTCGGTGGGGCAGGAGCAGGCGGAGACACTGGGTCGACCAGGGTAGTCAGGTTTGTGGATTTTGGGAAGGAGATAGAAGCGGGTGGTGCGGGGTTGGGGAATGATGAAGTTGGAGGCTATGGGTGGGAGGTCACCTGAAGTGATGAGGTTGTGGATAGTTTGGGAGATAATGGTTTGGCGTTCGGGGGTGGGGTCATGATCAAGGGGACGGTAGGAGGAGGTGTCGGAGAGTTGGCGTGTGCATGATTTCTTAAACACATCATAGAATTTTAAGCATTGTGTAACTGCATGCCAGCTCCAGGTATACTTCTATGGTACTTAACATCCTCAAAATCTGATCAAAGTGAATTGAATTGATTTAAATTTTTTTTTGTTAGGACATAAAAAGTAAAATGTTAGAAACAGATATTTCTGAAGCAACTACCTGGACAGACTATCACGAGAAACTATAGAATCCGTGCTGTCCACTCTCTCAGCACCGACTTCCTGGTTTCCTTCACGGATAGTTAAAGCAGCACATCTGGCATCATCATCATTTCTATCCAGTCCTGACTCACGTGAACTGTGCATCTTCATCTGGTGCTTGTAATAGTTATGGATACTGTCACGACATGGAACATTTCCCTACAGTCAAGTAACACATAAGATGATAATCAATCAACTATGCAGGAGCAATTTGCAATGAACAAGTGTGGAGAAATTAAGTTTTGGTTAAGAACAGATTATCTTTACTAACTACATTTTTTGAATCTCAAAATGAGGCACAAAGCAATTTTATTTGAATAAAGAGAAAGAATTAGAAATTGGGCTACCCTAATTTTGGAGCATGAGTTTGTGGTTTTTAATGTCCACTGTATGGATAAACTAAGCTGGGAGGCACCGAATTTAATACATCCACCTCATGTAAGTGGTTATAGCATTTGGACAAGTGAGTCCCACATTGCTGATTGTCTTTGCGTGCAGGATAGCAGCCCAATAGAATTGTTCACAAACTACACAATATGACCAATCCCGCCCCTCTTAATGGGAACCTACATAGAGGAATATTGCTGTAACTTTAATAATGACAAATTGAAAACCAGGGCAGATAGATGATTGTAGGCAACATAGAAAATAGGACCAAGAGTAGGCCATTCAGCACTTCAAGCCTGCTCCAGCAATCGAATATGATCACGGCTGATCATTAAACTCAGTACTTTCTTCCTGCTTTCTCCCCATATCCTTTGATTCCCTTAGACCCAAGAACCATTTGTAACTGCTTCTTGAAAATATACAATGTTTTGACATCAACTGCTTTCTATGGCAGAGAATTCCATAGGCTCACCACTCTCTGGATGAAGAAATTTCTTCTCATCTTAGTCCTAAATAGCCTAGCTTGTATCCTTAAACTGTGACCACTGGTTCTGGATTCCTGGTCATTGAGAACATCCTTCCTGCATTTACCATGTCCAGTCTTGTTAGAATTTCATAGCTTTCTATGAGATCTCCCTTCATTCTTCTAAACTCCAGTGAATATAGTCTTGACTGATCCAATCTCTCTTCAAAGACAGAAGTCAGACGACACCGGGTTATGGTCTAACAGGTTAATTTGAAATCACAAGCTTTCGGACTGTTGCCCCTTCGCCAGGTGAAGTGAGGGAGAAGCACACAGGCACAGAATTTATTGGCAGAGAGATCAATGGGCAGAGCAATCAAAAGATCATACAAATGGTGAGAATGGAGTGTCGAAAGGGTGAATAATTGGTCTCTGCAGGTGATCAAGAGTGTCAGTGTGAGTAAAGCGTGAACAGCTGCATAACAAGCGAAGGGACGACCTATAATCTGATTAAATGAGGCAGAAAGATAATTACAAAAAAAAAAGGTAGTGCTGGAGACAAACCAAATGACCGGAATAATGTAACAGGTATAAAAATCGCATGTTGAGGGTCTAACAAGCCTATTAAATAATCAAAACTGTATAAACGAATTAAGATAGAGATATCATAACAATTTATGAAGGTGGTGATTTCCAAATAGGACACTCAAGAAGATTTTACAGATATTTTACAGAATGTGTGGTGGGGTCACATGTAGCACAACGTGAGCACAAGATCATGGTTGAGGCCGTCTTCATGGGTGTGGAATTTGGCTATCAGTTTCTGCTCAGCGATTCTGTATTGTTGTGTACCTTGAAGGCCACCTTGGAGGACGCTCACCCAAAGATTGGGGGCTGAATGTCCTTGACTGCTGAAGTGTTCCCAAACTGGGAGGTAACATGCCTGTCTGGCAATTGTTGCATGGTGTCCGTTCATCCATTGTCATAGTCTCTGCATGGTCTCGCCAATATACCAGACTTGGGGCATCCTTACCTGCAGCTTATGAGATAGACAATGTTGCCTGAGTCACACGAGTATCTGCTGTGTGCATGGTGAGTGGTGCTCCCAAATGGAATAGTAGTGTCCATGTCGATGATCTGGAATGTCTTGCAGCAGTTGCTGTGGCAGGGTTGTCTGGTGTTGTGGTCAATGTTGTCCTGAAGATTGGGTAGTTTGCTGTGAATGATAGCCTGTTTAAGGTTTGAAGGTGAGAAGTGGAAGCGTAGGGATGATCCTGGTGTTCTTAAGAGGACGGCCTTCAAAATCTTCAGGTTTCCTCATGTTCCTCCTCATCTGTGCAGATTTTGTGTGTGTGCAGGGCTTTTCCATAGGGGACATCCCCATAAGAGGAGGATACAATGCTCAGCTCATTAACTGCCAGTTCCGATATACCAAAGAAAACAACTGCAATGACCTCCTTAAAAGACAGACACAGGATACAGCCAATAGAACACCCTTCGTCATCCGATATTTCCCAGAGGAGAGAAACTATATCATGTTCTTCATAGCCTTTAAAATATCATCAAAGATGACAAACATCTCGCCAAGGTCATCCCTATGCCTCGACTTCTTGTAACATCAGCCACAACACCACACAATCCTGCTGCAGCAACCGCTGCAAGACACACCAGATCATCAACATGGACACTTCCATCACAGGTGAGAACACCACCCACCACGAACATGGCAGATACTCATGTGACGTGGCCAATGTTGTTTATCTGATACGCTACAGGCAAGGATGCTCAAAGGCATGGTAGATTAGCAAGACCATGTAGACGCTACAACAACGGATGAATGGACACCACGCAACAATCGCTGGACAGGAATGTTTTCTGCCAGTCAGGGAATTATTCAGTGATCAAGGACATTCAGCCTCTGATCTTCGGGTAAGCATTCTCCAACAGTGTAGATTCGCCGAGCAGAAAATGATAGCCAAGTTCCATACCCATGAAAACCGAAAGAACTGCGGATGCTGTACATCAGGAACAAAAACAGAAGTTGCTGGAAAAGCTCAGCAGGTTTGGCAGCATCTGTGAAAAAAAAGAGTCAATATTTCGGGCCTGGTGACCCTGCCTCAGTTCGGATCCGAAATGTTAACTCTGATATTTCTTCACAGATGCTGCCAGACTTACTGAGCTTTTCCAGCAACGTCTGTTTTTGTTTCATACCCATGATTTGGCCACAACTATGATCTTGGGCTCATGCTGCGCAACATGTGACCCCACCACGCTGTTCTGTATCTGTAAAATCTTCCTTACTGTCCTGTTTTGACAGCATCATCTGGATAAATCGTTTTGGTATCTCTGCCTTAATTAGTTTATACACTTTTGAATTACTTATTATTTGGTTAGACCTCAGCATGTGACTCATATACCTATAATATTATTCCAGTCATTTGGTTTATCTCCAGCACCACCTTATTTTTATTTTTTTGTAATTATCTTTCAGTCTCATTTAATTGGATTACAGGTCATCCTTTCATTTGTTATTCAGCTGTTCACGCTTTACATACTGTCTGACAATCTTGATCACCTGCAGAGGCCAACTATTCACCCTTTCGACACTCCACTCTCACCATTTGTATGATATTTTGACTGCTCTGCCCATTGATCTCTCAGCCAATAAATTCTGTGCCTGTGTGTTTCTCTCTCACTTCACCTGATGAAGGGGCAACACTCCGAAAGCTTGTGATTTCAAATAAGCCTGTTAGACTATAACCTGGTGTTGTTTGACTTCTGACCTTGTCCACCCCAGTCCAACACCAGTATCTCTGCTTCAAGTCTTCGTAGAATTTTATAGGTTTCTATGAGATCACTCTCCATTCTTAGGTTGTACTGGAGCCATTAGTGTTAAGGTACAGAGAGATGCTACAGTTCCTTGGGGAACTAAGAGGTCCTCAAGGTCCACAGTCAAAAGTGAGTAGCAGTAGGTAGCCAGGAATGTCAACTCCAGGAATCTGGACCAGAGTTTCTACAGCAGTGCCACAAGAAATTTAATGTTATTGTGTGGTCTGGTCAATATCAATCAATCTTTGCATGATATCTCATGCCAAATACATCACTAAAATCTTATACTGGTGCTTTAATCCCAGATGATACTAATTCTAGAAAAATCAAAACCCAGAGCGAAACATAGCATGTTAGGTGCTTACTTCTTCAACCGTGAACCTAACCCTCCCTCTACTGACCCCTTCTCCCGCCTCCAACACAAGCCCTCCTCCTGGACACCACCCCAAGGCCTCCTACCCTCCCTCGACCTCTTCATCTCCAACGGCCGTCGAGACATCAATCGCCTCAACCTCTCTACCCCTCTCAAACACTCCAACCTCTCCACCGCAGAACGTGCAGCCCTCCACTCCCACGGCTCCAATCCCAACCTCACCATAAAACCCACGGACAAGGGAGGCGCAGTCGTAGTATGGTGCACTGACCTCTACATTGCTGAGGCCAGGCGCCAACTCTCTGACACCTCCTCCTACCGCCCCCTGGATCATGACCCCACCCCCGAGCACCAAACCATCATCTCCCAAACCATCCACAACCTCATCACCTCAGGTGACCTCCCACCCACCGCCTCCAACCTCATCGTTCCCCAACCCCGCACCGCCCGCTTCTATCTCCTCCCCAAAATCCACAAACCTGAA
>JAHRHZ010000054.1:20720180-20752625 GCA_024137785.1 Ginglymostoma cirratum
GAAACGTCAAGTTTTCCTGCTCCTATGATGCTGCTTGACCTGCTGTGTTCATCCAGCCCCATGCTTGTTATCAAAGAATTATGTGCCTGAACCCCTAGATCGCTCTGTTCTACCATACTACCAAAGGCCCTACTTTTAATTGTACAAGTCCTATCCTTTGTTTTACCAAAATGCAACACCTCTCATTTACCAAAATTAAACTCCATTGACCACTCCCAGTTCATTGACCCAATTAATCAAGATCTCTTTGGAATCTTAGATAACTTATTCACTGTCCACTATACCATTTTGGTGTCATCCACAAACTTATTCATCAAGCTTTCTATATTCTCATCTAAATCATTTATATAAATACCAAACAAAAGTGGACTCAGCACTGATCTCAGTGGAACACCACTGGTCACAGGCTTCCAGTTCAAAACCAACCCTCCATCATCACTTTCTGTCTCCTGCCATTAAGCCTATTTTGTATCCAATTGTCAAATTTACTCTGAATCTTTACTAATTAGTCTACCATGTGGAATCTTGTCAAAGGCTTTACTCAAGCCCAATTAAACAATGTCTACTGCTCTGCCTTCATCAATGTGATTGATGTCATGTGATGACAAATGCAGTGGAAACTCTACCCTAATAGTTACTCTTGTAGGGACAAAAGTAACTGTCTTTAGATTAAACAATTGTTTAGATCAAGCAATCAGGATGTAAATTGCAACATATGATTATCCAGTGCTAGATGTAAGTGACACAGATTACAAAGAAACCTGCTACAGCCTTCTCATCTCCAGGCAGAAAAGTGGGATTAAGGTTTCAAGTAGAACAGCCATGATCTCATGGAATAGCAGACCAGGCTTGATTGGTTGGTTGGATATGCTCCCACTGCTCTTATTCATTATGATCTTATGATTCTGGCATGCAGCTCAATATTAAACAGGCTACTTCAAAACTGTATGCAGTGTGGGGTCAGCATCAATAAAAGCTAGCTGCATTTCTAAAAACCAATCTACGTTTCTTAAAGGCAAGGTGCGTATTGGTTGCGGCATGGGAAAACATTCCAAGCCGTAAGGAATAACGACAATGGAACAGGAGCCGGAGGGAGAAGGAGAGGCAGAGGCAGAGGCAGAGGCAGAGGCAGAGGCCCCCCGGGTGCACAGCACCGAGCCCTAGCACCCAAAGTAGAAATGGCAGCAACGACGTGGCGATGCCGACGTTGAACCGGGGTGGACAAAGTGCGCCGACACATGACACCAGATCATAGTCCGACAGGTCAAGCTGGAATCGCACAAACCTGTGGAGTGCAGCCCCTTTGTCAGGTGCAGCGAAAGAACAGGGCATATAAACACAGAGCTAAAAGCAGAGAGACCAAAAGATCATACAACCGACGTAATCAGGTTAGAGAGATTGTTACAATTTATCAAGGTGATGCTGTTAAAAATGCAAAGTAAGGAAGATTTCACAGATACAGAGCAGTGTGGTGAGGTCGTGTGTAGCATGAGTGGAGTGTCAGATAATAAGTCTCTACAGGTGACCGAGAGTGTGAGATGGTGTGTAAAGTGTTCATAAAGTCAATGTCAGTGCTGTGCTGTCATGACAATCAGGCAGACCCATAGGAATAGACAAAAGATGGCATCTCAGATCAGACACTGAGTTGTAGCTGTGAGGCTTTGTTCAAAATCTGTCTCAGAGTTTTAACCTGGAATCAGCAAAATAGAATGTATCTACAAATAAACAAACATCTTGGATGAAATAATTCACCCCTTAGATTTATGTGTGTGTGTGTGTATATGTGTGTAAGAGAGAGAGAATATAAGAAGTAATTCAAAACTGTACAAACTAATTAAGGTGCAGAGATTATAACGATTTATCAACACGATGCCTCCAGTCCTCTAAGGCGGACTCCAAGATATGCAACAACGCAGAATCACTGAGCAGAGACAGGTAGCCAGGTTTCATATCCATGAAGATGTCCTCGACCATGATCTTGGATTCATGTCGCGCTACACGTGACCTAACCACACTGCTCTGTATCTGTAAAATCTTCCTTACTTTGCATTTTTAACAGCATCACCTTGATAAATTGTAACAATCTCTCTAACTTAATTAGTTTGTGCAGTTTTGAATTACTTACTACAGTCTATCAGTCATGTGACTTCTAACTCAAGGTGGAAAGGAAGAGAGTTATCACCATTCCTCAGGAGGCCAGGAGCCTCTCTGTGCAAATATTGGAAAAGCAGTAGGAAGAGATAGTCAGAGTTCAGTACCAAGTGTGAGGACCAATATACAATGTTAAAAAGAAATGATGATCTCTAAGTCATTAAAGGCAGTGAATTCAATCTTAAATGCTGTCTCCATTACCACCAACCATACATACCGTTCAATAGTCCACATCCATATCACATAATCAATCAGCATTCTCTTGGTATCAGGACTCATACTACCACTCATATGCTCCACCACACTCTCACACGCTTACCATGGCAGCAAACCTCATCTTGCAGCTTCCAGGTAACTACTCAGCTACGACAGACACATCATCCAATCATATATCAATAGCAAAGGATGATAGGCAAGGGTACATACCTTCACCCCAGTGGAGGTGACAGTGCTTTGTATTATTGATTCAACCATCATTGGGATAGTAGAAACTGGTGTCACTCAGGTCAATGGGATGATGGTGTATTCCTACTTTATGCAACTTCTGAAATCCCACTTACCTTGATCCCAGAAAATGATATGATGTGTAAGTTGTCAATAGTGCAACAATGCACCTCTTTTCTTCCCCACCTGTTTCCCTTCCCTCACCTCAACCCTCTCTTTCTATATTCTTACACAGATGCAAAACTTATCACTTGACCTCCTGGTGGTGTCTGAAAATGAGGGCTTAGAGGCATAGCACATTTCTGAGAAAGAACTGCTAGTACATGATTGAACATTTACAGGCAACATCTCAGATCCTGGCACTGCAGGTACTGTAGAAGATATTAGAGAGGTCGGATCTGCATGTGGCGACCCACCATGAACTAAGACAAGGGGAAAAGTATAGTATGTGTGCCAGCTCCCCAGAGGGCAAGTTTATAAGCATATCCTGCTGTGGAGAGTTCAGACGGGAACTTAATTTATGTGGCATACTGGAAAAGTTCTGCTCCAAAACACAACATCCTGACTTAGAAGTATATTGCTGTTCCATTGCTGTTTCTGGGTCAAACCCCTAGAAATCCTTTCATAACAGCACATTGCATATACCTAACCCATGGGCTGCAGCTGTCAAGTCAAACAAGTCTATCATACAAAAATGGCCTTCAGCCCATCGAGTCTGTGTAAGTCAAAAATACCCACCAAACTATTCTGATTTTCCACCTTTCGTATGCCTTGACATTGCAAGTGTACTCCTATGCTCCATATGCACAACTTTCACCTCTTTCTTCAACAGTACTGACTCACCACATCTCAATGCTATCCAGTTTGCAATTTGATTTCATCTTTTGTTTCATTCAACATCTTCACAAAGAAAAGCTCCTTTGGTTTAGATATTAAGGATAATGAGTTCCAATAAACTGTGAACCAATATCCCTGCAGATCCTTGTTCCCCTTCGTATCCCCAACTCCACTACTTCTTCTAATCTGACCTCTGGTTATGTATGAGTGAAACTATTGAACATCTCCCTCTCTGACACTGAATAATCTGTCCTTAGAAGAGATTTCAGGTTTGTCTCTTTACAACTCCTACAAGATGAATTTTGTTTGCATGCCATTTTGGCCAGCAGTCCTCCCTTTGCTCAGCCAACCCTTAAACCTCTCACCAGCATTTTCTTTCCCCTGAACCTCTCCTTCTGGTCTCTTACTCTCTTTTGTCTTTTCACTGAGAACTACCACAATGCTAATTGCCATTTCAATATTTCTGCTCCCTTCATTCATTCTAAGCCGTTTGTCTCCAGTTCTGATGAAAGGTCATCAACTTGAAACATTGATTTTGTTCCTTTCTTTGGAACTGTTTCCTGACACAATAATATATTCAGCATTTTCCATTTTTATTCCGGATGTTGTGATGGACAGTGAACTGTCATGTTGATGATATTGTAGACACTAGTCAAAATGGGCTAGTATAGAAAATTAAGGGGCACAGTGATCTTGACAGCCGTTGGCATAGAGTCCTCATCCTACTCTGCAGTTCTGGGTCACATTTGAGAAAGTGGTGTGGTTCTGATGCAGTGCAGCTACTGCAAACATTGTTCTGGCTGAGGTACAAGTAGAAGTGCTCTGAACACTAGGTTAGTGGGCCGCCTACAAAAAGTTCTCCTCCTCATCCGCCCCCTCGCCACCTCTGTGAACAGTTTTGAGTTTATGCTGTTGCTGCTCCATCTCCCCTTCATTCCATTAGCCATAGGTTGAGGGCAAATAACATGCTTAGAGGCCTTTCAAATTCACATCACTCCTTCCAAAGGTCGAAAATCACACTGTTCTGACTGAAATAATGCTGTAATATTCCTTCAACAAAGTACTTTCATTCATGATGCACAGCAAAAGAAAGCCAAAAGCAGCTCATATGGAAGTTGAAGTTTCAAAAGTTTGCAAAGGTGCTTCTCTTTCAGCTGAATACAAAATCAACTTGTGCATATTTAATGGAGGGTATTATTATAGTGGGCAAGGACTAAAATGACAGGTTGTGTGCCAACCCAGCATTGGGGGCAAACTGAAGCTATAATTCATCCCCTCTGCCAGCTTATGATGCCCAGATGAAATATCTGAAATGTCACTCTACAAAATGGCAATCATTGTTCACAATGCCAGACATTGGCAAGAATGGACTACTTTCCCTTCATTTGTGTCCTGTTGCAGCAATAACATGGAACCACATTTTGTGGCTTGGATATTTAAAAATATTATATAAGTGGATTGCCCTGTTTATGCTGGCTAATTCTCAATTAGATGAAATAAAAAATAAACTTTTTTTAATTTAGAAGATTGTATGATATTAGATCGTAATTTCAAAATAGGAAAGTTTTAATTGATTGTAATTACTTTCAGAGCTAGTTGGGTGGAAAAAGAGTTTAAAAATGCATGACTTTCAATCTGATAATAGCCACAAAGGACGATCAAGTACTTGATATGGACTGCCAGGAAGGTTGGTAGACACACTGGACTCATTTATTTCAAATAAAGGATGGAGTAGCTGTAACAGCAAAGTGAGAATATGAATTATGGAATGAATTGAACCAAAGGCCTTCATGACCTCGTAAAATGATAGGTTTTGATTTAATAGTACAAATCATTGAGTGAGCTAACCCGCAGTCCAAAGGCTTAAATAACTCTACCTTTACAGTCTTTTCAATGCCTTCCCTTCCCACATAGGTCCCCTGGATTGCCTCACTGCCAGCTGATCTCTCAGGGTAGAATCCTCCTGATATACACCAATCTGGTTGAAGCCTGCAGATCTCTGTGGCATGCTACTGAGGCCAATATATGGGCGTTAGGTCATAATGAGCAAGCAAGCAGAGTGCTGTTACATTGGTTTTGAACCTGTTTAGTTTCTAGTTAAGAATCACCCAGTTATCATCAAATAGACTAAGAGGAGATGGTGGCCAACCTTCCTGCTTCATTCTTCTTCTGAGTGGACCTCTAAAGTCCGTGCACAGCAGCAACTTCCAGAATCCGAAGTCAATGTTGCAAATGGCATATGCATACTAATTGCCATGTATGGACCCTTGGAACAACTGCACAGCTTAGCCTGAACACTGGGTGTGGTGCTGTGGACTAGAAATCTGGAACGCTTAGCTAATTTTCTGAGGACATGTGTTTGAATCCAAACATGACAACTGGTGCAATTTAAATTCAATAAAAATCTGAAATTACAAAGCTAGCCCAATGGCAGACATGTAACCATTGTAAGTTATTGTAAAAAATCATCTGTTCACTCATGTCCTTTAGGGATGGACAATTAATCTGGCCTGAACCAGTGACATTGAAATTATGTGAATGAATAAAAGAAAATCCGGGTAATAGTCATATATTGGGTATAGTCAGGATATTAGACAGTAAAGTTTTTGAAAACTCAGTTAAATCTTTTTATTCAATAAACACAATTTTTAGAACGATGATTCAAATATTCCATACCTTCTTTACTTCTCTCGTAAGCATACATCTCTCTATCCTCAGAACAGTGGATATATCAATGCATTCCTTTGAGATTGAATTTAGCCATTTTGTAAAACTGTCCACCAGAGCCAAGAAGAGAACCCATGTGAACTTCAGAAGGTTAAACACCCGCTTGAAAACATTATCTGGGAAACAGAGAGAGAAAGATTATTAGAAATAGATCAATAAGAAACATAAGGGTGAATTCAGCTTTTCCAACATGGAGTACAAACAAGGACCTCATAGAAGTAGGGCCTCAAGATTTTCTATCCATTGAATAAAGACAAAGCCAATTAAAATTTAAAGCTGGGATTGGTAATGTTTTGTTTGGAAACAGTATTAAAGGATCTGAGCTAAGACAGGTAGATGGAGTCAAGGTAGAGACCAATTCTGATCGAAACAAATGGTAGATCAGATTTGAGTTGTAGATGTAGAGAGGATGTTTCCTCATGTGGGACAATCTAGAATGAGAGGTCATAGTTTTAAGGATTAGCAGATTGAAAACAGAGATGAGGAGATATTACTTCTTTCAAAGGGTTGTGAATCTCTGGAATTCACTACCTCAGAGTATGGTGGGCATCAGGACATTGAGTAAATTTAAGAAGGATTTTTAATTGGTAATGCATTGAAGGATTATAGAGATTGGTTAAGAAGTGGAATTGAAGTTGAAATGAAATCAGTCATGATCGTATCAAATAGGGTAGCTGACTCAAGAGGCTGAATTGTCTGCTTCTGCACCCAGTTCTTATGAATAGTCAACTCCTGTTCCACTGTAGACAGAAAATTACAAGTACAAAGGGGTATGCTGACCTCAATGAATGAATTGAAGATATGAAATCCCTCATCTCAGTTGGGAGAACTAAATCACAAAACGCACCCATGCTGCTGTTTGATAATGGTACGATGAAACAGGAAACAGGTGGAATTTAACGTGCACTACTGCAAGATTGTATGGGATAGTGTATGTGAAATATGTGCAGACAATTAAAGGGTACCATAACAAAACAATGGATAGGATTCAGTTAGACTAATACTTTTCTAAGTTACAGAATATGTAAAAATATTAATCAAGAATTTAGTTGGAATTTAATGACATTTATTTGAAGGGAGTTATGTTAAACCACTGCCACTTAATGACCAAGCCAATTTAGAATACAATCTTATCATTGTAATGGCCTTTCAACAACTGAAATTTCATCTACTTGAAATATTAACTTTGTTTTTGCTTCCTACTACCTGACTTACCATGAATTTCTAGCATTTTGTCTTTCATAAAGTTTTCATTATACAAATTATTCTATATTAAGATTAGAATACTGTGTACAATTTTGTTTGTTTAATAACTGAACTATGAAAGATATTCCAAAACCACAACAATAAGGAAGATAATGGTCTTACATATCAGTCCGATCTTCCAATCTGTGTTGAAATCTCTATTCCCAACCAAGATCTAACAACATGTTGCTATATACCTTCCCAGGAATTTTCAGGCCAAACTTCCAATACAGGATTAATCCTAGAGACAGATGAACCTTCACAGAAAACATGGTACCAAGTTATGGCATTAGTTGCCATATTTTAGACAGTAAACTCAGGCTAATTGTCCCAAAGCCTCTTTGACATCTACTGGGAACACTGAAGTGGGTATTGTGGGTTGATAGTCTGATGGATAGGTGAAGGGGTAAAATGAAATGTCAGTACACAAGTAGGGTAGTAGGTATGTAAGGGTGGCAGATGGATGAAGTGGTAGGGATCAGATACGAAGGTGAGGAAGTAGGGTAGTAAGTAAGTTTGTACATACATTGATATGTAGCTGAAGGGTGGGGTAGCAGGAAGTTAGTTGAGGGGACAGGATTGCAGGCAATTGTGTGAGGGGACAGGGGAGCAGGTGGTGAAGAGGATGTAACGTTGCAGATAAGTGGGCTAAGTGCATAAAGAGCTAAGTTGGCAGGACGTAGTTGAGGGGCTAGGTGGCAGTTGAGTCACAGAGGGACTAGAGTGGTATCTGGGCAAAAGGGTAAGGTACCAGGTAAAGGATTAGGCTGTTAAGAGGCTGGATGAGGGTGTGGGGAATAGATAGATGGCTGTGTAAGAGATCTTTTTAACATGGGTGTATGCTGGCTATCACATGGCTTTCAAAATAAAATTCAGGATCTGGTACATTAAAATCCTCAAGGATAATGCCATTTGTTACAGGCTTGAACAATACAACGTTATCATAGCCTGAAAACCCAACGCAATAACATTGAGTGAGACAAGGTGGGCAGGTCAGGGCCTGTTCAAGGAATAAGGTGGCAGATACACCTTCTTCTGGAAAGGTAACCCAGAAGAACAAAGCTGACTACTTGGATTTGCCTTCACCAAGAGAGGAACCTGTTAACCATCGTTGTGGGATACACAATGCCCCATGGCCTTTAGTTCACCTCAACTCAGAAGAAATAGACCATAGTTGTCAGTGCATGTAGGCCCATCTCTAGAAATGATGGTTGAGGCCAAACAGGAATTTGGCTCCAGTCTTCTTCAGTCATTATCCTGTTCCACAAAAGGAAACAAGCTAATTCACCTTGGAGATCTCAATGCCAGAAACCTCTGGAAAAAATGACTGGCAAGGATGGCACAAGGAAAGCAAACACCAACAGAGTCCTTCTCCTAATGAAAAGCCTAGAGCATGGTTGGGTGTCATAAATCCTTGTCGATGGTCAATACAGGAAATCATGCCAAACCTTTACTCCAGACATCTGCTTGACTATGTTATCGCCCACATAGGGAACTGCAAGGCAGTCCACATCACTCATGTCATGACAGAAGCTGGCAAGTGCTGGACCAATGATTGCCTAATCCAGTCCTCAATTTCAATCAACTCAGCCCAAAACTGGTGGCAGCAGCAGCAGAAGTGCTTCTACATAAAATTCAATATTGATAGACTTATACAGTCTACATAGAAAGGCTGGAAGAGTCAGCATCTCAAAGTCAACCTGTTGATGCTCAACAGGGACCTCAGAATTTCCACAGTAGCTAGTCGGTCCTTAAATCCATCATAAAGAGCATTTATGAGGATACTGTTAGCTTCTCTACTAGTAAATATCAAGAGTGGTGTAATGAGAATTATGAGGGAATCCAGAAAGTAAATTGCAAGCACAAAGAATTCCTCAACAGAAAGCACCACCAATACTCTAGGAAAAATGATCAGGTTTACAGAGAAATGAAAACCGAGGTTCAACATAACAATGTGTATCTGAAAGAACTGGTGGTGTGTGGAAAGAAAGCAGAAAGTTCAGCAACTTACTAATAACTATGAATCCTTCAATGCAGTCAAGACTATCTACGGCCCAAGGACCCAAGGATCTACCCCACTGAGAGCTAAGAATAGACCATCCCTCATCATGGACGCAGAGACAATCAAAATTCATTGGGACGAGCATTTCAAAGATCTCCTCAATCGAGACTCAGTTGTTCACATGAGTATCCTTGGCCTCAACTCGGAACATGCTAGCTCCCAGTATTCAAGGCTAAGGGCTTTGTCTGGGTAAGTGGGACTAGTGTATCTGGTGATGCAGACTCGATGGGCCAAAGGGTCTCATCTGTATTCTATAATTCTATGATTTTATCTCAGCGTTCAAAAGTCCAAATGTTCAAAAGTCCAAAAGTCCACCAACAAGGCCATAGGCACAAATAGAATTCCAAACAACACAGTAAAACATGGGACAGTAGCACCCTGGTATGGAAACATAACCTCATCTTATTCATCTGAAGGATGATTATCAACAATCTCTCCCTCAATGTCACCAAAACAAAGGAGCTTGTCATCAACTTCAGGAAGCACAGTAGAGAACATGCCGTTGTCTGTATCAATGGTGCTGAAGTGGAGGTGGTTGAGAGCTTCCTAGAAGTAAATATCACCAATTATCTATCCTGGTCTATCCACATCAAAGCTACAGTCAAAAAAGCACACCAACACCTCAACTTCCTCACAACACTAAGGAAATCTGGTATGTCCATTATGACTTCTACCAATTTTTATAAAAGCGTTATAGAAAGCATCCTATCCGGATGCATCACAGCTTGGTGGGGCATCTGCTCTACCGAAGACCGCAAGAAATTACAGGGACTTGTGAACACAGCCCAGTCTATCATGATAACCAGCCTTCCTTCCACTTCCTGCTGCCTCAGGAAAACAGCTAACATAATCAAAGACTCCTCCCACCTCTGTTCTACTCTCTTCCACCCTCTTCTATCGGGCAGAAGATACAGAAGTTTGAAAACACCTACCAACACATCTAAGGATCAACAATATCCTGGGAGTTATCATTGATCAAAAACTCACTGGACTCACCACATAAATACAGTGACTACAACAGCAGATCAGAGGCTAGGAATACTGCAGCGAGAAACTCACCTCCTGGCTCCCCACAGCCTGTCCACCACCTACAATGCAGAAGTCAGGAGTATGATGGAAAATCCCACACTTGCCTGGATGAGTGCAGCCCCAACAACACTCAAGAAGCTTATCACCTTCCACTTGATTAACACTGCATCCACAGGGATCTACTCCCTTCACCACCCACACTCAGTAGCAGCAGTGTGTACTATCTACGAGATGCACTGAAGAAATTCACCAAAGATCCTCAGACAGCACTTCCAAACCCTCAACCACTTCCATCCAAAAGGACAAGAGCAGCAGATATATGGGGACACCACCACCTTCAAGTTCCCCTCCAAGCCACTCACCATCCTAACTTGGAAATACATCGCTATTCCTTCGTTGTTAGTAGGTCTAAATTCTTGAATTCCCTCCCTGATGGCATTGTGGGTCAACCCACAGCATGTGGACTGCAGCAGTTCAAGAAGGCAGCTCACCACCAGCCTCTCAAGGGCAACTAGGGACAGCCAACAATTGCTGGCCAGCCAGCGACGTCCATGTCCCACAAAATGAATACGTTTAAAAAAAAAGCCTCTTCCCCGCTGTTATCAGACTTATGAACAGACCTCTCATACATTAGAGTTGATCTTTCTCACCCTCACCACCTTCTCTGTAGCTGTAACACTATATTCTGCATTCTGTTCTATCACCCTGACATACATACGTAAGGTATGATTTGTCAATATGCTTCACTGTATCTTGGTATGTGACAATAATAAATCAAAACCAAATAAAATCAAGGGGAAAGTATGACAGGGATATCTAAGACACCACAATTGATACCACCATTAAGAAAGGAGACATGAATGATTGTGATAACTACATAGGGGTCATCCTGTTGTCCACCACAGGGAAGTTCATTGCAAGAAGCCTCTTCAAACACCCACAAGCGAATGGGTGAAGGGCTCTGACTGGAGATCAAGCAGATTCTATCTATCAAAAGACAGAGTGAACATAATCTTCATAGCAAGACAAGTTGAAAATATGTGCAGGCAGCAAGTAGCAGCCTCTAAACATGGCCTTCTTTGACAAAGGCCTTCAACTCTATTAAATTGAAGGGATTATGGAGCATCCTTCTCAAGCTTGTCTGCCCACAAAAAATTGCAAATCTTCCTCCACTTGCTGCTTAATGACATGTAACTGTGATCCTCAAGAATATGTCCACTGTACAACCAACAGAAGTGCAAACTGTGGCGGGGGGAGGTGAGGTCAAGCACGGTTGTGTCATCACACTAACACTGTTCTCTATCTACCTTGTTACAACATTTCACCTCACCTTCAAGAAGCGTTCCATTGGATTGAAGCTAATCTACAGACAAGCAGGAAACTGTTCAATCCATATTGCCACCAGTCTACAACCAAGACCACCCTAATCTCTGTCAATGAGCTGCTGTGTTCAGCTGATGGTAGTGTGCATACATACTCCGAGGCTGCACTCTGAACCGTTTTTGATGCATTCACAGAGGCAGACAAGAGAATGAGCCTTAAGATAAACATCTATAAGAAAAAATTCATGTGGAGGTGCTGGTGTTGGACTGGGGTGACTTCCGACAAAGGTCATTAACCAACTTGCTCCTGCCATTCAAGGCTACCCCAACTATCAAGATTCACAGTGAGTCTATGAACAATGCAGATTAACTTGCATAACTCATCAATGACGGGGTTCCTTTCAGTGAGAGCATAAGACCATAAGACATAGGTGTGGACGTAAGGCCATTTGGCCCATCAAGTCCACTCCGCCATTTAATCATGGCTGATGGGCATTTCAACTCCACTTACCCGCACTCTCCCCACAGCCGAGAGCAGACAGTGAAGTTGCTAAGACTTTAAAATCTGGACTTTTTCCTTTTCTTTTGGCTAAGAACTTTAAGATCTGGGTGTTTTTCTTTTTCCTTTGGTTCTATTTCTTTGATTTCTTCTCATTTTAAAAAAAATTCTGGTTTTGTTTTTTGAATTTAAAATGGTTACGTGGAATGGCAACTTTGTACACTTTTCACTGTATCCCTGTACTTGAATAATAAATTAGACAAAATCAAATTCTAATTCTAATTTTGATGTTGAAACTCAACACCACCTCCACTGCTAGTGCCTTTAGCCATCTAAGAAAATGAGTGTTTGATGACAAAGACCTCAAATCCAGCACCAAATCCATGGTACATAGAGAAACCTGCTCTGCTGTATGCATTAGAGACATGGACAAACACTTCAAATCACTAGAGAAATATCATCAGTAATTCCACCACAAAATCTTGTAAATCCACTGGCAAGACAGCTGTTTCAATATCAATATCAGTGTCTGCTCTCAGGCCAACATACCTAGCTTCAATGAACTAATTGTGGTCAATCAGCTGTATTGGGTAGCCCTCATTGACTTCATGCAAGAATTGAAAAACAAGCTGTCTACTTTGAACTTTGTCATGGCAAGTGGTTACCAAGAGGGCACAGCAAATGGTTCAAGGACTTTATGAAAGTGTCCCTGAAATAAATGCTCACCAACTCATAAGAATCTCTTTACCAAGGCCATTTAAAATGGACAAGAAATATCTGTGAATGTTCAAACCATTCTGAGCATCTCCAACAAGTCCATGTAGCAGCCAAGTGCAAACAGTAGAAGGATAATGGAGAAACACAAGCATCCCATCAATCTCTCTCAACTGTATAGCTCCATATTTGACCATTTAGTCAACTCAGCACCTAAAACTTCATGGTAGAAGAAAGTCACCTTGATCTCAAAGGATTGTCTGAGGAGGAACAGAGTGACAGATAAGCAGGTGAGGGACAGTGTGGCAAGTTGGTTAGGGGATATTGTGGTAGCTTGATAAAGGGTCAGAGTGGCAAGTAACTGGGTGAGGGGGAGAGCTTGGCAGGAGGGCAAGGAGAGAGGATTGCAAGGGTAGTATGACAGATGGGTAAGGTAATGGATTGCCAGGTTGGTAATGGGGTAAAGTGGTTGAGGGTATAGAGAGGCATGTGGACAGGGGGTAATGTGTCAGATAGGTGGGTGAATCAGTATCTGGGTAGCAGTCAGTTGTCTGGTGCTGAGGAGTTAGGTGTAGGACAGTGTGCATGGGAATATTGGTTTTATTGATGGGTGGGGCACAATCACATGTCCCATGGGATTGGAGTCTGGGTAAGAAAATGGTTGGTTCAGGTGCTTGGGTGATCAATGTGGGTGAACGACGTGGTCAGTTGTATAGTTAAGCAGAAGTTCAGACAGGTTTTAATTCATCTAACTTCTGTCTAATTATCGAGGTAAGTAAGACATATTCGTCTAAAGATTCCAATTCAGAATTGGGAACTATTTTGGAGGTTTCAGAAACAGGGTAATTGCTGACTGAAAGTTTAAACATCCTGGGAAATTACATAGTTAGTGCACTGGGACTTCCAATGTATATCTTTCAGGGTATGTCTAAGCTATTTGGACATTGGAAGATCCTGACCATTATACCTGGTGCTAAATTTTGCAAATGAGACCTCTTCCTAGACAAGCTAGCGAGGTTAAATTTTATAGTTCATATGGTTTTCAGTCTGTTAAAATAAATTTGAAAACCCTGATGGGATGTGCTATTCTTCATGCCTGAATTCTAAACAGTCATCTTCATTTGTGAAGCTTGGTGTTTATTACACTTTGATTTCTTGAATTGAGAACTAACATAATTCCTTTAAATTAAGATGTCATTTATCATCATTAAACGTTGTCATACCTGGTGCATGAGAGTGTTTATGCACTTCTTCTGGTGTTGTTAGTTCTTCTGTCTCTTCACACTCAATTGTAATGTGACCTAACCAAAAGATAGTGGAGGGGCATGTCAATAAGCTTAACATTATTCCAAAATTATGTACCATACATTTGCTTCATTTTTCATTACTGTTTTGAAAAGTCACCTAAGTGATCTCAAATTGCCTTCATGGTAGACACTGCAAATATCTGAATAAAGAAGTGAAAACAGTTGCACTTTCTCTGAAGAAAAAAAACAATTAAATCAATGAATTGTACCCTCATGTCTGTTACTCCATTTTTCTCCAACATTTAATAAGGTTTTAGATTTTTACGAAGAAAATATATGTTGATGTATAGAGTTTTGCACCACTAAAATTCCATGGTTTTGGATAACCAAGTTGAAATATTTCACAACCATATTTTTCTTTTAAATACATTACAAACTCAGGTATTTGCAGCTTTATAAGAATTGAAAAGTTGCATTGCGTTTCAATTAAACAGGAAGATCAATTTCCAACTAAAATATTTTACAGAATTTTTATGTTCTAGGAAAAGTGTTTCTGTAGTTAACAGTCTATTTATCTTTACAGGATTCTGGATAGGTGTCAAAAAGCAAACAATTACAAAGAAGGGATGTGGACATGGATAAGTACTGGAAAAGGTTAAAATTCCACAAAACCTCAACTTTCTTAAGAAAATTCCAGAAACTTTCAATAACTTTTGGGCCTTTTTTGGAAATTTCCAAATATTTTCCACACTTTCCAAGATCTGCAGAAACCCCGGCATGCATTAAGAAATCGACATTTTCAAATACACACTATTTCCTTTCCAGATTATTATTTTTCAACAAGAAAACTATCAATCCTGGCTTTAATTGTTGGAAATACACTGCAGTTTTCCTGATTAATACATAGAGTACAACTAGATCTCACCCTCCCCCCACCCCACTGTCCCCCACCAGAATAATTTCAATATCAGATATCTGATTTTACCTCTGATCACCAAGAAGAACATCAGATTAGAAGACACTGAAACAAATGGCAGCCAAATGTGTGTGGGAAGCCAAATCCAACAACTCCATTTCAACTTGTAACTTTATTTGTGACCTAAGATAACTCATACTAATAATTTTACGATTGCTATTTTAACAATGCTGCAGGACATGTCTCACATAGACTAGAAAATTACAGTGTTATCAATCCTAGTCCATGAAGCACCAGAGTTTTTTTTTGCAATAGAGAAGGACAACTTGTTATGTATAGCTTGACAGGAACTACTCCACAAGTGTGGGGTAACATATAGAGGCAGGCCTCCATGAATTACAACAGCTGGTGCAAAGATTGAACCCACCTTATTAGCTTTATTACTAAATCACACTCGAGTCCTCTAGACAACTGAACTAACTGCCCCATGGACTACCAAATGACTGCACCAAAGTTACCTCCTGTTTCTTTTTTACTGTTTTCCCATCCTTTCCGTTTATTTTTCTCCTTTCCTTTTAATACCGATTTTGAATCTTTCATCCAGGTCTGATAAATAAACTGTAAGAGAAAAGTTCACATATCTCTTCAACAGACTTAAGGTAACCCCATTCAGTGCACAACTATACGACATAGAAAAATAAGTGACATTCAGAAACTCACCACAGCTCAAGTAGATTAAAATATTGTATGATGTTGGATTCAAAACACAGATTAAACTTACATATACTTAGTTGGAACAGTTAGGCATTAGGCTAGACTTTGTTGCATGTTTTGGTTATTAACAATTAACAATTTTGACTATAGTGCTGTACAAGTATACAAAAAGCATGCACTATACTGACATTAATTTATAGGTACTAATTAAAATCCACTGTCATATTTCTAAATCTGGACACATAAAAGGGTTTGACTAAAAGGAAGTGCAACATAATATTTTGATACTGATTAATGACTATGTTACTTGCCTATTTGTTGGTGACAATTGGTGCAAGTAAAATTATTTATGGAAAATGCAGTCTTTATCTTGGTAAGCATGATTGCACGGCATAAACCAGCATTAGTTTAGCAATTTCATCCTAAAATGCCACAGAACGCATCAACGAAATGTCAATTTAGTATATTAGGCGTGATCTAATGACAGTAGGATTTATCTTTGAAATTAGTATTGAAGCATTCCAAACAGAACTTAACTGTACCATATTGGCTGCGAGAGACTTGATGCTGATGCCTGTTGTCTAAATAAAAAAAATTACTTTGACTAGCACTTTAAATATTTTTTGTCAATTCAAACAAACTTTTACAGCTGATGAGAGAGGTTCCTATCAACATGTTTATTGATTGCTGCCATTGTGACTGACAATCTATAAAGCCATCTCATTGCCATTAATGGAAGTCTACTTCAAGAGTATGAGTAGAGTTGTTCTGTATCACTTTGGCCAGGTTTTTATTTTTGAAATACCAAATACAGCACTATGCAAGTATAAATTGAACAATCATAAGTGAGTAATAGAGAAAGAAGAAAACCACAAGGTTTGTTTGCTACTTTGTATCAATTGTTAGTTCATTAAAATCATAGTTAGTGATTAGTTTAAATGATTTATCAGTAGTATTGATTTACTTACAAACAGCTGTGAGCATTTGTCTCTGTGGTGACTTTTAATGCCACGTAAAAATCCCATCTATTCAGCAGCACAACAATTCTCTTTTTGTTATTGTTTTACTACCACAACAGATGTACCAGTAGTGGACAAACACATACATGCAAAGCAACAACACCAGAAGCATGAAAATATATCAGCATTGGCTTAAAGCAAGCATAAAAGAAAGCATGCAAATTATGTTGTACAGAAACCAAAATGATTCCTAGCTGTTTTCCAGCAGAACTCGTGTATAGAACAACCAACACAAAAATACAAAAAATCAATCAGCATTTAGATCTTCATAATTTGAATCTTTCAAATTAAATCAATAATTTCGGTTTCCTTTGTTTCATCTGAGAATTAATATCAGCAACAACTCTAAACTGCAAGATTTTGATTTGTGTATTTACAGCCTATAAAAAGGGTCTCTGCTCATATAATACACAATCCTTGAATATGAACATACTTTCAGTAGATTTCAATGTATTTACTTTGATAATAATAGGATGTTAATATCGGAGTCAGCATTGCATCACTGAATTGAGCATCTAGCTTATGTAAAAAATGCACAAATCAACTTATCTCAATAAGTAACAACTTCATGAAAATTCTTCTCTGTTTTAAATTTATTAAATGGTTTCACTTGTCTGAAATGTGTCAACTATCTAGCTCTCTATTTAATTTGGAACAATCCTAATGGAAGATAACTAAACATGCAGCTAAAAGCTAGTTACAATAAGGCAGAATAGTTTTGATATAAGAGGGAAGTACAGTACAAGCCCACCAATTGGCAATCTCAGGAGATGGAAAGAGCCAGATTTTATCTGTTACCAGGCACTTTCATTGGAAAAATAGATATTAGTTGCTCATTTCATCAATGGTTCCAAACTTCACCTCCACAGAAGTTTTCAACTATACTACAAACATTGCAGAAAAAGAATTCATTCAAAATACAATTAAACCAAATTTATCTAAGAGTTGTCAACTGGTTGGGATTCACTGTATTAAATGTGTTGGCATACTACATAATGAGGCATAATCATTCCACACACTCATGAAACATCTGAGAAATACCTTTATAGCTCTGACTATCAACTGAAGTATGGTTTTTGGAAGTTTTAGGATAGACTTTGGCAAGGCTATAATGGCTGAAGCAAATTTCCGAACTGCTCTCTATAGAGAAGGATAAAGCAAGGCAACTGTTAGTAGAAAGGAGGTCCCTAAAACTTAAGTTTTTTGAAGACTAATTCAAGTCAATATTTTAAGACTTTACATTCATTCGGAAGTTATTTATCTTTGAAGTTTACATAGTCTAATTGAAATAACTAAAGCTGATGTGATGTTCTATAAAAAAAATTAAAGGAAATTTGAGTTTCTAAATTAACTAGCTTAAATAAAAACTTGTATCTACATAGCTTCTCACATTTGGGATAAATTTTGAATAAGAAGGAAATTACTATACGGACAATGATATTGAGAAAGAGAGTTAAATAAGTTAAAGAGAGCTTTGTTGGGCAAATGGAAGGCATGTATGAAAGAGACTTTATACCAAGTTTCTTCAATCAATTAACGAGACAGGGAGCTGTGAAATAGAGCCACTTTCAAAATGCAAATGAACCCAATTTTAACCTAATCGGTCTGGTGGGAACTAGGAAAGTTCAGAACAATGCTCATTTTACACCTCACTCAATTTTGCCTCTATTGACATGCAAAAATTGTATCCATCTCAAACTTGGTTATTTTTGCTGTGTGAACCGATTTAAGGTCAGGGTTTTTGTAGCTGGATGATAACCACAAATGGTACAATGTATACAAAGGGACATGAGGTCAGTTCAATCGTAGATCATTAAGGCGTGGTGGTATGAAGTTACAAAGGGATTTCAAATAAAAAGTAAGCATTTTAAAAATAAATATATTGTAAATAAGTCCTGAGAAGTCCTGAATGGTTTAATAACAGTCAGAGAACAGGTCCTGACACAAGGCCTGTGGAAGAAGAATTTAAGCAATACACATTAAGAAATAAATGAGCTGTGCAGCATTTTGTATATGGGTGTTAGGAACAGACATTGACTAATGAAATAGCATTGGGTGAATGTCTAAGTTTGCCAAAGAGAATCTAATTATAATTGTGCTCAACTGACAAGGAGTTTTAAAGCGAAAATAAGAGTGAGCCTTCACTGGAGGTTTGAATATCTAGAAAGTTGTTCTTGATGGTAGAACGGTTGAATCTTTATTTGTGATATTTACAGTAAACTGTTTCAACTAGTTCGTGTACAGTGTAAAATAGCTCTTTTTTGTCTTTTGTGATTCAAAGTCTTTAGTGTTATTTTGATAAATGTACATTGGCAGTCTTTTGTGCATATATTTAGTGATGATAACATTTTGCCATGATATCTAGATTGTTTGAGTTCCAGTTATTGATAACATTCTTTTCTTGCACTACAGATCTGGGCAAACACTAAGGGTTGGGTGATACTCAGCATTTACTTAAGAAGACTTTCTCGGTTTTTTTTATCTGTACTGGTACCTTCCAAGAGATACAGGTTCTATGATGGATGGCCCATCATAGGGTCTAGGTTAATTGGTGCTTAAGGAGGTAAATATTGGAGGTAATGTTTGGTTCAGTTTTTCAGTTTGAGTTTCTCCCAGCAGGTCTTCCCTGCGTCATTTTCCCACGCGGATGTGGGCCTCTCCATACTAGATACAACCTTTAGATTTTAAGGTATTCTGTATCCATTTGGTCCATCATGTTCTGACACTTCATGTTCCACAACACTGCTGAGTGACTTCCTGACTGCATATCATCCAGACTCCTGGCCTCTAGCAGCTCCCTTTGAAAACCATTTTCTTAGGCTACCCACACCCCCTCTTCAGTTATTGATTTGGTCACATGTCTAGCCGCTTGATGATTCTGTTGGGTTTGGAGACCTACACATACTGTAGTTTATTCTGACCCAGATATTCCAATTTCAGAAGAACACCCTTATGGCGATTTGAAGATCTTTCTTGCCAGTTCTTTGATCAGACATAGTTTTTCTTCTCGACACTTCTCTCCCAGGCCTCTTGGATGCCATCTTGAATGCCTGGCTTAGCCTCTTGTGGTGTCCATCCACTTATTGCCCTGGTCATTGCCATCAGAGGTCTGGTGAGCCCAAAGTGATGCTCCACAGGAAGGGCCGAGTCTTATACAAAGATATGGTGTGGAGAACAGCACACAGATGAGTGTGGGGTGTTATTATAAGCACAGACTCCCTCTGCAGGCTATTCAGACCACACGTGTTTACTGTCAAGAGGCAAGGTCAGTCCACATGGTCATGCAGAGTACAGTTGAATTGGTCGCGATATCCATTACCCTCTGGATGATAGGTGATGGTTCAGTTCTTAGCAATATCATAGTCCTTGCAAAGCTACTGTAGGATCTTGCTCTCAGAGTTTCACCCTGAGCACTGTGAATCAGATATGGAACATTGAAATGGACAATCAAGAACACACTAAAACTCTGGCTATAGTTGGGGCCTTTTTGGTCATGGGTAGGAATGGCCAGCATGAAATTAGTGAAGACATCTGTGAGTTCATGAACATGTTCTGTCCCATTACTAATGAGGTCAACGACTATAAAATCCATTATAGGTACCTCTAGAAATCCCCTGGCAATGAGGGGATGGGGTCCTCACTTCCCTGCTGTAGTCAAAGTACTTTTCTCAATTGCGATCATAGTTATCAAAATCAGCAGCTATCTCAGGCCAGTAACACCATTCTCTGGACAGGGTAGTCACCTTTTCCATTGCTTGGCATACTATAATGAATAGCTATCAACACTTGACACTTGAAGCTGTCTGAAGGATGAGGTGCTTTACCCTTCTCTCATTGTTATAAACCAGATGTTAGAGAACTCAATGCTCCTCCCAGATCCTCTTCCAGCACCTTAACAGTTTCCATGCTGGTTTGGATTCCCTCATTAGTTCCAATAATGCTGCAGTCTACAGATACATCAATGAATAGAAGCTGTCTGAGATCCTCTGCCAAGTTAGATGGCAAAGATGAAACTACACCAGATTCTACTCGTCTGTATCTGGTTTGGATCACCTCAAAATGCATTGGTGGCACTCTACTGAATCTTAGTCTGAATGCCAAAAGGAAGAGTTGAAATGCTGCCTCTGAATTGGGGCACGGGCATGAGCATGATGTCAGCTACGTGATGTTGCCAGCTGCCAGACGTAGCTTCCATCCTGTGGGTAGTTTTCCAACCATGGGCACAAACATTTGTATTATTACTTTTGACTGGATTGGATGAGATCTGAAATCAAATCTATGTGAGTTCAGCAGCCCATTAAATCTCTGTTGCTCCCAGCTTGGCTGACATTTGAAAGTAGCTAAGAGTGGTGCCATTCATTCAAACTCTGCATCAATCAGAATGTCTTGAATACATGGGAAACAGTCCACTTCAAAATTAGCAATCTGAGTTTAATATTGGAGTAATTTTCCAAATTCTCCATTCAGTTTGAGACTTTAGGAGAAAAAGTGCTAATCACTTAATAGTGGAGAGTTAATAGTGGGGAACACAAAATGGCAGCGACATTAAATCAATATTTTGCCTCAGCTTTTGTGGTGGAGGACACTAGTACCATCCCATTGTAACAGTAATAGTGAAACTTTTCAGCTACTTGTGGCTCCCATTATTAGCTTCTTTTTCTAAGCATCCATCGCTATGTCTCCCTAACTGTTGCTCTTTTTCTCTGGGCTCCATCTCCGCCTATCCTCTTACTCCTCATTCCTCTACCAACCTCACCCAATGCCCTTCTGCCCCCAACCCCATCTTCCATAAAAATATGATCTTTTCCTATCTATCATCGGTTTTGAGGAAGGGGTGACTGGACTTAAAATGTTAAATCTGCTTTCTCTTCACAGACACTGCTAGATCTGAGTTTCTCCAGAAATTTCTGTTTAACATCACGTGGGGTTAGGAGTAGTTTATTACCTTGGATAGCAGATTGGCCAACCAACAGCAAGCAGAGGGTCAGGATGAATGGCTCTTTTTCTGGTTGGCAAAATGTAACTAGTAGGGTGACACACAGTCTGTCCTCAACTATATTCAATCTATAATGATGATTTGAATTCTGGGATGGAGAGTACAATAACCAAATTTGCAGATGACTCTAAAATAGGTGTGAAAATACATTGCAATAAAGGATCAAAATGTTTGCAAGTGGATATGAATAGGTTAGGTGAATGGGCCAAAATTTGTTGATGCATAAGTATGAGGGGACAGTAGCATTGAAGGATGGACATTAATAGAAATGTTGGACAAGGATGAAGTGTTTAACTATACTGATGGCAGTACAGAAATTAGAGGAAAGAATATGAGGGGATATTTGGGTGGAGGACTGGTGAATAGTTTGTGCTGTGTAATATTTATAAGTGAGGTGCTGGGCAGGGGGTAGGCAGATGCACTAAGCAGTGGTCACAAAATAGATTATCTCAGTTTTGGACACTAATATTTTAATAGTGATGTGGTTTCTAAGATTGTTGTTGGACTCTAGTAGTTTAATTTAACTTTAAATTCTACTTAAGTAAAATGTGTTTTTCTCTTTACAAATAGTCTTAAATATGCTGTATTTTTTTCTGTTTTGCTGTTTCACGAATATTTTAGCAGCAATTACATCCGTGAATGCAGAACATTAATTAAAAAATGAACAGGAGCCAAATGTTGAGAATATATGATAAGAACAATAATTTGATGATTAACCTCAGACAAAAATGCCAGCCTCAGATCATCTACAATAATCAGTTTCTACATCATAGAAAAAGTTCACACAAGTCATTTAATTCATCTACTTCATAGAGATTGCAATGATTAAAGTTTCATTCACTTAACATTAAACATTGGCAAATAGAAACAAAAAAGTTACCAGAATTTTACAATATTTATGCATTACAAAGCATCAGGAATAAAATCAATACGTAAAAATATATAGCAATATAACTCAATGCATTTGCAGATTCTTGATAAAATCCTGCTTTATATCTGAAGCATCTCTGCGCAATTTATGCAAAATTATTTCAGTTGTTCAAGCCAATTCAAAAGCATTGCCACAAATGTGATGTAAGCAGTTATTACAGTTCTTCTTCATATACTATGATCATGAAAATAGAGTTTGAGTTGAAACTTTATTTTTCATGTTTCGATGTGGGAAGAAGACATTCTTACATCTCAGTCAATCTGCGAAATTGGGTGCAGTAAAAGGCAAACAGTTATCATGAGCAAATGACATTTCTAATTCAAGGAGAAAAGAACAAAAAAGCACTTGTACATTATTACAGACCTTCTAGCAGCTCTTTGTACAAGCACCACATATACTTCCAGTTAAATGCATGGAAATTTAAAAGTAATTGATAATTAACTATCCTACATTTGACAGCTAATTTTCAGTAATATGATTTGATCATATATAACATGAATGTGTAAATCATGTATAAAGCATTTCTATTTTCAATTAAGATCTGTTATCAAGTTGTCCCAACCTCTGGACAAAAATGGCTAATATAAAAATAAGTCATAGATAAAAGTCCCATCTACAGCTACAGATATTAACATAATGAACCATTTATGTCTGCTCATGAGATCCCGAGCATCACAGGTGCCCATCTTCAGTCAATTTAATTCATTTAAAATTGTAAGTAAGTAGGAAATTGGCTGCACACAATGGATGTGACAGCATAAGTCCCAACTACATCTCACTGTAACACTGAAGACTTGCGCTCCAAAACCAGTGTCCCTAGCCAAAGAATTCTAGTATAGCTATAAAAATCAGTCTATCTGTCTGACAATATGGAAAATTGTTCAGGTGTATCTTGCCTTTAAAAAGTAAAACAAATCAAATCCAGCTAATACTATAGCATTAGCTTATTCTCAAGTTTCAGCAATTTCCTGGAAGGTGTCACAGTGTCATTGACAATGCTAACAAGCAGCACTTGTGCAGTTTATCTAAAAGTCAATGTCCCAGGAGCATTCAGCCCCAGTCCTCAATACAATATGACTTTGATCCAAACATCCACAAAAGAATTGAATCTAACAGGTGAGGTGAGAATGACTGTTCTTGATATCAAGGCAGTATTTCTAAATGTGGCATAATAATTCTCAACAAAACTAAAATCACCAGAATCATGGGAAAAGTTCTCCATTGTTTGAAATCATAGCTGGCACAAAGGAAAATTGTTGTTATTGTTGTTGGAAGGCCAATAATCACAGCCTTAACAGATTGCTGCAGGAGTTCCTTGGGGTGGTGCCCTAGGAATAACCATCTTTAATGAATTAAGGATTGACCTTCCCTCCTCCATAAGCTCAGAAGTGAAGATCATCATTGATGATTGTACAATATGTATTATCACTCACAACTCCTCACGTACTGTAGTAGTTTGTGGCAACATTCAGGTTTGGATTAATAAACTCCAACAAAAGAAAATCTAACCATCTCCCTGTAACATCCAATGGCACTACCTTTGCTGAATCCTTGCCATAAAAATCTTGAACGGTTAAAACTGACAGGAGACGACCTCTGGACCAGCCATACAAATGCAGTAGATACAACAGCAGCTTAGGATCTTGGAGTTCTTGGCAGTGTAACTCACCTCATAACTTCCTAAAGTTTATCTATCGTCTACAGGGGATAAATCAGAAGAATGATGCGAATACTTCCCACTTATTTCGATCAGTACAGCTCTAACAAGCTATGTTCTATCTGTGACAGTCTGCTTGGTCAGCACTCTACCGCCATAAACTTTAACTCCCTCCACAACCAATACATAGCGACATTAGTGCATATCATCCACAAAGTGGACTGGAGGAATTTCCCAAAGGTCTTTCGGTACCACCTTCCAATCCCATTTGAGTTAAAATCTGGGAACTCCATCACTAACAGCATGATAGGTTTACCACATGATTTGCAGCAGTTCAAGAAAACTGATGTTCTCCTGATTACCCTTCTCATGAACAATTAGGAACGTAGAATAAATACTGTCCTTGTCAGTCACATTGACATACCATGTACAAGCATAAAAATGAAAAAAAGGTATAATTATAAAAGTCTCTCACAATTCTTGGAAATAAACCACCGATCAGTCAACACTTGAAAGACAAGAAATGTCAATATTTAGAAGTGACGCTTTTCACACTTCCAGTCAAAAAGTCAAGGTATCGGATTCCAAGCATTAATCTAAGTTTTAAATGCTGAATTAACCTTTGTGTTGGCAGCTTTTATTTCCGTGAACTGGGAGAATGTTTTAGATCTTATTTACTGTATGGAGTCGATTACTAACATAGGATGTTGAGTGTTTTTCAAATTTAGTTCTACAAATGTTACTATTTGATAAAATATAACAGGATTCCAGACTATTACCTGAAAACCTGACTTTTTGGGTTGTTCTTCTTCATCTTCTTTTACTTCTTCTTCATTTTCCTCCTCACTGTCTGTCTCAAAGAGATAGTAATCTCCACTTCGTACCACTAAGCAGGAGGAGATAACATTACTAGTGCAATGAAAGGTGAAATAATTCAATTTTATGGTTAGTTATTTTTCAATGTTTCTTAAAATCTCTTGATTCCATTTTAACTAACTGGCATTACTAAAACAAATGATAAGATATAGAACAAACCACATCAATAATGTAGTAGAGAGCAGAGTGTAAAGAATGTACAGCACTAAGCTACCCAAATGGATAACTGAATGTCAACATCCAACTAAAGGGAATGCACAAGAAAATCAAGAAGAGGAGGTAGCCAGGATCACAAAGTGTAAGGAGGATTTAGTAGCAGAATGTAGAACATCAAGAAGGATGGCTATTGTTGAAAAATGTGAAGAAAGGCAGAGAAACAGAGAATAAATATTGCAAAGACTGGCAATATTTCTGTGCAAGAATTGTGAATAAAAAAGTAAGAAATTGAATCAGACGCTCAGTTGAAGTTTTGTCTAAAATTGTATGTATTAATTGCTGGAAACATAATTAAATTTATATTTCTGCATTTCAGTTTTAAATACTTCATGCAGAAATATGTATTTCAATGAAATTCAAATGTGTCCAAAAGACAATGCAAAATAATATATAATAATTTTCTTTTATAAATTTTGAATTTTCAGATTTACATTTGACTGGCTGTAACCATATAAACAAAGCAAACCTGGATTATATATCAAATGATAAAAAGGACTCAATATGAACACGGGATAACAAGCATGGGGCTGGATGAACACAGCAGGTCAAGCAGCATCATAGGAGCAGGAAAACTTGACGTTTCGGGCCTAAATGACACGGCACTCTTTTTCATTCATTATCAATTTATTGTCAAAGGTATGCATTAATGACAAGTGAACGACATTACACATATCGTTTTCAAGTTTCTATGGTTTATAAAGAAAATAAAATTTAATAATTAAAATAAATTGTCATTAACTTCATTAGTCTTTTCTATCTATTTATGTTTATAACTTTGTTTTCTGTGTTCTCTAAATAGTAACATGCTTAATTGGAAAGATATTGCATTGGTAAAATGAAGGAATTGAAGACAAACTGAAATAAGAGATTTACTCTCTTGTATAGAAGGTTCTACTGAGTAGCAGCGATAAGGAACAGATCGCCACTGTACTTGAAGGTTCTCCAACATGATATTGCTACCGATTTCATTTGGGATTGTATGTTCCCAGATGTCAAAGAGATGCTGAGGGAGGTGTCCAACAGGGATCTCTGCTGGAGAGTAATAAAGTGAGGAAAAGAGAGGACGTGTATTTTTTAATTGATATTAACTGTTGTATGGTAAGTTTAAACGTCCAGTCTTTTAATGTGACTGAGTGGATAAATGAATGAGTTACTGGATGAATTGAAATGGGTGAACAAGTGAATGGATGGCTGGGTAGGTGAGTGAGAGGATTGGTGAGTGATTTGGTAGGTTGATGAGTTGGTAGCACGGAAGTGGATAGGTGAGTAGGTAGGTTAAGTAAATGATTTGTGGATAATGTGAGTAGGTAGGTTACTGGGTTTGGTTACTCATGTTGGATCGAAGGAAATTACATGTTGTCAGAAACTCAGGTAGATCAGTGTAGGCAGGTGTGGTGGGGAGCAGCTGGGTCTTGTTGAAGAGGTAATCAAGTCAGAGGGGTGGTCAGGTGGTTAGACGAAGTTGGTCGGATGGGTCAAGGTGTAGTGAAGAGTGCTGTTCTGCTGGATTGGGGGAGGGGCTGGTTGGGTATTTTGGGGAGAGGCTGGTGATTGGTGGGTGGAGGATGGTGTTTGTTGTTGAGTTACCCAGGTGTTTGAGAAGGTTTTAATCTATTCAACATTTCCTGAGTCAAAATTCTGTTAAATACTGTGGATCTTTCCCGAGTCCCTCCAATTCTAGATCAGGGTTAGAGACATTCACAACGAATCCTGATGGAAGGAAATGGATGGTTTGAAATTTAAATTATCTAAGCAATTCCCATCCAGGTCCATATGTTAGGACTTCTGAATGGTCCCAATGTGCACCTTCAGTCATACTTCCAATCTCTGACAATTAGGGGACAAAGGTTTGGCCCGTTATTAACCCATTCATAAAGAAGGTTTTGTGGCTTTATCAAAACTTTTAACCATAATGACTATAATTTATTCCCTTCATGAACAGTTTAGTAACTTTCCCAAAATTGAATCAGAAACAAAAATAGAGAAACTGCTGAATAAGCTCAGCAGGTCTGGCAGCATCTGTGGAGAGAAATTGAGTTAACGTATTGGGTCAAGTGATCCTTCCTCAGTTCTGACCCAAAACATTGACTCTGCTTTCTCTCCATAGATGCTGCCAGACCTGCTGAGCTTTTCCAGCAATTTCTATTTTTGTTTCTGATTTACAGCATCAGCAATTTTATCAGTTTTTAAATAGAATCAATTTAACTAAAACAATAAATAGATGGAAAAAAATAAGCAGATGTCAAAGTTAATGACAATTTTATGTGAAAATGAAGCTGTCACAAAAATTTCCTAAGGGATCCACACACTCTTAATGAAAATTCACAGCATCCCGGAACTGACCTTAGCCTCCGAAATAACCAATTGGTTTGGTGTCACACATTTAATAGATACCTCATTTCCTTGAATAGATCATGACTTCATTACTTTCATGCCTCATTTTAAAACAGAGTCATAAAGGTAAAGACCAACCCAAAAATATAAATAATGGAGCAACAGGCTGTTTGTTTGGGACAAACAGCTGCAAGTAATGACTTCTTGCGGCCTAGCAGAATGTTGTATTTCCTGGGTATATTAACGTATTGAAAATAATACTGGTTAACGGATATGGTTTTACAGATCAGAAAACAACATTAATCCAAATAAAAACTATGTTTTTCAGTAATCAGCCATTGATTTTCATTTTCCATGTTGTGTTCAGATGGCACAAAGGTAGCTCATATATTGCTTTCATCTAATCATTTACACGTGTAGTTTATTTGTCTTAAATTGAAGTAGCATGGCACAAATGCATAGCTAATTTGAATTGAAGTCATGCAAAAAATCCTTATTCTGCTATATTATTCAAATTGTTTGATTCCAACTACTGCATAAATCAAAATTTGTCAGTCAATAATAACTCCAAATCAACAGGTGTTGATGGTTTTAAGTTACTTGAACTACAGTGCAATGCAAAATGGTTAGATGATAATATTTAATGTACTGTAGCTTCACAGTTAATTCTGCATTCAACATGGATCCCTATTGTTGTCGTGAGTTAATGCAGAATGACCCACGTGCATAACAAATCAGCACACAGCTATCCTTGTTTGAAACTGAGCATAAAGCCCATCAAAATAACAACAGTAGGCTAAAATAAATTCATGCTTTAAATCAAACCAGGATAGGCAACTTTTTGAAAGAAAATACTTATTATTTGTTAACTTTTATTTAAAAAACAAAACAAAACAATTGTCTATTCAAGGAAATTGGTACATGATTAGCACACATAACTAACAGATGATTGAGGCAAACCTACTAGAAGCATGGTCAACCCAGGGCCGCCACCACTGCTTTTTTTTGCCCTTGGCTTTGTCTTTCTCTGGTTCTCCTAAAATAAAATAGGTCCAAATATTAATTATGTAAAACAAAAACAAAATAATCAGGTGGGCAAGTTAGTGGAGTTTTAACCTATGAGGATTACAAATGGAGTAATATGTTAATGAGAATTTTATGCAAGAAATAAACAATACTTCACTAATACATAGGTTCCTTATTTTAATCATTACATTTTCTCTTACGAATTGTCTCTTTAACACACAGATTATTTTCCCATGCTGAATAAGATTTCCCACCAACCTCTCAACACCATTCGTTATTTTGAAAATTACTGTTGAAGAGATCACCTCATGATTTTTTATTTGGGTATAGGTATCTGACATGCAAAACAAAAATACCTCAGCACGATGCTTAAAATTTCCAAACCAATAAGCTACTGAAAAATTTTCAGGAAGATAATTTATAGGCTGAAATGCAGAGGCAAAGCTAGAGGTTCCTTCAACAACTAGCCAGCGTACAGGTAACCAATGAAGCTATCAACTGAGATAACAAGCATGGGGCTGGATGAACACAGCAGGTCAAGCAGCATCATAGGAGCAGGAAAACTTGACGTTTCGGGCCTAAACCCTTCATCAGAAATGGGGGAGGGGAAGAGGGTTCTGAAATAAATAGGGAGAGAGGGGGAGGCGGATAGAGGATGGATAGAGGAGAGGATAGGTGGAGAGGAGGCAGACAAGTCAAAGAGGCGGGGATGGAGCCAGTAAAGGTGAGTGTAGGTAGGGGGGTAGGGAGGAGATAGGTCAGTCCAGGGAGGACGGACAGGTCAAGATGATGTTAGTAGATAGGAGATGGGGGTGTGGCTGGAGGTGGGAGGAGGGGATAGGTGAGAGGGAAAACAGGTTAGGGAGGTGGAGATGAGCTGGGCTGGTTTTGGGATGCGGTTGGGGGAGGGGAGATTTTGAAGCTTGTGAAATCCACATTGATGCCATTGGGCTGCAGGGTTCCTATCAACTGAGACAGTTTGTCACACACCACACACATTATATCTAAAATTTTTCAGATGACATCCAGGTTGCCACTGAGGCCATAACTGACTGAACAGCCTCAAAGCAACAATTTACCCTTGTCATTCTTCGGCCAAAATCAACTGAGAAAGCAACTCACTTAGCCCTGAATCTCCAAAGAAGAATACACAGTGGTAGCCCCACAAAAATACCCAACAATTTTGCAGCCTAGAGTTGCCGAGGAATAATGATTTAATTCTCCTGTCCATAACAATTGCACTGAGGTAAAGCAACTAGTGCCCCACCCAAATGCAACTCTTCCTTTTCAATTAAAGTATAGTCAGTCCTGCTATAATACGTGTTCCATCAACGCAAATTGGCTGTAATGCGACTGGCGTATAGGGGAATGCTTTCTAAAATGCGAACTTGTGTTGGCTATAACATGATTTCATTGGTGCATGGAGGAGTATGCATTGACATCACATGATCATTTCACAGGCTTTTGTTGTGAATATGTACAACGTTAGCGCTGAAACAGTCTCCGCACCAGCATCATGTGATCATTTCATGGCTTTGTTGTGAAGTGCTTTCTGTGAGAGGTATGGTACTACCTTCTCCCCCCATCAAGTCATCTTGACATGTTTTCAAAGTAAAGTGTTAAATTTACTTTTATTTCATTATTAGATATGAATTAAACATTTATTCAAATTGTGCTTTCCTTTGTGTTAGGCTTTCGAGTGATTTTTGAGCGATCTTGAGTGATTTTTTTTGGTGGTCTGCCCCTAACTCCACTTTTCCCAAAGGTCCATTATTTCCTATAGTGTGACTTTCTATAACATGATGTTGCGCAGGAACACAAATATCATGTTATAGCAGAACCGACTGCAATGAACTAAGTCACAGAGACAGAAAGTACAACGGTAGGGACCAGCTTCTTCATCTCTACTGGTAGATGCACTATCAGCTGAATTACCAACTTCTATGCTACACAGTTTGGTGAATTGTATAATCTGCTAACAAAAGGATGAACCCATGTTTTACCGTGGTCATAAAATATTAAAGCTCAAGCACGTTTTAAGTGATCTTTCTGATACACATCATCTGATTTGACTTGCAAAATTTATATTTTCTGTCAGAGATAGGATCATAGCTAGAAGCACGGGCTCTCTGCTACAACAATTTTAAACTGTAAATAAGCAACACAACACACATATTACATTTTTGCATATTTCAAATGTGATAGAAGTCCTCCATTAAATAGGCAAATCTCAGCAGTTCTGGCAGTACCTGTGATGAAGAGTTATCGAACTCGAAAAGTTAACTTTGATTTCCACAGATGCTGCCAGACATGCTGAGTTTCGCCAGCAATTTCTGCTTTCATTTCAGATCTCCAACATATGCAGTCCTTTGTTTAATTCCAGAAAATAGGGTACATTTTCTATGATAACACAATGTGTATTTTATCATTTAGCTGCACTCCAGATCATGTACCAAAATTGTCTATTTTGTCAATCCTATTCTTTTAAAACTTTTTAATAAAAATTTGTTTATTTTTATTTACAGAAAGAAAAAGATAATACTAAATTCACCAGTGTTAATTGACTAATTTGACATTAATTCAACTAATTTTACCTCCAGACAAATGTGAATCTAAGCACCTTATTAAAATATTAGCTGTGCTAATACTGGCCTAGCAATTATTGTTGGCAATTCGTATGACATTTCCCTACATCATATTTTAACAGAAACATTACATGTTTAAAATAAACAGGTTAATACTGCATTAAATTAGTGGGTGGAGGAATGCCTCACAAATTTGTTAAACATTTGCCCACCAGTAGTACTACCAGTATTCCCTAGGCTTTAGCTACTATTATAGCACATACTGACAAGAACAAATTAATGAAAATTGAAAACAAGCAATCAAAAATAGCTCTAAACTAAAGAAAAGTTTTAAACCGGATGCACACTAGTTAATTACAACAAAACTTGCTGTTTGTATGTATAATTCATAAAATGAGAATTGCAATCTAGTTGTTTGCTGATATTTTTCTCTTTTCCCAGTTCTCATGTTGGGTTTCTTGTTTTAATCATACATGGAATGTGGGCATCACTGGCTGGGAAAATAATTATTTCATTTATTTAATACTTATGGGACTTGATTTTAACTTTTAACTGTATCGGTTTTGAGTGAGTTCTAATTTTGTCCAGGATTTCAAAGATGGTTACGGTCTCCTTCATCAAATTAGCTACTCATGTGAAATCCTTAGTGAGAGTGTCAGCAGGCTAATCATTATTAGAGTTACAAAAATGAGTTCAAATCTTATTCTCTTCTGCCACCAAGACATATTTTCAGCAAAGGGTATTGAGTCAGGGAGGTCATTTTAGCCTACCTTGCCTATTGGAAATCTGACAGAATCTGGTGCAAGAGATAACAAGGTGTAGAGCTGGATGAACACAGCAGGCCAAGCAGCATCAGAGGAGCAGGAAGGCTGACGTTTCAGGCCTAGACCCGAAGAAG